>JAQISU010001241.1:6843117-7170617 GCA_029339505.1 Unio delphinus | reverse complement strand
CACCTCCACGACTGAGAGAATTGGTCCAAAAGTCTCTGATAGTTTGCTACTAGAATGATATTATGTGATTTTAGACCGTATTAACTGGAGATGATACCATATTAAAATCATGGTTCCAAAACTCACAATACAAAATATTCTGGAATTTTTTAACAACATACATACTAGAGAAAAACTACTTTGCGGTTAAGCCGACCGTTTTCAGAGAGATGACACCTGTATCAAGCGACAATGAGGGAATAGTTGGGATTAAAGTCTTCACAAGTCACGAACGGATTAAAGTATTCACAAGTCACGAAGGGATTAAAGTCTTCACAAGTCACGAAGGGATTAAAGTCTTCACAAGTCACGAAGGAATCAAAGTCTACACAAGTCACGAAGGGATCAAAGTCTTCACAAGTCACGAAGGGATCAAAGTCTTCACAAGTCACGAAGGGATTAAAGTCTTCACAAGTCACGAAGGGATCAAAGTCTTCACAAGTCACGAAGGCATCAAAGTCTTCACAAGTCACGAAGGGATTAAAGTCTTCACAAGTCACGAAGGAATCAAAGTCTTCACAAATCACGAAGGGATTAAAGTCTTCACATGTCTGGAAGGGAGTAAAGTGTGGTCAAAAGTTAACTTTCATACAGACCAAAAATAAAACACAAAAAAACCCACCAACAAAATATTATAGATAATAACAAATGTTGATTTGCATTGCAAACATCAGAGAGGTGTACTATAGTGTTTCAGTAAAGTTAGAATACACCACATGCGCGTGCAAGGAAATTGCACTATCATAAATTTTAAGAATGAACGAGGTTCTATCGTATTGGTTGCCGTTACACCCTTCCCGTCCCACCCCACACTATTGGCCCATGTAAGTTCATATTATTATGTATATTTAATACGAATTGTATTTTTGTCCGTTGGGCATGATTATATGATACGTATATTTATATTGTGTGATTGGCAATGATTGTTGGGATTAAAGCCTACCTTACAAACATCATGTTTTTTGTAAACAACATATTACATGGCTATTATTTCCCTATGATCACATATTAAATATTCAAATCATTATTGATACAAAAACTCATGTTACTTGTGACTGTGTTTAGAAAAGTAGTTTTTACTTGGAAGTTCCAGATCTTGTTGACAACTAAGAATGCATCTTTTTAAACCAAACCAAATTATTGTAAGTCTCAGTAAATCTCAAATTTCTCAGCGTAAGGTTTATTAGAATAAAATAGAGAACAATTTTTGTGTCTCCTGAAAATTGCAAAATTTACCGACTATAATAAAAAATATTTTTATACAAGAATATATTACTTGTTGAAGTCATTGATACCCTTTCAAGTAAACACACACACACACACACACACACACACACACACTATATATATGTATATATATATATATATATATATATATATATATATATATATATATATATATATATATATATATATATATACATATATATAGTGTGTGTTTGTCGCTGATTGATAAATATAACTATCATATCAGTTTTAGTATAGATCAAGAAAGGTACAAGGTAGTGGAAAATATATATATAATACTAAGCATCAGTCCCCGGTATAGAACTCTATCATGATCTATTTTCCAATAACTTGTACCTTTCTTGATCTACACTAAAACTGCTATGATAGTTATATTTATCAATCAGCGACAAACATACAAAGCTAATCTCAAAAATATCAAATATGTTTGCATTTCAGATGATCTCTCATGCTTAAATTCAACACCCCTAAAAGTAAAGAAGTCCTAAAAATTTGGACACCCCACCCAAAACATATGCAGTCAGCATCTACCAGAAGAAAAGTATCGTGTTATGTATATCTTATTTTTATTACCTTTGTGACATGACTGTATCTATTCTGAGCAATTTTGTTCATGACTGTAAATTGTAGTGATCATCTATAAAGAAGGCGTTATAGAGCTAAATTTTGTTCATGGATGTAGATTCTCTTTTAAAGATTTTGAGCTATAAATAGGTATTTTAAAGTTAATTTCAACCTATTTATTGACAAATTTGGATTATTGTCTCATTGGCCAGGGAGTCAGTTGTGCTCTAAAGAAGTAAGTTATTTCCCATTGGATGTATCGATTGTGTTTTGTTTTTACGAACATGGAGTATTGTGACACGTCACGTAGCCAGGAGGACAAATGATGTATTTGAGAGCTATATTGTTGTTTATAAGTAGGTAGAGCTGGAGAAAGTATTTCATTCTTTTTCCTATGTTCTTGTTTTAACATCCGTCTTCAGATACACTTAATGCTGTATTTAGATATAATCTGAGAGAAAACATTTGACTAAAATATCATTCTGGGATTATTGGGAATTTATTCAAAGGAGCTCTGTTGGGCAGTGCCACTGTGATACGTTAGGACTGATGGAAGACCGTTTCATTCCAGGATTTTGATTTCTTTCGGAATTCTCGATTCTTTTGGACTTGTGTAGAACGTTTGAGCACTATTTTGCATTTAACTTATAATACTGTAAGTTAAGATTTACAATACTTGTTGGAATACTAAAATTGCTATAAACTTTTAAATGAATGGCCCTAGACACATAACATTTGCAAGGCTGACCCAAATTTATAATGTATACTGAAAGTGTGAGTACAGCGACATAATAGTAGAGGAAAATCCCTTTCTTATTATTGATGTATTTATAGACATAGTTTCTTTTTTTAGACGAATAAAAATAGACTAGAGCATATATAAATATAACTAGTCATACCCTTGAGAGAAATCATTCTTTTGGAGATGGCTTCAAACGGTGGTAGGGAATCGACGTTCTGTAATACTGGGTAAGCTGATATTTGAACTTTTAACCAACTCCGTTATAAGTTAAAATATATATTGGGTTATATATATATATATATATATATATATATATATATATATATATATATATATATATATATATATATATATATATATATATTGTCTTTCTTGCAACATGCAGGTACATGTATATAGTATGGTTTTGATATGTGTTTTTTTGTATCGTGTTAGTTTTAAGGGCACTTATAAAACATTATTAGAAATATCTTGCCTTTCCAAAAGACGCACAGAGGAAGCTTATCCAGGCAGTCCTAGTCGCGAATCAAATATTTCTGCGACTCTTGGATTACAAATTCGACGCTCTACAAACTGACCGCCAGCAGCTTACTTTGTTCTTCGTACGTAAAATTAATAATTTAGTTTTAGAAGTCTTTTATGATCGACGCATTGGCATAATACTCGTATGACGTTCATCAAAGAAAAAGTAATCACGTCATCGCATTACTAACTTTCGACAGATTTTGTAATTTCTAAATATATCATATACCTGCAAAGTGTTGTTCATGGTTGACCTAATGTCATTATGATGGACCAACTTGGTGAACGGGGATAGAAACAAAATGTCATGGGTGTTGGATAAAACATCAAGTATTTACGGATGGGATGTATTTTAATCCTATCGCTTATCCGTGTGCATTAAAAGACAAATGTGAAAAAATAGTATATGATTATGGTTAAAAGCAAATGAAATTGATGTTGTTTGGCGTCTTTCTAACTAAAAAAATATGTAAGCGTAATACGTGTTTTCATAATAGAAAGTGTGTTGCATGTACGTTTGCCAAATGTAAGTAGAACCCAGGTCTCTTCACTCATTAAAACAACCTACCAGAGTCTTCGAGCTGGGTTAAAAGGTTATAATACATCTGTGTCGTTATGCTCTGCTGGTTAGAATAAATGTTTATTTTGGTGCAGATCTTAAATAGCGATCCAGGGCACAACCACAATAATTGTATTATATTAAAAGTACTTAATATTTATGATTGTTAAAGTCAAGTTTACTTCAATAAATGTAATCGCGTGAATACTTAAATTTATAACATAATACAAATGATGCTTATGAAAGGGTTGTCTCAATATCTTCTTTATCTTTGCTGTCATTTGTACTTTTTGACATAAGTGTTGCTTTGACATAGGTTCACGACTTTATTCAAAACAGCTTATAGGGAACTCAAATGAATTTAGTGCGATTCAATTTAAGTTTAAGTTCAGCTACATTTAAAGATTGCGTACTCTATGGTTAGCAAAGAAATGTAATTGAATTTATTTATTCAGTTTAGTTGCTCTTCAGAAGTCAGTATTGAGAAGTAAAAAATCTTGAATTCAAAGCGTAATGAATTATTTGATCCATTTTTCATACTCTATTTTATCCTGCAAAATATATTATACAGTGCTGGTAAATTATAAATTAGCACAGTCGCATGAGTGCCTCTACAGGTGAACTTCTTGGAAGCATATCTCAAGTTGATATTTACACCTTCCATGTATGACACCTATTCATAGAAAAATGAATAAGGATTTCCAATGGAAAATACATAAGGTTTCCCAAATGTCTATAATTAGACGTTATACCTGGTGCTATTAATACATAACAATCAATAATGGGTTCACCACAGCTAGATAGCATGACCGTCCTGTGTATCGCTCTATTGTCACGTAGGTTATATTCATTTTCAACTGCCCAAAATTTCTTGATTTGGACACTTAACTTAAAACATTTGCAGGTAGTGTATTCCCGAAGAGTGATGTATTGTATTACTGGCTGCGTGAAATAAACCTGCTCAGCGTATTTATAATGTTTCTTTTTCCGGTGTACAAGCCAAATTAAAACTACCCATACCACACATATTTACCAAGGCTGGATCAGGTCAAGTGTTATCTTGGGGGTGGTTGGTTGGGTTTGTTCCAACATTGCAAAAAGGTCGGACGTTTCTGGAAAGGGGACCAAAGGAAACTTATATGTGTCTATTTACAAAAGGTGTGCATAATACCCAATAAACTTGATCAAGACTGAAACGATGGTTAAACATGTATAATCCCAACGTTCAACGATCGTGTTTGTGGTACATTCCACAATCATGTCAATAAATTGTGGCCATGTAAATCATTTATGCGCTTCTCTCGTTGTCGGACGTATACTGTATTAGTGATGTATTTAGTGTTGGTTACTGATCGAGGGCGCAACCTTTTGAGGCCCCTGTTGGTCCTTTCTCTGTGGTAAATTTCAGTTATTTGATGAGACAAAACCTTAGGTGAAAACCTGAAATCATCCCATAAGAAAAGATTTTGCAGTGTTTGAACTGATCAAAAATTGTTGTGCTTTAGAATTATATTGAGTGTCTCACTTGTCTTCAAAAGGACGAGGACACTAAAATTCAACATATATTTAAAAAAAAATGCAAAATAAACTATAATTACTAAGTTACTAACAGTGTTTCATGTATGTTGTTTCCTGAACCTATACTCGTTTTTGTCCTTTTGTATGTAAATTTGAGGTACATATCATGTGAGCTTTAATTATTTAGTTTGTTTTGTTGACTTTAACAGCACTTTTACCAACTTATTGACAATATGATGTTGACGAGCAGGAAGCTAAGCGCCTTTCACAAAGAGACAACGATGTAGTCAAGCCGGGCTGGCTGTCATGGCTATCGAACCAACAGTCTTGGATTACGAGATTGAGGCCCCATAAACTGAGCTACCACGGCTCGTGTCGAGTTTGAAATGTACATTAAACGTTCAGATTTGGAAGCTTCTAAAGTCCGACTCATTGACATAATCATGTTACGACACATATTAAAGTCAAATTAAACTCATGATCGTATGGTCAAAGCTTTGACTGAACAGGTCGTATTACACATGTCAGAAAATCATATACACTTTTGTTTAATAGAAATACTGGCGCATTACTTTAATCTCGGCAATTAAAAACACCTTTTTGGCGCTGATGGTATATATAGTGGTAACATTTTGTATATGACTTCGTACAAAGTGTATATCTTCAGTAATGATTCGGAATGTCTCTACAAAAATGTAGAACTACCAGGAACCATGAACAGGTTTACTAATAAACAATACAAAAGATGTTATCGTTACTATATTTTTCATTTTAATTGTGGTACATTTGTTAAATTAATAAATATATCCTATGTATTATTCATGCTTGGTCGAGCGTCCCATGGATGGACCATAGGGGTGAGTGGGGACAAATTTAGAACATCACAGGTTCAAGTATTTATGCATGCAATCGATTTTAAACGTATCTATGATCCTTGTATTGCAGGTTTAAAAAATGGCGGTTTTTAATATCTATACAATAGTAACATCCTTTTGTCTGTTTATAATAGCAAGCAATTTGCTAATGGAATGTAGGTTGGCACGTAAGTTTGCAAACCTTTAGTACAGACTGAGTCTCTCCTTATCGTATAAAAAGTCACCCATTCTCTGAGCTGGGATAAAGGCCGGTGTCAGTTCACTCTTTTGACAAGGATAGTTTTTCCTTGAAGATAACGGATGAAACTTTGTGTACATTATAAAAGCTTTTGAGGGTGACAGGGGCAAACATGTTCCTCATCACTATAGCTCGTTATCATAAGTGTGAAAGAGAGGCCCATTAAATGTACTTTAGCACTGAGTGAATTTTGAATCTTTGAAAACTTAAAAATGGTGAATGGCAGGAATATTATTGATATAGATGGTATTAACACTTATTCTTTGATATTATTCATAGTTTATTCATCTGTCATATTATTTAATATAAATTGACATCAACGATGTTATCATTTCGCACATTTGCAAAATATTTGTGGAAATTTCTTTCTTTCCTTGATCTTAAATTTTACCATTTTTTGTTGTGGAATTCGTTTAGAAATTTAGTGATGTCGTAACACGGAATTCACGATAATATTTAAGGAAATCGGATTAAATTTATTTTGGGGTTGTTGTTGTTTGCTTTTCAATTTATTTTTATTACGATTAAAGGCTCAAGATACCAAATATAGTCGAATTCAATTATTTAGTCAGTGTTGATAAAAAATTATTATACCATTCAACGCATAATAAAGCATTTGATCTTCTCTTTTGATTCAGATAAGATTTTCCGTCAACCGCTCCGGTGGCTTAGTGGTTAGACCGTCCACAGTGGGAGCGAGAGGTCGTGGGTTCGATCCACGGCCGAGTCATACCAAAGACTTATAAAAATGGTACTAACAGCTGCCTCACTTGGCGTTCAGCATGAAGTGGTTAGTGTTAGGACTGGTCGGCCTGGTGTCAGGATAATGTGACTGGGTGGGACATCATGCTACGTGTCTGCAGCATGATGCCCCAGTGCTAGACATCACTATAAACTACCTCACTGCAGACATCGTAGTGATATGACTGAAAAATTGTTAAAGCTACGTTAAAAATCCTAATCAAACAAACAAACAAACCGTCATCATATTTATTCGATTGTCTTCCTTAATGTTTATGCTATCTTGGTCCATTATCATTTATCATAACTGCACAAATCTCTCCATAGGTCAATCGAAAATAATATCGAGGAGGATTCGAAGGAAATTGACAAACTTGTGTTGTCTGCAAAACAAGGCAAGTGGGATGATGTCTGGCGCATAATCGGAACTCCAGAAAATCCTAAAAAGGCGTACCTGATCAATTGCATACCGGAGAATCATCGATGGGGAATACTGCACCAGGCCGTCTACTGGAACAATCCGAATATTCTACGGAAACTACTTAAGTTTTCAGCTTGTGATTCTGGATTGAAGGCGAAAGAGTGTACGTCGGAAGTGGGTCGTACAAGTGGCATGACTGCGCGAGAAATAGCACATGCATATGGTTATCACGAGGTGGAAACAATCCTTTCACAGCATACCTGTAATTTTGTTGATGATGACAATGACCTTGATACATACCAACCTTTGCAAGTAGATTTTTTAAAGAGACAACACGGTTTGATACCCATTACTCTTGTCGCATATAAGAAAACATTTCATCCAAAGCAAATAGACCCCGAGCAATCAATTGCTTCAGTACTTCAAAACATTTTCAATGATCTTAATACTTCAAAGAATATGTGGAAAGACGTGCGCGACAAGGTTTCCAGTTCTCTATATGTTGTTGACCAAAGTAAGGCAAAACAAATCAAAACAACTACGTCAAGACAAGGCTTTTTCATGGAAATCGTCAAAATTTATACCGACCAATCAACCTTACTTTACACGCATGTGAACACAGCCTTGCGAAGACAAAAGGAGTCCAACTACAAACCATCAGGTGATGATCTTGCAATGGGTCCTTATGTGATGATGTACCAGATGCTTTTACTTTACTGGACAGAGCTAAAGCACGAAAATGCCACAACCTATCGAAAAATGCTAGTAGGTGCAGAAGATTTGGAAAAATACCAAGTGGGAGTCAGCTTTACATGGACTTCATTCATTTCGTCATCAGCAAAGATTGATAGAACTAAAGCCTTCGGTTCCTATGGCCCAGACGGATTATATGTCATTACCTTCACCATTGACAATACAAATTTTTCCGAGTGGCAACCACGAAATATGGAAAAGTTTGAACCCTATCATGAAAGTGAAAGAGTGTATCCAGCCGGTGCTAAATTTAAGGTTACACACAGACGGCAGGACGACTTGGGTGCACGTGTTGCATTAAAACTCATTAGCTAACACATGATTAGGCCGTCAAGACGACGTGTCTATGCAAATGTTTTCATGAATGAGGCTACATTTGCTTGAAATATTGTTGGCTGGTTCAATGCAAATATTCATTTTGCTTTTGGTTCAAATTTTATTTCCTTGCAATAATCCAAAATAGGATTTGACGAATACATAAACCGTGGCCGTGTAGAAGACATATTTGAGGTTAACGTTTGGCTTACGAAACAAATCGTGGAATCGTCACAATTGCCTCTCCTGAAAGCCATATACATATTTTAATACGGTATTCAAGTGTGAAAAGCATGGCCTCCATCTTCCTTCGCTGATGGACGATAAAGACAATAGGGTCACTATTTGTTGGTTGCTTTTTGTATCTTTTTCAGTTGAGAATAACGAAGTGCATTTTATTTTGTGCTTGTTTTATTGACGCATATTTTAATTGGTATCATTTTGTACTTTTCAATTGTTTTTCTTTGGTGAAAATTTGTATTATTATTATATCAATGTTTTTGTACATTTTCAAGAATCATCATAACAGAAGAGTATTTTGCCATTAACAAACATTTCCCAGTCAGGGTTTATTTAAAAACATAAGGAAAACAGCATACACACTCATTCTTTTCCGAATAAAATTCCAGGCCACTATTGAACCATTACAGTTTAAATACAAAATAGTACAATTAAGCTATTATGAAGCCACAGACGTTTGCGAAGCTGAAAAGCAATTAGGAGTGAAGATATCAAATATATCTCTTAAATAGAAATATATATTATTCACTTTCATCAATTTGCTGCCACAAACGTTAACTTTTAGTTATATCATTAAATTTGTTTCTAACATAATTATAACCATTTTTACTCTATATTTATAACATATAACTTGTTTTGGAATTAACCCTGTTAATTTTACAAATATTTTCAAAGAATCATTGAAGGAATGATTTATTTGTAATGAAACCTTGTACGTCAATATATCGTCATGGGCTGTATATAGTAGCCTTCTCTAAGGTTACGTGCCTTATTTCACGTTAATTCAGATAGATCAAGTCAAATATATTCATGGTTTAAACGCGAATCACGCATACCGCAGAAAGTCTGGACGAGAGTTTGAATTAATACTTCTTTGACCAACACTAAATATGTATGTGAACATTACGATATCTTAGCGAAATGTGCGCCGGTAAAAAATAAAACCCTGCTAAAAATATTTGTTTTAAAACTAAGTCCAGACTAATCTTCTCAACATAAAAGTAATAAAAACTTGTTTTCGTGAAAAAAGAAAAGAGATTGTGGTCACGAAAGTCTACAGTGTCAAGATAAAACGCCCCTATCGCAGCTTAAAAAAGAAATAAACAGACGCATATATATGTATTATGATTGTGATGTAAAGGAACAATGGTGCACTCTTTGTACACCATTATTAAAAACTGAGAAAAGAGGAGAAAAGAAATGTACGAAGAAGATGAAATAGAAGAACACATTCCACCGTTGCAGCAAACAGAAGTTGAAAGCAAGACATGCTGCACAAGAAATAGCAGAATACCCCAATGTATTGATAACATTGAAAAAGAGACCTTGAACAAAAAACTGCGTTAATTGTGTGATATGAAATTCCAGTTCAATTTCTTTTCATGAGAAATTACAAACAAACGCAAGAGTCTCCGTTATTGATCGCATCTCTTTTTCAAGAGATCTAGGTAGTCGTCGAATGGAGCACTTCAGATTCTATAAATGTTATTCTCTCTCACTCTTGCAATAAAGGAAGTAAAATGGACGTTTTTGATATGGTTTTAAATTTCATTGCGTTTCTTGTTCATGAGAATTTGTTGCAAAACTTAAGTATCTCTTTGTCTTGATATTTTGTAAGTTTGGATATGCAGTTCAGATCAATTGTGCGGACAAAATTGTTTTTTCTTTTACAAGTACAAGCACTGAAATGAATGTGCTCTACTGTTAAAACTGATTGTCCGCAAGACTAGACTTATAAAGCTTCTCAGTAATTTTGACTTTTGTTTATTCTCTCACAATAGTGTTCCAAAAATGGTATCGCTGGGTCTGTTATACTTACAAATTTTATTACCTATTTGGGCGTGCATCTTACTCATCAAAGGAAAGAAATGCACATAAACTTACCGATGAATTCATACCATTATTAAATGTTCATAGTATATAGACTACTTAGAGGCAAGAATCATCACGTGTGTTGAATTGCATAAAGCATGAGACTCGTAATTCGAGAGTAATGTATTCGTCAGGTCGACCGTCTTGATATGTTATTGGGAAATGCACTGAGCTCCCAAGTCCTAAATATGATATATCAAATGGTTATATTAACAGTAACGTAAAAGCCAATGGTTATATTAACAGTAACGTAAAAGCCAGTGGTTATATTAACAGTAACGTAAAAGCCAATGGTTATATTAACAGTAACGTAAAAGCCAATGGTTATATTAACAGTAACGTAAATGCCAATAGTTATATTAACAGTAACGTAAAGGTCAATGGTTATATTAACAGTAACGTAAAGGCCAATGGTTATTATAACAGTAACGTAAAGGTCAATGGTTATATTAACAGTAACGTAAAAGCCAATGGTTATATTAACAGTAACGTAAAAGCTACCAACGTTTCCTTTTTTATTCTCTCTATTCTGTTCAATGTCGATAGAATGTTATCATTTTTGATTTTCTTTCAACTCTTGTCTAAAATTGAAGGACACATGCGAGTTGTAAGATAATTACCGTTTGTTGAGAAAGGGATAATAGTCTCCCCCCCTCTCTCTCTCTCATCAGAAGGTAATATAAAGTTGTTCCAAAATCATTTTCATGGCTACCCTTTTGAATGAAGAACAGTGATAATAAATCACAACTAATTTGTTTGTTCTTTGTTTGAACATGTCATAATGATTTGCCGTAGTCAAGTGTCTACGTGAAATTTCTTGTAGAACTTGTATTTGTTTCTTCATACAGTACAATTCACTCACTGATAGTAGAAAATAATTCCATTATGTTCAAAAACTGAAGTAAAAAGATAATGTTAAAAAATCCTTACTTTCTACAGACCAAATTCGTGAAACATAGAAACTTTGTTCACCGAGTTCATATGTGATATTTTCACTCCTCGTTTAGATATAGGAAAATGCAATGTAACGTACGCCAAGTGTAAGTTATTGTAGGTTGACAGAATCGTAATAAAAACACAATAGGGAACCAACTCAAAAAAATTACCAAAACATTTCGTTCGCTTCACAATACAACATAATACTGCCGTTCTTACAAATCTGTTGAGTGCAAATTTGTGTGATTTGATACTCAGTATGATGTACACTTAGGGACTGGATAAAATAAGGAATAAAGTATTTGTAGCTCAGATGTTCAGAACGACCACAATAGGTCAAGAGACTGATGATGATGATGATATATATATATATATATATATATATATATATATATATATATATATATATATATATATATATATGCAAAAAACTGACAAGCAACAGTGCAAAACTAGTATCACTCTAGCTAGCCTGAGCGCTTTCGACTCTTAATAAGTCTTTATCAAAGGCAAATACAGAACATAGACAAGATAGACAAGTAAAATACAAAAACCGTGTTTACAAAACTTTACATGCCTGTTTCTACAGGAATTCAACCTTTAAATTTATTATGTTACAACTAGTTTCTTTCAACTTGTTGCGGATGCTGTAAAATGTCTGTATTGACTTAGAAATCGATGAGCCAAAGCGACACATCTGTTTTTGTATGTAAATTTATGTACACGCAAATTATATCCCGGATATTTTACATTAGTAATTAGAGGCTATTAAGCAAATTTAGAGAATTATTTAAAAGAAAATGTGTCAGCTGGAAAAGATAATTACATTTGTGCATGGCCGTCTTTTTCTAGTTTTTTTGGTTTAAACCGTTTGGTTTCAATGTTTCGAAGGCGTCGTATCCAGTAAGATTCCTTTTCTTTCCTTTTCTTATATATATATATATATATATATATATATATATATATATATATATATATATATATATATATATATATATATAATTTGGCGTTCGGACCTCTAGGTGGCTGTACGTAAACCAGTGTGGGATATAAGGATGGCAATAGTTGGATTACGTCAGACTACTTCCAATCGAAATCCTTCTTGTTAATTGTGTAAATAGAAGACTCGGGATACAACTCATGTATCGGTTTCGGTCACTGCCAGATAGCAAGATATTGTTTCGATTATTATCTGAGATTAAGTTTATATGGAGTGTTCGTAATAGGCACATTTAACATTTATACGCAAGATAAACTCTGATCAGTGTGTTTGTTTTTGCAGATTTACCTCCTGTGAGCAATATGTTTTTGCGTAGCCGTAACACAACCAGTATTCTTTTGTACGATTTATAATTTCTGAACATTTATGATCTATAAGATGAGGATTACTTCAATAATGTAATGGCTTCAATCTTAATTTAATAAGCATGGAAGCTTTTTGTTAATATATTTTGTATTCTGTTTGTCCTTTTGAATTAAGTATTTGTTTTGACTTGTTTATATTCAAAACAGTTTTTAAGGAACATTGACGAATTTAGTGCGATTCAATTAAAGTTTTAGTTTAGCTTGATTTAAATTAAATAATCTATGGTTTAGCAAACAAATATATTTGAATTTATTTATTCAGCGTCTTTACACGTCAGAATTAAGTATTGACAACTAAACATCTTGAATTTAACGCGTAATAAATTATTTGATCCTCTATTTTGTATCCTGCAAAATATGTGTTCGTTATGTTATACAATACTTGTCAATTATAAACTATCACAATCGCATGTGTTATTCCAATGGTTAGCTTCTTGGAATAGTATTTCAAGATAATGTTTACACATTTCACGTTTGACACATATTCATAGGAAAATAGTTAGGGATTTCAATAGGAAAACTCATAGCTTTCCCAAATGTTTATCAAAAGTTATGGGTTGTTCCTGGTGCAATGTATAGATAAGATAACGCGTTCGCCACAGCTCGATAGTATGACCGCCCTGGCCACCCTATTGTCACGAATATAATTTACATTTTCTACGACGCAAATTTCTTGATTTTGACAAACTACATAAAATATATGCTCGTAGTTTTTTATGAATTGTATTACTCGGGGTGGGGGGTGGGGGTGGGGGGTGGGGGTATCAAATCAAATTGCTTAGCGTATTTGTAGTGTTTTCTTGCATTGTACAAGCCACATCAAAACAACCAATACTGCACATAGTTACCATTGCTTGATTGGGTCAAGTCTTTTCTTGGGGGTGAGTGATTAGGATTATTCTATAATTTCATAAAGCCCTGACTTTTCTTGAAATGACACCAAAGCAAAAGAATATGTGTATATTTAAAAGGGTGTGCATAATATCCTAAAAAACGTGCTCAAGAATAAAACGATGGTTAAATTATAAGGGACAACTGCCTGTAAGTTTGAGTTTGTGTACTGTTTTTTTTAACTTGGGGTGGTGAGTTTCTGGTAACTCTGAATCCCCCCGCCCCACGTTCGAGACATGATTAATAATAATTATTATTGCACCATACGAAAAATGTAAGAATAGGTAAATGTTGGAACCAAGGACCCTGCCAAATATCACATTTGAACATCATTCTCAAAATATAACTTTCTTATGAACTAATGACAGCAAAATAAAAAGTAATTCAATTGTCAGCACCTGACAAAAATTGCAAACATGAAATATTAGAAACCCATCAAAACAATTTGTGGGTGTATAAAAAGTGCTTACATTATTGTCAGCGTGGGGTTAAATTACTTACAGTTCATTACCGTGTTTGTTTATACCTAGATTTTGTTATTATTGCATATAGCCTGTAACATGACGAAACTAGATTGTGTTGTATTTGGGGCACACACACACAACACAAATACACGGAGGTTATTAGTTTTAAATGTAAATAAACGTTCTCTGACATCCTAGTTCACAGAGTTATTTCCAATTCTTATAAAATGATCCTTAGCCGTACCCCACTTATGCGCATACTTCTACCAACGAAAACGGCTCTTTCCTCAATAAATACAATCAAAATTTGGAATATCAACAAATAATCATAATTGATAATGTTTGCCATCGGCTATTATCAATGCATATCTATCAATATAGGAATCGCAATTTGAATTATACAGATAACTTTATAAATAAAAGGTTTGACACCGTCACAAATTTAATTAGATTAATTGTTGACAGCACACGCAAACTGATGTACAAGCATGCTTGAACGATGGACTCACATCGTAGATGTTGGCAACGTACTGAAAGCATCTGGTGTATTTTTAACATAGATTTAAAAAAAACATTCAGTTTTTCTCTTGTCTGCTTTGCTACAAAAAAGTTTAAGCCTTAAATTACAATTTTGTTAGAGATTACGATAAAAATGTATGGCAACCCTCAAAGTGAAAGTACGATATAATCAGAATATTTTGTGGGAAGAGGAAACTACCTTTCTTATTCTTGATCTATTTATAGACATCACGTTTCTTACTTTGACTACTAAAATCCGATAAGAACATATATAAATAGGTCATTTTCTTTAGTGAATTAATGTATTGGAGATGACTTCAAGAGGTACGCAGTCTACGTTTCGTAGTTCTGGGTAAGCAGAATTAGCCTGCAATGTAAAACACTGAATATCATTCGTGCTTGCTTTACTTTATTAGTTTCGTTGGTTATTTTTAACGTTTAACGGGACTATTAAGACGTTATTGGCAATATCATGATGAAGAAAGGGAAGATATGTGCTTTTATCAGAACTCATATAAACGAGCTCGACGATCTACAAACTGAACTACTGCGGCTTTCTTTGTGCTTTAATGTAAAATTAGTCATTCCGTTTTTGAAGTCATTAATGTCAGACGCTTTGGCATACTGATTTCATGACGGCCATTAAAGTGAAAGCAAATACATAATTGTAGGACTAAACTTTCCACAGAACTGGTCGTGATATCATAGTTTGAGTAAACGTGTGTCAAAATTTATTGTTCCCACATTTGTTTCTAAAAATACCAGTGCATTAGTTTCACCTCTGTATTTGCAAAAAAACATTGTGTTTTTCTGTTTATTGTTTAGTAGTAACATTTGGTTGATTGCTTGCGTATACAGTATAGAGTTTCAGTAATATTTTGAATTTTTCTGCATATCCATGTGGCCATCAGCATGGCTAAAGCACAAAGAATAATAGAATCGATGCTTGGTTTGCACCGATACGATTAAATCTGTCAAGAGCTTACATGATTTATCGAGTCGGGAGGAAAATAACGCAAGTTCTCGACTCCTATTTCATTATGCTGGTACAAACAGCGGCATAGATTATTTCTGTTAAATTTACTCGTAGCGAGAGTCGTATATTTCTGCAGTCAGGTGGCTTAAAGAAGATGGGCAATAATGCGACACGCTTCTGACACAACAAAAAGAAGTGGGTGGACAGTGGAAGATGACCATTGACAGCCTATCTGGATGAGTCTTCCTGAATCGTCTGAAGCTTGAAATAAACTAATATAATTCGGTGCAAGTCTGAAGGTTGTCGAAGCTGCAAGTGCCCCATAACAGTCTGACGTGGATTGTATGACGTATTCGGTTGTCATGGTTTGAGTAAAGCAGATACCACGACCACATTGGTATCTTAAGTTTATCTTGGTAGAAATAATTTTGATACTATAATTTTGTTACTATAAACCAATGCTGAAGAATTTTTCTTGTGTTATCACTCATATCTTTGGATGTAATTTCTTTATTAAAATGATGTTATTTTGTTGAAACACCTAATTCTAGCCCTTAAAATAGTTGTACGGCATTTTCTATAACGTTTATATGTTTTGAGACCTTTTGATAGCATTGACACCACAATGGTGCCACAATATCCCACTGCACATCATAATTGTTTGGAGCAGAATTCGTTTCTGAATATCTGACCACATGCGATACTTGTGTGAAAAATTGTTTCCTTTGTCAGGCGCATATATGTAATTTCACTTTACCACCTGACTACTTTAGATAGGTGGTGTATGAATGTTTCGCTTGCAGTATACATTATTCTTATATTTTCAGAGTTTCTTAAAGCGAGATCTGACAAAATATTCTGTGAGATCTGCTTTTCTTCTGAGAACACCCATGTGCAGTAATACTAATTTAGACAAATTGTCTCTTGGTTTCACATTACGCCATATGTTTGACTAGAAACAGACTAAATGGAATATCCAGCCAATACTAATCGAACGATGCGTATGAGATTAGATCTACAGGTCAAACTGCATTTTGATATGGAAAAACTTGCTATGTATGTGATATTTTCGTATCTTTTGCGATTTCGTTATCTGACATAAGCGATACACACTACAGAAAGGATGCGAACGCAAGTCGGAATCTGCTACATATACGAAGTTCGTGGATATATGTTTTCAGTAAATTTCGCATGATGTAAAAGGAAGGAATAAATTATAACAATACAAAGTTAGTTTTTTTATTTTATTTTTAAACGAGAGTTTGTGTATCAATTTTATTGTAACGTGCCGGGGGTTGGGGGTTGGGTGTGTGTGTCACAATATCAACACTAAATTAGTTCCTTTTCTTTTTTGTATGGAATAATGACGGAAATACTATTGATGATATTGACTAGCAATAACAAGCTTTCAATTTACACGCTCACACACAATGACAACTTGAAAAATTTTCTTTTTTGTATGGAATAATGACGGAAATACTATTGATTATATTGACTAGCAATAACAAGCTTTCAATTTACACGCTCACACACAATGGCAACTTGAAAAATAAAAGCAAAACATAAAATTAACTCGTAAAAGTTCATACTGCAACAACAATAAACTGACACAATGCTTAAATTTAGTCTGTCTCTGTCTGTCACTCTCTGTCTCTCTCTGTCTCTGTCTCTCTGTCTCTGTCTCTGTCTCTCTCTCTCTCTCTCTCTCTCTCTCAGGCAGACGAAACACATGTGAAACGAAAAACAGCATCCAATCAAGAACTTGGGCATTTCTTATCAGGGAGCGTACGCAACCCGACTCTTTGGACGTTGGGCCATACACTTTCGCATTTACATTCACAAGAAATGTATGGGTTCAAACGGCTGATTTGTGAATATCTGCGCTTTATTCCAGATGTTCTAACATAAACTATTAAAATGTACCATACTGTTTAAATTATAGATTTTTGGCATGTGAAATTGCATCTTACAGGACGAATCTTTTCAAGCAGAAAGACTTGAACAAGGAGACTGAATATATGCTTCGGAATGATTGTATTGTACCATGCAATTCAGTGGAGTTCGCCATGTGTACTAGTGCCAAACTACGATAATACTTTACGTATGTGAACTGACTACAGAACATTGAATAGTGTGACCAAAACAGATTGATTCGCAATAACAACAAACAACGACCGCATTGGCAAAATTATCTTCCCGTAACATGACTTAGGATATAGACTCATCAAAGGAAAAGGAAACCAGATTGCATAAGCAATTTCATGTAGCTTTGTATTATAGTGCTTTCTGTTATATATTGTGTGTCATTCGTGAGGCATCATTCATGATGCGAATGTCAGGAATATTATTGATATAGCTGGTATTAATGTTACAAGTGTTTATTCTTTTATATTATGTATAGTTTCTCCATGTTTATGATTATTTAAAATAAATTGACTACAATGACATAATCATTTCGCACTTATACAGAGGGTAGCGGCGATTTACTTTCTTTTTTATCTTAATTTCGCCATTTCTTTTGGAAGCTGTTTAGAAATTTTGTGATGTCTTAACACATAATTCACAGCTGTATTTAAGATCATATTTAGGGAAACCAGATGCAATTTGCGAGTGGCCTTTTGATCTTATTTTGATTACTAATTAATAAGTACATAATGTATGGATCAGAAGCAAATATAGTTGAATTAAGTTATTGTCATTACTGACCAAAACAATTAGACTATCCAACGCATAATAAATGTTTTGCTCTTCTGTTTTATTTGTGGCAAGATGTTTCTTCAATCTTTTTTATTCGATTTTCATCGTTAAAGTGTATTCTGCCTTTGTCCATTATCATTTATCATAACTGCTGATGTCGTTCCACAGCTCAATCGAAAATAATATCGAGGAGGATTCGAAGGAAATTGACAAGCTGGTGCTGTCTGAAAAACAAGGCAAGTGGGATGATGTCTGGCGCATAATCGGCACTCCAGAAAATCCTAAAAAGATGTACCTGATCAATTGCATACCGGAGAATCGTCGATGGGGGATACTGCACCAGGCCGTCTACTGGAACAAGCCGAATATTCTACGGAAACTACTCAAGTTTTCAGCTTGTGATTCTGGATTGAAGGCGAAAGAGTGTATTTCGGAAGTGGGTTTTACAAGTGGTTTGACTGCGCGAGAAATTGCACATGCTTATGGTTATTACGCGATGGAAACAATCCTTTCTCAGCATACCTGTAATTTTGTTGACGATGACTATGAACTTGGTACATACCAACCTTTGCACGTAGATTTTTTAAAGAGACAACAAGGTTTGATGCCCCTTACTCTTATCGCGTATAAGAAAACATTTCATCCAAGGCAAATAGATCCAGAGCAATCAATTGTTTCAGTACTTCAAAACATTTTCAATGATCTTTATACTTCAGAGAGTACATGGAAAGACGTGCGTGACAAAGTGGCAGATTCGCTATACGTCGTTAACCAAGCTGCCGCTAGACAAATAAAAAAAGCCATTTCCCGTCAAGGTTTCTTCAAGGAAATCATCAATGTTTATACCAATGAATCAACGTTACTTTACATGCATGTGAACACCGCCTTGCGAAGACAAAATGAGTCCGAATACAAAACATCAGCTGATGATCTTGCAATGGGCCCTTACGTGATGATGTACCAGATGCTTCTACTTTACTGGACAGATCTAAAGCAAGAAAAGGCAACAACCTATCGCAAAATGTTACTAACTGGTGAAGATTTGGAACAATACCAGGTGGGAGTCAAATTTACGTGGATTTCCTTTATTTCGTCTTCTTCAGATGTTGACAAAGCTGAGGCCTTTCCCACGTGTGGTCCAGAAGGAGAATATTTCACTATCTTTACCATTGACAATAGAAAGTTTTCCAAGTGGCAACCACGGAATGTAGAAAAGTTTGCACAGTATCATGAAAGTGAAAGAGTGTATCCAGCCGGTGCTAAATTTGAGGTGAAGTACCGATGTCAAGCACCTTTTGCGACGCATGTAGCATTAAAGCTTATCAGTTAGTATTTTGTTTGGTGGCCAAGACAGGAGGAAATATACTGATGAATGCTGCTATGTGGAAGTGTTCATAGATAAGGCCATGCTAGTTCAATTTGTGTGGTACAATATATATGTTCATGAAGGAGTAATAAAACGGTTCTTTTGCTTTGCTTTAAATCGACTTCGTTTTATAGACTGATCCAAATGTAAGGTTTAAGAACGCTTATATCTTCAGCAGGAAACAAGCATTCCTCTAAATGAAAACAAATATGGATCAACGTATTACGCAACCGCAGGGCTATCGTGTCACTCATGTTAAAACAGCAAAAGGGATAAAATAGACATTAGTATGAATCAACTTATTTGGTAATATGGCAACAAATAGGAGTGGAATCCATGTGTATAATTTAGGTAATACTATTAGCTTCTCAATATATTGTTACGTATATTTGATATAAGTCATTTATTTATTTTTAAATTTGTTTGTTTGTCAGATTTAAACTTGGTATTTTAAGTTTAAGATTCGTTCATTGGGGAGAGGGGGTGACCTGTACTTTACAAAATAAACACCGGGTGCTAACCTCATTTCTGACCTGGCTTCAGTGTTGTAAACAAGCTTTTAAAATGATTGGTTGGTTCCAAAGACATTATGGAGCTTTGTATAAATATTTTTCTATTTTAGTTGGGTCATACGGTGGGTACGTGAGTTTTTGATCGTAAATTTGTTCTAAAAGATTCTAGAAGATCACATGACCCCTTTCTTGTTTACGTAAAAATAGGTATATAAATTATGTTTTGGAGCGAGCTATTGAGTAGAACTTTGGCTTTTAGAATATTAAGTTGTGGTGTCGTTTGGAGTTATTGTAAATTACCTAGTACTGGACATTATGTCAATTCGTTCGGATCGAGAGGAAATATTTTTTTATTTATCTGGAAAAGAATTGTGTTCATAGAATTTTATTACCAAGAACTGACTTCATCAAGTGACATCGTCTTACATCTTGGATACTTCGCTGGGATTCGAACTTGGAATTATTTGGACATTTTATTACCAGGACTTTTGCAATTTCTCTAGTGGATAATATTTTGAATTATTTTTGGATTAATTTTGGAATTGATTCTTAAAACCGTAAGTTTATTTTTCTCTTCTGGAAAATATTTGTGCTCAATAAATTGTTTATTAAGTTTTTACAAGCTTGTTATTCTCACTCTTTCTATGTTACCGTTTATTTGAGCCTAAGCACGTAACAATATATATATATATATATATATATATATATATATATATATATATATATATATATATATATATATATATATATAATATATATATTTGTCGAATAACCATCTGCAATACTTTTACGAAGCGGTAAAAATTAATAAAAGTGTCGAACAGATGAATGTCGGAAGATGCGTTTTCAAAAGGTCTGAGCAGCGACTGATCTTGGTGAAGTGAGACTAGTAGCATACCTGTAACCAATAAAGTCATAGAACAAAATGTGTGTGATCTTATAAAATCAAAAGAGATCAATGTATGTCACAGGAAAACGTTAATGCTAAATTCATTGTTAAAAGCAGTACAATAATAAATGACTTCAACTCCTTGTATAAAATACTAAAATGTGAAGAAAAGAAAATTAGAATCACCCATAATTACATTTCCTTTCTGAATGAAAATAACATTATTACCAGAAACGTCAGGATACCTTTACATTTAATAGGCCTTAAAAGTTTGGATTTGAAAGTTGAGTGGCGACAAGGCTATTCATCTATTGTTGCACAATATTTGGTCAGATTTATTAATGGTAATACATTAAGAATTTAGAACTTGAAATCTATAACAGTTCAGCAATATTAAGTCATTTCACTCGTAATGGTAATTCAAGACAATATAATGCACGACCTGATGTCACATAACAATGTCTTTAACCATATTAATGATGAGAAATACGAAATAAATTGTAATTTGCAACATGTTTTACATTTGACAAACAAAATATAGTAAATAAATATGTCTCGCGGGGCATCGATAGAAAATTCAACATTAGAGGTAAATATTATGGGTGATAAAATACAATACTAGTACCAATACTCAGAACCAGGATACTAAATGTTTATAATGCAATGGAATCAACGACAAACCCATCAGTAGATCAGTCACAGATGTCTCTGAAATATAATCCGAAGAATTACATACACTGATTTCAACATGCAGAAAACGTATGCAAGAATATGCCGTTTTTTAAAAAATGAATCTAGCATGTGTCTCAACGTAAACAAAACCGTAACAAACTAATAATAATAATAATAATAATAATAATAATAATAATAATAATAATAATAATAATGACAAGAGTAAATATAAACATGATACTCTTATTTGATGTATAATTTTGTTTTTATGTTTGGAAAAAGAGGATTCTTTCTGATTGGTGCTTTTCACATTGATACAATTACAAAAATGTTCGAAGTTCTAAGCCCTCTATAGTTTGATTTTAAAGCGCAATATAACATCATATAATGTTATAACAGAGTTGAAGAAATGAACATACTGCTAAAGAAAGGTCTGGCAATGGTTCTCATCTGATTATCAAGATCTTAGCAAACAAAAGATCCAGTCCAAGAAATACATTTACTTAAGACAGATTTAAAAATCAGGACGACAGTAATAATGTCATAAAGAAATTATATATAACTTGTGGTCTATAGAGGAATCGCTGGAACAGCTCGCAAAATATTTCAACATCGATAAAGTCACAGAAAGCGACTATTTATACGGAAATAATATTTGTTTAGAAAATATATAACTCCATACCTGTATTCGGCCGACTTTGAAAGCTTTAAGAATACTGAACTACAAGTAACACGTTTTATTCATGATTCAGAGAATAACAAGTGAATACTACCATTATGTTAACTATTTCATGAAACGTCTCAAATTTAGATTCTATTCTCTTGGTGACTATGAACAAGGATGTTATGTGATTTTATATGACATTGCTGAAGAAACTAGAAAGGTCTGAATGGAGAATTATAAACTAGATCCAGTACATTATTCAAGTACACCATGGCTAGTGTCTGGTGCTACTTCGAAAATATGTAACGTTTAATTGTAATTATTAATATTATATTGATTTATGTCTGATGAATGATTCAGCAATCAAGCGATGAATACCAACTAGATACGGTACAATTAATCCTGAGTGCTATATCGAAGGTGAAGCTAACTCCAAAGCAGGTTAAGTGCAAAGAGTATGGAGAATTCGTGCAGCTATTGTTAATGGCAAGGATATTCGTTATACCTTAGCAAAACACTTTTTATCATTAGGCTATGTCTAAATTCGTTCCTATAAAAATGTAGATGGGGGAAACAAATTAAAGTTTTAGTGGTATTTTCTAAATGTCTTTTTAGAAGTAGACATGTCAGTACCAGTATATTTATACTATTAATTTAGATATTATCCTTTTGCATCGAAGAATGTAAATTCTTAAGCGGCCGATTTATCACACTTACATATCACACTTACAGTGTAAATTGTTAAATAGAACAAAATATACCGAAACCACGTATTGCATCCAGTATCGTAATTTGAAGTGTTCATTATGTCAAGATCATGATGGTTTAAGATGTTAGAAAGGGATTGGGTTGTCATTATTTCTTAAGCCTGTCTATGACTATAATTCTATTAAGCTCTTGGATCCTGATAAATTAATGCTTCCGTTGTGCGACATTCTTTCAAGATCATGATATTCTTACATTCTTACAAAAAAAAAAAAAAGAAAGAAAGGACACCAATGGTACATTGATAATGACCTTCTTCGCAAATTAAAATTTTTATGTCTTTTAAATCAAGCGCAGTTTTGGTTACAAGCCGTGTCATTGTGATTACAGGACTCTCATAATTTCGACCTTTTATTCCACATAATTTCCTCACACTATTGTTTCATTTCATTGATTCATTGATTTTAGCTGATCAGAGATTATAGCTTTAAAGGTGATATCTAAGATTTACAGAAGGAATTGATCGTATCTTTTTCATACCTTGATATCATTTAACAACCTTAAAACATCATTGGTATAAATATGAATAGAAGAGCGGAATTCAATCGGCCTGGTTGGTTTAGTCACAGATTTAGTGTTTTACAGTGATATAAATATTAGAGTATGATTCCTTATTTACAATTAACAGTTTGCCAGGAATTCCCAATGGGCAAAACGTTATGCAAAGTCCCTCGCGACATACGGCGTCACCTGCGCTCCTTATGTCCAATTTGTCCAAAATAGACTATTGATTCTAATTCCAGGTTAGAGAAGATAGATTCATGTAAGTTAACCGATACAGTTACGCTACTGAATACCTTTCAAAACCCTTGTTTTTGAGTTTTCGAAACATTTTTCATTTTCGTTTTGTTTTAGATAAATCTCATATACAGTTTTCAAATAGTTTGAGCAAAACAGATGGCAAATATACATCTGTGTAGCTGTCAGAGTAAATTGTATGCTTTCTGTCGCCTATGTAGCTTGGTGCAATTAGGCCGCAATTCATTACACATTGCACAGAACAAATATATATATATATATATATATATATATATATATATATATATATATATATATATATATATATATATATATATATATATATTTGTGTGTGTTTGTCTGTGTGTGTTATAGTAATACCATCTTAAATGCTTGTTCTGTATAGCATGCTGTTATTTCAGCATAGGTAAAAGGTTCCTTAAGATTCTGATCTTGAAGATTGGTTCTTTTATTCGCTGAAGAGCTACAGATGGAACTTTCTTGGGGACACCGAGGTGTTTAAAATGTTTGTCAAATTTGTTATATATTTATGTGGAGACATACTGTTTCTGAATCGTATTTCAATTCGAAACAGTTCTAGACCTTTTGCCTCTATAACTTTGTTTATTACATACTTTCCACAAAAGTCTAATATCTAACTGTTTCTTTATCTATATCATTAAATGAATTCAAACGGGGTATTTCGTTTGCTTCCTCATAGACCAAACTAAAGTGTTTGAAATAATAAAAACCGTTGATCATTTCACTATACGATGCATTTAGATATAATTTGCCTTATATATGTTTGCCTTTTGACATCTACTACAACCATGTGTCATTATGCAGACCAGTCGGAAACAGAGTCGTGGAAGAAATGCAGGACATTATCAGTCTGTTATTGTCAGCAAGAAGCGGCAAGTGGAATACTGCCTTGCGCATAATCGGTACTCGAGAAGAGTCTAGGAAGGCAAATATGATAAATTGTATCCCAGAAGATCGTCGATAGACAGTTTTGCACCAATATGTTTACGGGAAGGATCCTAATAATGTACGGAAATTACTTCAGTTTCATGCATGTTATTCTTTCTTGAAGTCGAAAGAGTGCACATCGGAGGTCCCATGGGTGGTATGACTGCGACTTAAATAACATTTGCATTTGAATGTACTGACGTGATGAATGTATTCTAAAAACACAATGATATTTTTGAAGAAGTGACCAAAGATATTGACACCTTCCAACTTTGGTATGCTGACAGTAAACAGATGGAATTTTACCTGATATCAATCACTCTTGCTGCGTACATGAACACATGCAATCCAAAGAAGGTTGACTCCAAGACGTGAGTGTTATTTTTCTGTACTTGGAGATAATTTGAACGATTTGAAAGTTAGACCAAAGTACGCGAAAAATTATACGACTCCCTCTACTTTGTTAGAGACTCGTAGGCCAGAAATGTCAAGGACTGTTTGCCTAGAAAGGTATTTTACGAAAAACTCGTCAATGTTTACACTTTGAAAACATCATACCCGTATACGTATATGAACACAGCCTTAAAAAGGCAACGGCGGTCTGACTACAAGCAATCAGTTAATGATCCTGCGATGGGATCATCTGTTGTGATGTACAAGATACATCTTCTTTATGGGGAGTGCTGAAGTGTTAGAATACCAAGACCAACTGACAAATGTTGCTGATAGGTAAAGATGTAGACAAATATCTGGTTGGTGCCAATTTCACCTGGCTGGCCTTCGTTTCATCTTCTGTCGACGTTAAAAAAGCGACCCCGTTCCCAACATGCCGCGGCGTATTATGTACAAATAGTGTAATCTTTACAATTGACTATACAACTAATTCATACTAACTACTAAGAAATGTTGAAAAATATGCTAATTTTCCTGAAAATGAAAGAGTGTATCCTGCAGTTGCAGATTGTAAGGTAACAATAAGGTAGTACTGGAACGGAGCGATTTAATTAGCACTGAAACGTCTTAGCAGTTAAATGAGCATATTTCAGTATAGTCTAATTTGGTTAAAACTACTTATCTGCAAGTGAACAAAAACATTATGAAATCTAAATTACTTTTGGAATGTCACAATATTTCCTTCTCGTCAGCCCATAAGGGTTTCAAAGTGAAATAGCTTAATCTCATTGTCATTTTCACCGTGGATAATTTCAACATCTATGTGGCGGCTTGCGGTCATATTGTATCTGCATTATTGTCTATATTACCTTAGCTGGATTTGTAAAAAGCAAGACACTATAGTCAAGGCCTCTTTGTGATATATATATATATATATATATATATATATATATATATATATATATATATATATATATATATATATATATATATATATATATATACGTATGTATAGTTTTGATGTTTGTCTCAGTTGGAGAACTCTATTAATGGGAAAGATACGGCTGTCATTCAATTGTTTCAAGTTTTTTTGCTTCGTCGCTGAAATGTTATGCTTAGAGTTTTTAAATTTAAATTTTGTTGCATTCTCTGCATGTATTGTTTGAATCTTAATGTGTCAAACACTATTTAGGTGCAACATGCTTCAGGTTGGGCGTTAATGATGGCACAAGTCAAACTTGTCTTGCCTAAATATGTAGAAATTACAAATCATGTTCTATTTCTTTTCTAGTCTTTGGTTTGACTACGCGTTTTTCATGAATAATCCGTCAGTGCACTGGATTAACCAAAAGACAAATACTTATATAGTCGCTAGACACTGGTGCATATAAACACTGAAACCATTATTTAACTAAAGGTGGTTTCTAAAAGACGGTGGCATCATTATTATATTTCAGTTTCTTCTTCGTAAGTACCTAAAGTACAATTGCAAATAAATCTATGAAAGTTATCGATAATATTGTACCCAGATCAATACTAAAAAAAAACTATCAACTTGAATATTCGGGAATGCGGAAGTTTTCGGTTAGAGCAAAAGTGTTAAGACTAAACGATTCTCATACTTATGAATATAGCCCAAATTAAAACATTAGGCTACTTAGAGAAGAACGTTCACCTAAGTGAAAGCACTTGTTGATGATGTACCCCCAATCGACTTTCTTTTGTACGTCATAAGTATTTGGAACCTATTACCGAATTGTATCAAACATTTCAAATATGGATAATATGAACTATGCTGGCAAGCTATATCTACACAAAAACAGATCAAGAGAAAAGGATCCAATTGTATTAGGATGGATTGTTTTAGTTTAATTCTGAAATCAGTTTTAAAGTTTTTAAAATTTAACTCTAATCTGTTTATTCAGGGATATCATTTTAATTTGGAAACAATAACTCCAAAATTTTAATCCTTCAGTGACCCGCTTGAAATAAGGTATGTACATTTTAAATGATACCTATTGGTATATTATTTTTTAAAATTATGCATGTTATCTTTGTATTACAATAGTTAAAAATGCATTTGCACATTTAGTCTCAATGGTTTTAGTTGTTATATTTATTAATGTTTTAGTAATTCGTATTTTCCGATCAATTATTATTCAATTTATTATTATTATTATTATTATTATTATTATTATTATTATTATTATTAGTGGTAGTAGTTGTATTAGTATTTGTAGCTGAAGCATTAGTACCGGTAGTCGAATTAGTAGTAGTAGTAGTAGTAGTAGAAGTAGTAGTAGTAGTAGTAGTAGCAGTAGTTGTATTAGGAGCATTGACAGGATGTTATTAAATACTTCAGAGACGAAAATCAGTAACTATGCTGTGTAGGTCATATGATTACTACCTGACTGGAAGGCATTATCCAGTGATTTATGAGGTGAATAACAAACGAGTAATACATGTGTCAAGATCTAAGTTCCCATTCACATGCAACAGACGACATGTAGAAAGAAAAAAAAATCTATTTTAACCTTAATTCTAAGATCATCGGAGTTATCATTACTCAATCTCAACAAAGACGACACTGAGGTCAATGGCAGACCATTTTAATCGATACATTTAATGCTACTTTGATGTGAAAGGCATGTGAGTGTACAATGCGTTGTTAAAACAAGATGGTTGAACTAGTTAGAAATTGTCTAATTTTAAAAATGCTTCAACTGTCTGACACATTTATTTAATTATACATAACTTGTTGGTTTTACACTATTCTGTTATTTAGTTTATGACCATAGAGTAGCAAAACAATGTAAAAAGATGCCATTTTGTATCATCAAATCTCCCTCACTTTTCTCTCTCGCTCGCGCGCGTCTGCAGTATAAATACTTCGTATGCACAACATATTGAACTACTCAAACCATCTTTCTGTAGGCAGCTGCATGTATCTTTTAATAAGTATTTGGGATGACTCGGCCGGGCTCGAACTGGCAATCTCCTGCAGCAGAGGCGGACGTGCAATTATGTACGAGGTTTATCTATCGATTTTTATCCTTCTTAAAAGAAATTTCAACAAAAAAATTTGTAAACCCTGCTTAAGAATTCAAGGAAAATAATTTGTATTGCATAAGTGACACCGCAGTGTGTAAGATTATTTTAATTAAAGAAGAAACAAAACCACCTTTTAAATTAATATGATGTATGATTTTGGTTTGTTTTTGTTAAAAAGAAATTCTATTTACTTCCAGAGAACGAATGACAATGGCAATCTGCACCCAAGTGGCAAAATTGTGAGCCCATTTTGTCATTGGCTTGTTGCAACTCCTGATTGTAAAGTCTACAACCCCAACAGGCTTTCACTCCCACCCACCACCCCTTATGGTTTGATGGAGATCAAATGTCCAGTTGCAGACACTTTACTATCTCTGGAGTACCTTGCCGTCTCTATGATGCCTTGAAATTGAAGACAAACTACAACTACTACTATCAGGTTCAAATGCAGTTGGCAGTTACAGGACTGGAATGGTGTGATTTTTGTGTGTGGTTGGAAAATGGCTTTCATGTTGAGACTATTCTGTTTGACACTGGATCTTGGCAGGCTGTGAAGGACAAGCTTGATCTTTTTATATTATAGATTATACCTCAATTAGCAAGTTCTCCCGTTTGTATTTATGCACATTAATGTTTTGTAAGATATATTAAAATGAATTTTATACGCCTAATCATTACTAAATCATTCTGACAACTCCAAGCTATCTATTTAGTTGTAAGCAAAATGGCTTCAAGTCATTTCTGCCAATGTAGACTTTGCAGCACTACTTTAAAAATCTACTTAAATAATTTGTCAATTTTAAATTGAGCTTAGTTGGTTTTACGTACTATATAAGAATATAGGCAAGAACAGTCACCCATAGATGCATTTTAGAATTGTGTATCATTTTCACATGAACCCTTTGAGCATATATATATATATATATATATATATATATATATATATATATATATATATATATATATATATATATATATATAACAATGTTTTGCATGCAAATCAAGATGTCCATGAAATACGGCACGATTTTACTAAAGGTGTTTTAAAAAACTGGTACATTACTGAAATGTTAATAAAATGAACTAGATTTACTCATCTAAAAGGTATTAGCATGACAAGATGCCAATGATATGTGGCATGACTTTAAGGTTTACAAATAAACTATTGAAATGTCAATACAATGAACCATATGTTGTGCTTTTATAATGTCTCATTATCTTTGTTTCATTCACAAGTTCTACATGATTCTTCCATGTCACTAAATGTCATTTCTTTGTTTAATTAATGATCGTTTGAACAAAGGCAGTATATTTGCTACTATCCACAACTGATAGGGTAGGACAGTTGAAACTCGAGAGGGAAATATTTATATGAACCTGCTCATGACTTGGCCAGATATTTATACTTCCCAGTAAGAAATACAAATAATGTGTCCGCATGATTATTTTCCGACCTACAGAAGACCTGTGAATATTAAATCGAACATACATATCTTTAATCGGAGATCCACATCTCAATCTACACAAAAACATGAAAAGTTCATCCACTGGGTCCATTGCTTTTTGCAGTCCTCTGATGTTGATATTATTGCTGGTGCTGTAATAAATGCTGTTCATTCTAATGGCAGTAGGTTTGATGCCATTGAAGAAGGTTATCAAAACCTCATATGTGGGAAAAGCTTGAAAAATGAAAATAAATTAAATTGCTTGTGGCGTGTGAGAGAAGAGGCGAGACTGAAAATATCCCACAGATTAAGACTTTCCAAAATATACAAGTAACCTTTCTGCTCATTTGTCTATGAATTCATTCCAGGTTTGCTGTAGCCATCCAAACAGAAATCATAGAAGTCATGATGAACCAAAATGTCACTTCGATCCGTGAAATCCCTGAAGGACGTGACCGAAATGTACAGTACATCAACACCATCATACTTACCTACTCAACACACCAATCCACCGAAGGTAGTTAAAGTTGGATTCTTTCAGGTCAATGTAGAAATATACATCCCAAATTCACTTTGATGTTTCAATTGTTGGACTTGAAATACCCATAATGACAATTGCTCCACGATTCCTTTGCTCGTCCGATCAGGTCACTCCTCAAATCGGGAAACTGAGGGTAATGCCATCCGACAATATAACGCGTGTTAAAGATCACGATCAAAAGGACTGAGAAATTTGGGAACAGAAGACGGAAACTTAAAAGGCGAAGTGAATCTTTAATATTCCCTTTGTAGAGACGAGAATGGTGGTAGAACCTAGAACATTCCTGCATTGATCATGTCTGAAACAATTCTTTTCGTCTTCGCCCCTGAAACTGTTGCAAGGACATATTTCCTTGTCAAATAACATGCGCGATTTATTTAGTTTTGCTTGCAGGATAATCAACGGAAAATGCAATCGGGATGGACTTATCGTTGAACTACATTTTCATATTGCGGAAATAACTAAATAGGGTTCTAATGTATGCCTGTGCATTCCTTGATTGAGTAATTTTATTTACCAATGCAATGATTCTAAGCTGGCTTCGAAATCCTATTGTCACATTAGAGTGGCGCCAACTATTCGGTTTCTATCTTGCACTAAGCAAAAATGTATTTCACTGTTGTATTTTTTTTTTTTTTTGTATATATATATACAATCAATCAATTTTAAAATCCAATAATAATGTCATCAATATTTAATTGTTGTATTTCACCATTATAAAGGAAAAGTGCTGACTTTAGGTTCCAGTGATTGCCTTTGTTCTTTGAGTAGTAAGTGACACCAATGTTGTACAGAACATTTGACCAAAGGGGATGTCATTTACCGGTCTTTCAAGATATTCGAATGCCTTTTCACTTTTTATTCGTTAGTGATATGCTATAAGATTTGCATCCGCTCTTTTTATAGTTATCCCGGATGCAGTTCCGGAAGCACTTAACTCATCTAGTTTTGCAACCGCTTCAGCTGCTGATGCCAAAAGCACTGTAATTACTGCAGGAAACGGAAAGATTTTGCTAATGTTTCATTTTTGCATTTTCGTCACATTTGATAATTTTAGTGCCACCGAGACGTTCTTTCGGTTAGTTTAACTAGGCTGATACTATTATCTTTGGGTCAGTCATAAAGAGACAATTTCCTTGTGGAAAAAAACTACAATATGATCCGCAATCATATTCTAATGCGCATTTGATTTGCAAGTTTCTTTGGCTTAACTTTGTAATAATACGTAAGAAAATTAATTATTAAATTACAAATTATCTTTAGGCGAGTCGAAGATCCTCATTCGTCTATCCGCACCCTCCAACAAGAGTGTTATCAGCGAGGATCACAGTTATGCTGCCGGGAATTGCCCATTCATGGGTCTGGAAGTTCTCGTAAATTTCAGAATGTGGTTATAATTATATGCGTTCCAGTTAAAAGTAAGATATTGGATGCAGCGTAATAAAATTATGCAAAAACGTTTCTGAGACGAGTGAATGTTTTGATCTTCAACCATGTACGGCCACAGATTGTGCTATGCACCTGAGACTCTATTGTACGTTAAGGTATGCAAACGTGTTTTTATGTGTTCTCGATTATAGTTATAAACTTTTAACCACTTTTAAGAATGTGTGGTGACTTTAGGTAGGAACGAATGGTACCAACACTCTCGTGATCTTCGACCTGTCAATATAACAACGTCAGTATCACAACTCAGGGTATGATGTATCTGTTTAATTTACCATTGTGTATACATTATTGTTTTCATTTAATATGTTTTGCAATACATATTTAATCCACTTTATATTGCACGACTTCCAATCCCAGATGTTTCAATTACCAATCCGCATCAACAATATTGGTACTGTCAATGTAAATTTGTTTCGCGATCTGTGCAGCACGCGATGACAATGCTGCTCTTGTAAAACAAAAACATCGGATACATCACTAAGACCATTTCCATAATATGTCAGGTAAACGGGATATCTCGCGTTAACAACGCGCACATTTATCAAATGTTCATGCACCTATGTAATTATATTTAAATATAACGTTGATTTCTTAATTCCTATTTGTATTGCTATGATGCCAAGATGTCGCTGCACAGGTCAACCTTCCGCTCGTCCCGATCGAAAAGCCTACGATGAATATGTACTAACCGAGGATTATGGTATATAAGATAAAGGCTCTGCGAGACAAATATAAATCAGAGAAACCGGAGCAAACGTGGAGGAGTAAATAAATAATATGTGACCATGGGACGCTAATCTTGTGAAAGCTAGGCTTTCGTATCAACCACAGATAACTTCACAGGTCAAAATAACCCGATTCGCTGAGGCTATTCTAACCTAACAGTGTCTAATGAGATATCGATTATAGATGTGTTGAGTTTTACCGTACCATTCGTTCGTTTAATCCTCATGAATTTCATTAATATATGCAGGCCAATCTAGAACCAGTCTCAGCGAGTACAGTGCTATTCGATGAAGATTCACTGAATACTAAAGATCTGAGAATGAGCTCATTTTCTTTTATATGAATTGTAGAGTGTTTGCCAGACACCAATGGGATTCTCTGTCGGATATCTTCCTTGATTTAGCAGATGTTGTGCGGCAGTAGGATCGGCAACATGAACAAGAATAAAACAGTAATTTACGGGTAGATAATTTAACTGCAGTTATCAAATGTAGATCAACTGTAATGCACATACAGCGATGTTAAGTTGCTTTCTAGTGTAGGGTCTTCTTAGGCGATGCCTGTTGCAGAATTCTGGCTTTGTAGACGAGATCGTACTAATCTGGGCAACGGTCGGGGTTGTATTTGCAACGCCAAACTGCCTTGCCGAATTGATTTTATTTTAAGCATGACGTGTTTCGTTCGCTTCAGAACACACCATCGGTGTTGTATGCATCACTGGCATCTCACAAAGTTAAGGAATCAGTGATCGATAGTTCTCAGGGTTCGTTTGTGAGCAAATTGATGCAAATTCATTAATGACTTCTGATGAGTTCTTGCTCGTGTAATTTGAACAGGTGTTTCCAACCGATCCACTAGTTCATTAAGCTGTTGTTAAATGCATACTGGCCCAATAAGACCTTTCGGCATAGATGATCTATGATTGAGAATATTTTCACATGCGGGTTCCTATGAACTAGTGAGAACATTTCTTGGTTTGAAACATTTTGTCACTTTGCTGCTTTTATACAAATCTTCATACAATTTCTCATTTAAAATGTTTCTTGTTAAATGCATCAATCGCCATAGCATTCTATCCGAATATCCACTGATAAGAATAAATGGCTTTATACGAAGTAAAATAGATAATCAAAGACAACAAAGTCTGTAAAATTGAAAAAATAATTTATTTTTCTCCGTTATGAAACCGTTAACAGGAACTTCCAGTAGTGTGAACTAAATCAAATATTTTAAGTTTAAAACTGCTATTTCTCAAATTAAATCTCATCACAACTGAAGACTGAAAGTAAAACAACAATAGAAACGAAACAGGAAATCGTAATCAAATGTCTTTTTTTTTCACATTACATACATCCACACTACTCTATGTCACAATACCTCCCACGTGACAGATTTCCCATCATAACCTACCAAGCCAAACTAACGCTGACTTCATCGTCGAATGGAAGATATATATATATATATATATATATATATATATATATATATATATATATATATATATATATATATATATATATATTATCTTTTGCAGCAGACACATTTTCTTTTACAAAATTCCCTAAATTTGCTTAACAGTCTATAATTACTACTAAAACAATGCATTATCTGGGAGATAATTTGTGCTTCCAAACATTTACATAAAACAACAGATGTTGTTATGGCTCATTGATTTGTGGTCAATAAAACTATTTTCCATCATTCGTAACAAGTTGAGATAAACTAGTTTAAACATAATACGTTTAATGGTATAATTCTCGTAACGTTTTGCAAACACAACGGTTTGTGTGTTTTATTTCTTTGTGTTGTCTATGTTTGTATCTGCTTTTGTCAAAGACTTTTTATAACTCGAAAGGGTATAGGCTAGTTAGATACTAGTTTTGCAGTGTACGTTGTCAGTTTATTGCAGTTATCTTAATCATTCCCTGATACATATAACACACATGATCTCTTATATATATATATATATATATATATATATATATATATATATATATATATATATATATATATATATATATATATATATATATATATATATTATATATTTGTGTGTGTATGTGTGTGTGTGTGTGTGTGTGTGTGTGTGTTAATTTATCTGTGATTCAGCTTCTTCAATAGTTCTCCAAAAGAGACAACACACTCATCAAACACACATCTATGTGAACTTTAATATAATTTCTCAGAAATTAAAGGATTTGATTAGATTTGCATTTGTCGTTACGTGCTGAGAAACGTCTTTGTTGTACACAGCACGTATTAAGGTGCCAAAACTACTACCAAGGTGTAAGAGATCGTTTTGGGTATGTCACTAATATCTGAGTAACCATAAATTGTGTCGTTGCTATAACTAATTCAAGCTTCAAACGATAATCAGCAATGTCAGATCAAATAATAAGACATTTATGTTGCTTTCGAAAGATCTAAAGAGCAAAAAAAAACAAACAAATGGCTTTGAAGTGGAAAAGAAAACAAAGTCTGGACCTAACGCAGTCATGTAAACTGGTTCCTTAACTACTCAGATCTCCCTCTAAATCCATAGCTGGATCAGCTTCTGATGACTGAAGTGAAAACCGGGAATATTCTGAGAAGCCCGAACTATATCTACTTAAATTAGGCATGGAGATAATTTGTTGTTGTGTTCCATCTGTATAGGAATTTATTTTTCTTTGATTTCCAACTACTGGTAATGCTCCTGGCATGTCCAAATCTTTAGCCGACTCCGTTGGAGGTGTTCTTTGCAAATCTTAATAAGTTGAAAACATTTCATTAGAATGATAAAATATGGAAGGAAAATTGAATGATTAATAGTGTAGGGAGTTACAACGTGTTCCTAGGAGGATTTGAATACATATGTTGGTAACGGCATGTGTCGTATTGTTCTTATGCACTAGAGTTAAAGCAACACGTCAATGCGCTCATTCCTAACTACGAATGGAAAAAGGTTGAACGTAACGGTGAAAGATGCACGAGAATTTACTCGGCAGGCAAAGGAATTCAAAAATCTAAATGCACATGATGGCCAGTTAGAAATGCAAGATACATTTACCAGAAGTAATCATAAATCACACACACACACACACACACACACACACACACACATATATATATATATATATATATATATATATATATATATATATATATATATATATATATATATATATATGAAGATTCGGATGAAAATACGAAGATAATATTTTAATATTTACACAGACAAATACAAAATTACCGATGGAATCCTGTATGGTAATACGGAAACTTGAGTCGTGGAAAATAAATCCATCCGAACGGGCAGATTTCTGATGTTTTGCCTTTAACGTAGCAATTAACTCATCATGATCTGAAATGAACAGAATAACGCCCAATGACACAAGGTATTATGGCACGCTACATTGTTCACTCTGATATATTTTGGAATACACGGAACAGTAATCTTCAAACGTTCTGAGAACAAGGCTGACTTTCGCAATACAATCTTTTTATATCAAGATTTTCTTACTATATTTCATCCATAGCGATCGCAATGTCAGCACGTTGACAATATGATATTATATGTGGAAGGCATACGTTATGAATATAATATGAATTATGCTTATATAATATGACGAATTTGGTTATGTATTCATTTTAAATACGTTTGAGCATATGGCGAGAAGAGGAAACACTTTCTAATGTTTTTAGTATGCTTTGCTTTATAACCATTAAACCGAGCTGCGAAATCTGGAGGTACTGAGTGTTAGTAAACTGTTTAACTCCTTCGTTATATTTTCTAAACTAGAAATGATTGAGCTCTGTTCACACATTTTGCTCGCTTGGTAATGCAAAATGTTTTTCATATCTTTTATAATTTTGAACATTTTAAAATCAATTATTACATCATTAAATTCAGCTACCTTGAATCCAATGCTTCACGGTTTCTTTTATTTGATAGTATCGACTCCAACAATAGTTTTCTTTTGCTCTAAATTTAATACGTTATAGTTATCCACAATAAGGATCTACTTTAGAGGAAGTGATTATAGCAGAGTAACAGAAAAAGTGAGAAAAAAGTTTATAATGTATAATGGTAGTGGTCTCAAGTTGAAAGAATTACAAGTCGGTGGTAAATAATGCAATTTAAACCTTGAAAACAGCTTTTGGAACAATAATACTGTATGCACACAACAAGTACCATTGCACATCTAAAGTCTCCTTCTTTAGTATCAAACTGCAACATAAATAAAAAAAAAAAAAAAATAAAATATAAATAAATAAGTAAATAGAAGCCAGAAATAGTGATATAACAATCAGATTTAATATTTAGTAAAATGTATCATCAATTGCTATGCTAAAATATTTTGAAAATAACCGTACTTACCAGGGTCATCATCTACCTTCGCTGAATCTTTCGTCAATGCAGCTAGCAAGTATTCTGGACCATCTTTCTCAATCGTTTCCTTAAAAGCCAATACTGCGTCTTTGCCAATCTCCAAAACCTTTAAAACAAAGTCTGCTGCACTTGCTGATCTGCTTTGAAGAAGCAATTGGCCAAGTTGTTGGAAATAATCTTCAGATAAAAGACGACGATCTACAAAGACTCTCTTAAAATTCATTGGATTTATTTCATCCACGACTGTGTCAAATACCTCAATGAGCCTGTCACGGAACTTAGCAACTGTAAAAATAAATTAAGAACAAGAGCACATTGGGGTGTTTTAGATTCAGTTATTGTCAGATTATATTTGAACAGTTTTCGGTAATAATGAATATCATTATGATTACAGAGATATCTATTATAAACAGCTCTCCCGAAAACTTCATAAAGTATTCGAAAAGCATTTAAAACAATAGTGTGCATTAATTATACTTGTTCAGACATCGTTCCCGTAATTTATTTGAGTCTATATGTTTACAACAGCTTGGTGTACCATTGTCAGTTAATCTCTGGAGACTGATCAGAGAGTAGTGATAGCATGATAAGGAAACTGAACCTAATCAATATATTATATTACCTGAATGTATATTATAATAAATTTGTATCGACTCAAACTTTATTTAAAAATTGAGAACGGTAACCTTATTGCACATACCCCAAAAGAAAATCAAAACAGAAACACAAACAATTTCGTTTTAAAAATCCAATAACAAAACAAAAACAAAACTATACAATTACATTACAACAATTGATTGTCACGAAATTTATAACTTTTCTTTTGAAGGTGGAAGGTTTTGCCACAATATAATCTGCATTATCAATTTGAATATTTGATCTCATTTCAGTCTGATCTATTTAATAAACATTCAATAATACCTTCACTTGTTGCACCTTCGTCCATAAAATCGATTGCACGTAACTCTATTTTGACGGTGAAAGGTCCATGGGGAAGAAGCTGCTTTGCCTTTTCGTCGCTCAAAAGATTTTTCAGCAGTGTTTCAAAACTGCCGTTTTGACAAAACTTCAAAAGTCTGTTATACGCTTTCTTTGAGCAAGGGGTGATATGAATAATTAAACTGCCAAATGTTGCTTCCTTCAACACGGATTCTGTCTCCTTCAGAAAGGTTTCTCGCACATTTTCCCATTCTTCTGTGTTTATATGCTTAACAAGATACTTCTCTGCTTCAAGGAGTGGTTGCATGTCTTCTCCACTACAAAGTGTTGCCTTTATCTGGATCCGTACTTTTGATTCTTTTGATTTATCTGGAACAAGATGTACACTTTAAAACATCTATAATTATATGACTACACTACAGAAAAAGAAGAAAAAATCTTGAAATTGAAAAACATTAAAAAACAAAAACCCACAAAAACCAAAACAAAACCCCACTCAAAACATGCTGCTGAAAACATATAAGATAGAAAACATTAGGTAGGTCTCTAAGTTGGTTCCTGCAATCGGGGAATGTGTTTTTTAAGAGCACTCTTAAAAAGGACCACTTTGTCTTTGTATCAAATTTCAATGAACAATTCGTTCCACGTCACCGGGCCCTGGTATGAAAAAGAACGTTGTCCATATGAATTCGTTTTCATAGTGGGAACAATGAGTATACGACTGTTAGAAGAGGAGCGTAAGTATCTCGCTGGTGCACACACATGGGTGAGGTTGGATAGGTATGTTGGACTGTAGTCTGTCAGTGAAACGTAACACAGAGAACACATTTTGTGTTTGATTCTATATCAAATGGATAGATAGTGTAGGATATAGAGTAGTGGTGAGGATTGCTCTGCTCGAGGTACTATGAAGATGATCCGAGCATCTGTTTTAAACTTTTGGAAGTGTCTGGAGTAGATATTGTGACGAACCAGACAGAATTGAGTCACAATGGTCAAGTCTTGAAAGTACTAGTGAGCACACAAGTGTTTTAGTGGCATGAACTGAAAAATATTTCTGAATGAAACTGATGCGTCTCATCTGATGATATACAGCATTGCATATGTTCATGACATGTTAGTGCAATGTGAGAGTACTGTCTTGAGTAACACCTAGGCTTCGCACTGACTGTGTGAATGTGTTGTTGATGTTGCTGATATTATCTGTCTGAGGTAAAGGATATGAATGAGAAAGTCTTTGTGTTTTGATCGGAATGGCCTCAGTTTTATCATCATTCATCTGCAGCTTGTTACATGTCATCCATGATTTCACATCAGAAATTAAAAGTCTCTACTCTATGGATGGTAGCATCAGTTTCAGTTGGATGGCTAGACTTGTATATTTGGGTGTCATCAGCGTAAAATTGGTGAGACACTGGGTGATTATATATGACACTTGAGAGAGGCTGAGTGTATAGAATGAAGAGAACAGGACCAAGAACAGATCCCTGTGGCACACCACAACATAGACCAACTTGGGTTGAGTGTGTTCCATTTGCAAATACAAATTTGTGTCCTGTTGACAAAGTAGGACTTAACCACTGTAAGGCTATATTCTGAATGCCAAATACATGTTGGAGACTGTGAAGTAATATATCATGGTCTATTGTGTCAGATGCTGCAGACAAATCAAAGACGGTGAAAACTGGAATCTTGCCACTATCCAAAGCAGAGAGAATTTCATTAAATACTTTCAGAAGAGTAGTTTCAGTACTCTGGCAAGGGCTATGTTCAGATTGTACATTGTTAAAAAGACTTTGAATTCAAATGAAATACAAGTTGGGTTATAACAGCTTTTTCTAAAATAAAATATATGAACTGGGTGGTAAATCTTTAAATTATGGTCAAGTGTTGGTTTTTTTTCAGCATAGGCTTTTCGATGGCAGTTTTGAATAATGATGTGAATTCCCCCGTTCGGAGAGAAATATTAATAACATCAGTTAGTGATGGCAATATTGGGTCTAAGCACTCAAGTAGCAGTGATGTTGGAATTGGATTAAGTTCACAAGACGTTTGTGCAATCTTCATCACGATTGTCCGTAATAAATCAATTGAGACAGGTCCAAGGCCCCTAATGGTTGTCGCTGAAATTTGGATCATAAAAGTATGGTGACGAGTCAGTTGAAAATGTGTTGTCAAGCGAATCTCTGATAGTTTGTGCTTTGTCACGGAAGAAAGTTGCAAATAGGTCCGGAAGGTGTACTGGAGAGAAGGTAGTTGTAAGTGGTGTACATTTGATCCTTGGCATTAATTTGTTAGTTATCTCAAAGAGCTCTTTGCAGCTGGAACTCTCCATGATCTTAGTACTGTAGTGGAATAATTTGACTAAATGGACTATGTCTGTGATGTTCTTCTTAGCGGCTTCATAGATTTGTTTATGAATAGTGAGTCTGGTGGAAAGATAAAGCCTCTCTGCTTTTCGGCGATGTCTTGTAGCAGTGCGAAGCTGGTACCTAACACTGCTATACCATGGAGAACACTTTTTTGTATTGATACTCTGCATTTAGTGACTGGGGCATGTTTTTCAAGCAATGAACGCAGGCAGTTATCAAGTAGTTCAGCTGTAAGATGTAAGTTGTTAGGTTTTCTTGGATGTCATGCATTAATTTGGTTCTATTTATCATACGCAGGTTTCTCTTAGAAGCAAATAAAGGTGAAGGGTTGGGGACTGATACGTCCAGATGGCATATATTGCAGAGGCGATCAGATGCACGTTCATGGGATACAAGGGTGGATTGCAGAATGTTATCATCAGGTCTATGAACAAACCAGTCTAAAATGTGACCAAGTTTATGGGTGGGTTTTTCAATTGACTGTTTAAGGTTGAAAATATGAATGGTATCTAATCCAATGATCAGCTGAAAGCTTTACAAACACGCATATTCCAACTGAAAAGTTGATACACACTTTGTAAAGAATCTAAGTAGCACACAACTTATTTTATAGAATACATATGATACCTACTTGTTTCCCAGAAGACAAGAAAACAAATGCATGAACGTTGTATGTAAGTAGAAAAGATATAAACATTTAAAAACATGTGCGCTATATAAAATAAAAAAAGTGCGCTATATATAATAAAAAAATTACATCCGAGATAGCCTCTGTCTTTCCGGAATGAATTTCTATCTGAAAGATAAATGGAAATATAATATATGAGAACCAAAATGCATTTACATTCTTAAACTACACTAATACACATACATACATACTCACACTCATTTACACACACAAACACACACGCACACACACACACACACACACACGCACGCACGCACACACACACACACACACACATGCTCAGAACAGATTTAAGAACACCTATATGACAATATACATAACATTTCCTGAAACTATTCTTATGTAACTTGTGTTTAAAATCAATTTGAATCATCAATGTTGACATACTCCTGATTCTACCTATTTTTATTTTTAACTGAATTGTAAGAAGGTTTGCGTTGAAACTGGAACTTTTAATTTTCATCTGTAGACTACCGTGTAATGTTAAATATATAATATACTATTGAAAGTGACACTAAATAAGGAAAACATTAAACATTTTATTAATAGATGCTTTTATGTCGTGAGTCATTTCTTAATACGCAATGTTTGAAAATGCGCACAAGTTAGTAACCCAATTTAAATATTATTTTCCTAATAAATGTGCGGGTCATAAGCAAAGCCAAACCAAAGCTAATAAATTAATGTATTTTATAGAGTACCCAATTTATAATGTCAAATGTTTACTAGTTCCCTTTTAGCTTATCTTTAAAAAAATATTTGTTGTTGATTAAATACTACCGAGCGTAGAAACGTCTCTTGTTCTTGAAACCATCTCGTTTAGGCGACTGGCCAGTTGATCTGACTCTGTTTGCCTCAAGGCGTGCAGCAAAAGGTTAAAAGCATGAGGCAAGTTTTGCAAGACGCTCTCTAGCACGATCTTAGCTTTCTCTTTTCTGGACTTGAAAGTCATGTCTGCAATAATCTCTATATTAAATATTCCTCTTTCCACAAAAAATCCCAATATTTTGTCTGGGTGAAGCTGATCCAAGATGTACTCTCTCTGCCGCTCTATCATTTTTTTGATGTTTACTTGATCTCCAGTAGTCCAATTTGCAGGAAATTCTGAAATATCAGACGAATGTATCGGTCTTACTCAAACCAGTTATGCATCAAATATTAATATAAAACATATATCCAAATCCATGTTATGGTCCCTTCTAATGTGAGTAGTAAGGTTTAAAAAATATACAAAGTTATTGTTTTAATGCTATAAATTAGCCGTTACTTCCCTCCGATTTTAATGTCTTAATACTGGTAGACATTTAATACATTCACAAGTTTCATTTTAGAGTAGTACATCGATCTGTGACGATATGAGTAATCTTTGGAATATTATTATAAATGTATATTTAGAAATCTGTCATTAGGCATATCTTCACAATAACATTTAGGCCATCTATGTATATTCTTATGGCCGTGATGATGAACACACTTTATCACTATAAGCGATATATTTTAGATCAATATTTAATTCTCAGAAATGAAGGTTAACAGGATATATTTTGTTGGTATTATGTTAATTTAAGATTAGTGCCCGAATTAATACAGGAGAGAATCAAAACGCAAATTGAAAATTTAGTGTTCAAAAAATAAGTTTTTTGAAAAAAATATTGGTTTAAATTAATTCAAAACGCTTGCTGCCACAAGAAAAAGAAGGATCGTAATTGGAATATATATATATATATATATATATATATATATATATATATATATATATATATATATATATATATATATATATATATATATATATATGATAAGTGCTGCGGCGGGTTTAGGTCTGGTGGTGATGAGAATGATGATAATTTATTAGTTATTATATATTATATCCCCACGTGGTTATATAAATATAGTAATAATTAATGCTATAACCCACCCCTTTCTTTGGTACTCGTTATCTAACAGATGACATCCCTCGATAGAAGTACCTCTGTTCGAGTATGGGAATAGTTTAATAAACTGAGCAGGTATAATGAACAAAGAAATACGAGCCCCCGTAAAGAAATAAAAATTTCACCGAAATACAATAAAATTCGAAATAGATTTAAATACATTAGCCGATCTGTTACTGATAGCTTTAAATCTTCATAGATTCGAGTGGCACAATCGAAGTCAACGAACATCATGGCTACAGTTGACCTGCTGGCTCGAAATCCACACTGGGACTCTGGGTAGACGCGGGAGGCTAGGAACTGCAAGCGTGTCAAGGCAAGACGGGCGAAAGCCTTTCCGACAACACTGAGGAGGGAGATGCCCGGTAGTTGTTGCAGTCGCTACGGTCTCCCTTGTTCTTGTACAAAGTGACGATGTTGGCGTCACGCATGTCCTGTGGGATGTATCCCTGTTCGCAACAGAGGTAGAGGAGTACATGTAGCGGCTGGAGCAGCGGTGGTTTCCCACTCTTGAGGAATTTGGCGGCATGTCGTCGCTTCCAGGAGCCTTCCCATAGGCAAAGCAGTCTATGGTTTTTCCGAGCACTTGCAGGGTGGACTGTGTGTCTAGCTCTTCCAGGACAGGCAGGTCTGGAATGGCATCCAGGGCAGTGTCAGTGACGTTGTTTTGGGATGCATATAGCTCGAAATAGTGTTCAACCCATCGCTGCAGTTGTTCGCCCTGGTCTGTGATGTCTTCAGCTGTCTCTTGGACTTGAGGGGGGGGGGGGGGGCTGTCTTTGAGATGTAAGAGTCTGTCGCGATCTTGATGCCCTCATACATTCCTCTTGCATCCCCGGTGTCGGAAGCTGTCTGTATACTGTTGCAAAGGCTAAGCCAATATATGTTGGCACAGTGACGGGCAGTCTTCTGGGCGTTTTTCCTTGCATTCCTGAGTGCTCGCAATGTTCTTGGGCTAGGTACAGCCTTGTATGCCAGGAGGCCTTTCCTCTTTGCCTCAGTCACGGACTCCATCTCATCCCACTTTGCCTCATACCAGTCGGCATTTTTCCGTTCCGTCTTCACGTAAGATATTATGGCTGAGTTTTACACAGATCACGTAAATGGGCCCACTTGGAGTCAATGGTGTCACCAGGTGTGACTTTGGTGAGAGCTTCCTGCACTTTACCGATGAACTGCTGTGTTTTCTCTGGGTTACTTGGACAAAAGGTGTTGATGCGAGGGTGACCCTTCTTCTTGGCTTGGTGCAGTTTCTTTGGGTAATATTCCCACCTTACTGACCATAAGGGAATGGTCCGTGTCGCAGTCGGCACTGTGGTAGCTGCGGGTGAGGAGGACGCTGGCCAGTTCCGCACGCCTGGTACTGACAAGGTCTAGCTGGTGCCAGTGTAGTGAACGTGTGTGTCTCCAAGACACCTGGTGGATCTCCTTGCATTGGAAGAAAGTGTTGGTCACACATATCCTGTGGTAGCAGCACATCTCCAGAAGTCGCTGCCCGTTCTCGTTGATCTTGCCCCTTCCATAAAAGCCGAAGCAGGTCGACCAGGCCTCATGGTCGGCTCCCACTCTAGCATTGAAGTCTCCTAGCAAGTAAAGGGTTTCGTTGTTTAGAATACTGGATATTGACTGATCCATGGCCTCATAAAACTTGTGTTTCTCCTCGTGGGTAGAGCGGAGGGTTGGAGCATACACGCTGAAGATGTGGACCGGGCCTAAGGATGTTGACAGCCTGAGAGCAATGATTCTCTCAGTACCTGTTTTTGTAGGTTCAATGAAGGCATCTAGCGTGTTCTTTACGGCAAAGCCTACACCGTGCTGCCTAGGTTCATTCGAGGGCATCCAATGCCAAAAGAACGTGTAATTGGCTTCCCTGATGGTGCCGCTGTCAGCCAGTCGGGTCTCCTGGAGACAGGCAATGTCAATGTTCAGTCGGGAGAGTTCTTTGTCCATGGCGGCAGTCTTCCGTGTATCGTTGATCGTTTGTAGGTCATTGGTCAGCCCAGGACACATGGTACTAACGTTCCAGGTCGCAAACGAAGAGCTGCAGTTTTCTTATTTCTTCTTTGAGACTTTCCTGCTGCGGAGTTTTGTGGCCCACTTGTCGAGATGGTTCTCTAAGCTTCACGCACCCAGTGAAGCAGGCAGGCCATGGCGGAAGGCACCTAACTGGCTGGGGGCTGCCCAGCTTAAGGCGGGCGGTAGCTGTCCAGTGAGACCTGATCATCTTTCCCACTGTCAGAAGTAACCCCTGGCCTCAAGCTCTACGCCAATCGAGCTTTGGCTTAGAACCGGTAAACTGCTACTTCTTGTGTTGTGCCGACGTCATACGACGACGCTGTAGTGTCCTCTTCAGTGGAGCTACGAAACCTGGGCAGGGTGGTATGGAGAATCAGCTGTTGCCCATGCAGCAGATGTCCCCTCTCCACACAGCTGGTGGGCCCAAGCGAACGACAAATGTCGATAAAGCTTGGCACCAACGACGATTCAGGAGTTACCTTCCTAGACCTGACGAAGGCATTTGACAAGGTCATTCGGAGGGGACTCTTCAAAATCCTGCAGAAGATTGGCTGCCCCCCACGTCTACTTGCTGTCCTCATGGCATTCCATGAGAACATGTACAATACAGTGTGCTTCAATGGCGCAACACCAGGGGCCTTCCCAGTAATCAGCGGAGTCAAACAAGGCTGTGTGCTTGCGCCGACGCTCTTCGCCATATTCTTCTCCATGCTTCTCAAGTATGCTTTCAAGAGCTGCAACGATGGAGTGTACATCCATACCAGGACTGACGCAAAGCTGTTCAACATCGCCCGTCTTTTTGCTAAGACTAAAATCACAATGGTACTCATCCGTGAATAGACATCCCACACGGAAGATGGACTGCAGCAGCTGGTATGCCGCCTCTCCAACGTTGCAAGGAATTTGGACTGATCAGCTTGAAGAAAAAAAAATGTCATTGCGCAAGATGCAGACTCCCCTCCCTCTGTCACCATCGATGGATACAACTTGGAAGTTGTCGAGAACTTCACATACCTCGGGTCCAACATGTCCAGCTCACTCTCAATTGATTATGAGGTGAATGGTAGGATTACCAAGGCACCTGCAGTGATGTCTAGAATTAACCAGAGGGTATGGAACAACCCCAACCTCATTGAGAAGACCAAACTGCGTGTCTACCAAGCCTGTGTGCTCAGCTCGCTCATCTACAGCAGCGAAACATGGACCACCTATGTAAGTCACGAGAGAAAACTATATATATATATATATATATATATATATATATATATACGAATAGAATAGTTGTCCTTCTTAATAACTATTAATTCATGTTCTATTATTGCGTCTCTTCTTCGGTACAAATAATGAGTTTTGAGAAGCTTAGTTACATATATCGATTATTAGCTTAATGCATCTTTAAAATTGGAATTATTTCCGTTCCTCTTACCTTCTTGCACGTTTACATCCCTTTCCAATTCTAAAACAATAAATTCTTGCTTGGTTTCTCGAAGAACTTTGATAAAGTTTTCAAAACTCGTAGGCTTGGACAGGACAAGCTTCTGAAGAAATATTTCTGCGCTGGCTCTTTCAGTCAACCCTTTCTGAATTTCTATTGCATCATCCAGAGACAATATGCCTTTTTGTACAAGCGAAGGAGTTATACATTTCGCCATTAGATTCTCCAACAGAAATCGGTAATTTCTTTGTATCATCTTTTCATGTTCTGTTGATAGGCGGTCTGTGTAACCTGTTTTATAATCAGTGAGCAAAGTACAATTAAATGGGAATACTTATTATATGTAATTATTTGTTTGATTGAATGTTTTGTTATAGTTTCTATATAGTTTGTCAAATATCAATAAAGCATATCAGATATCATAAGAAGTTTATCAAAGTTTTGTGTTTGATGTACGATAACTTCATTCTCACTGGATACGCTATCAGTTGTACAAAACAAATACTCTATATTTTTTTTAAAAACTTGTGTCAAATCATCGCTTAAAAGTAAAGAGATTGGTTTCTTACTTTTAGTTTTGCTTAGAGTCAGAATATACATCCTTGTTTGATTGTACCCTCCCTACTGTTTAAAAAAAACAAGAAAACATTAATGAAATACAAAGTGCAGAGAACTTTGTTCTTGATTGATTTACAACTTTAAACCTGATTGTTCAACTACTCTCCCAATAAAAACTTTCAGGTTCGATGTATTGCATTGTTTGACTATTGGACCCCCAAACAATGTCCAAACAACGCCGCATACCAACCGGTTGTTTTCAATGAAAATGATCCGCTCGCCGGTCATATCTAGTTCCTGGAAAAGTCCATTTTCAGCGAAAGCTTGGATGCGCAACTACAAATCAGTTTATCAATGTAAGGAATATTTCCATTGATCAGATCATAACCAGTCGTGTTTATATCTGTATGAACCGTAAGGATGACTAATCTCAAATGTTAACTTCAATAAATATAGTCACGTGCACAGTAACTAAATAAACATTGAATCAGAGGGTATGCACAAAACGAAACAAAATCGGCGGATTTCCTTTTCTTTAGAAAATGTTATAAATTGCCATGACAAAAACAAATAAAAAATAATTGCAATTTTTAAGAAGTTAAATATTTTTTCATTGACTAGATTGGAAAGAAACAGCTGAGAAACTCGAAATCTGGGGTTACAATACTTTTACTGAGGCTCATTACAAATGAATTTATGCCAATATATACATGATCATAGTAGATGGGAGGTTGGTGTTTTTAAAATAACAATTCGACTAACAGTCTTAAGCTGTAAAAAGCCGTTTCTAAAAGTAACGATGTGGGTGTGGGTGGGAAATTGTTCAACTACTCTCCCAATAAAAACTTTCAGGGTCGATGAATTGCATTGTTTGACTATTGGACCCCCATCACTATCACCATTTTTCAATATTTATTTATTTCATCTGCAAGTAGCCCTACTATTTAAGCTAAACTATAGATAAACATTTTTTTTAAAAATGAATGTCACGTGTCTTGGTAATAACGATTATGCCAAGTCACAATGAACTCACAGAAGCACAACATCCAAGAGTCATTCATTTGTCAAACAAAACAATAAATCATCTCCTTTGACTATCGAACTTCTACACATATCACACATGCTAATTAAGATAAATTATTCGCCTACCACCGGTGGAATTAATTTTCAGCTGACGTATTTATTACGCTACAGATTTAGAATCCCTGATCTATAAATAGCTACGCAGCAGACGCCCTCAGCTAGAAAGTCATAAATAAAGCTCTAAAATGGATAGGAAATATCTGTTAAAACAAAAAAAAAAATTACTAAAGGCATAAATTATAAGCAAAAATATTATAGGAGCTTAATGTATTTTTTTCTTCTTCTGAGTTTATCTTGGTATAACTGTCCGTTGTGTAAATTACACAGATAACACGCCTTCGGGGGTTACTTACTGCGCGATTATGCAACTGTGTCTATTTAGAAGACAGTGACTATGTCGTCTGCTTACGATATTTATAATGTCAAATCAAGCAAAGGAAAAGAATGTAAAGCGGTCTAATTTCTATGTACATGTGTTAAAAAGGAAATAACTATCAATTCTCCATTTACTTAATTATGCGGCAGCTAACGAATATGAAGAACTACCCCACTCTGTTATCAGATGAAAAGTGATTCGCCCGCAGTGTGCGCAATACGTGTGTCAGTATGGAAATTCCGTTAAGCATGAAAGACGCAGACAATGACAATGTTAGGTCCACAATGGTCAGAGTCGGATTCGAAATCAGAAATCAATGAAGGAAATGACTAAATTCTCCGTACCTTTTATACATGAGAGATTTTCGTTCCTGAAATCGTTTTTAGTACAAACTAACATGAATTTATTCACAAACTATAGTTTATGGTGTATCCAATATTTCCAGACATATAAACATGCGACAAGATTTGTATTTATCTCAAAATAGTATGATCTTTAAGACAGGTTATTACATTGCACAAGTAAATATTCATATAAAAAGTAAAGTATAAAAAATAAGCTAAAAACAAAAGGAAGTTCATGCTAATTGTAAAAATGAATCCCTTTGCATGGGGTGTTCAAAGAAGGATATATTTTCCGAGCGTAACGAATACCATTTGCATCTCTGATAGCTGGAGATCATACATTATATTTTCTATTACGTTGTTGGTCAAAGGTTCATACCTACCACTTGTGTAACCACTTTCGATGTCAATTCTTCTGTCACTCATTGTGGTGTCAGTTTCTTTGCTGGAGTCAACCCTCTCCTTTTCATTTATGCTGGCTACATCTCCCGAAGTTGTTTTATTTAGTTGCATGTTATCTGGCATAAGTATATTTTCTGGAAAGAACGAACTATTATAATTGAATGGAAACGTTTGTATCTATGTGGTTCTATATGAGCATAGGATGTTACAACCCCGCTACTGTATTATAAATAATACTGATCCACTACGGTCATAAATAATACTGCAGAACGTGTGCATTAAAATGTACTGACTTACGAGCCCCCAATCAGTAATTCCGACTCTCTAAATACATATAACAACTCAGGATTGAATAAGTAACAATCTTATCAAATATACGAATTTCATAAATCTTCAGCCCAATATATCATAGTACAAATAATGGCCGAGTTGACCAAATGCCTTTTACCCTTTACTTAGTCAAATAGAAATTATTGTCTTATTGTGAGTCTCTGTTCAGCGAGTTTTTCCAAGTTCTCATCTAATTTATCTTCTTTCCTCCTTCCTTCCTCTTCCTCCTTCTGTACACTGTGCCACATGTCTACACACTGGAAGTCTCTAGCGCTTTCTTCTTATTCTCTCGGTGTCTTTACTTCGTACACTCTGAAATATCTCAGCACTGATTCTCAAGGCACCCTGTGAGCTTCCTTTGAGAAGCTAGTTTACACAGTTCAATTCCCTTTTTATACGAGTTAAGTCTCGGAGTGGTTTTTAGCTGAATTCCCTCCTCAACATAACCTTCTACTTTAATAGACAAAACGTCTCTCCCCTGAGAATCATCATCTCACTGACGGGTCTGTCCGCGTTCAGGAATAAGAATGAAACATTTCCCCCCTAAAGTATTAACCAATATCAGCAGAAGATCTAGCTTCTCTCGACACGCCCACCGTTTGATGTTCTTTCCGCTTTGTCCAGATTTCTTCACACTATCTTGGCGCGCTACGGTAATAGCCCCGCTAGTACAAGGATTAAATACGTTTGAAGCAAATTTAGAGATCCAAAATTATGTAACTGCCAGTAAGACGTCTGGCTCACATGCTCGAATTCTACACAATTATGTCTTTGGTTCGTTACATAGGAGAACATATGTCTATTGCAATACACACTAGCTTAAAATACTGTTGCTGGATAGGAAGAAGTCTTCTGTTGTAAACCTCTACGTAATAATATTCGTACGTACCACTGTATGATTTATGAGTCATCACTTTTTTTTCATCTTTGTCATCACTAAGTCCGGGGTTACTTATTGCATAAGGATGTTCATCGTTTGATCCGGTTATCTGGTCTGGAAAGAAAAGACCTTTGTCATAGAAAGAAGAAAACGGAAAATGTCATTCTTCAGAACACATTGTTGTGCCTTTGTTCTTTGCTATGAAATACACCTAGTAAGGATCTACATAAAGATACACTAGGGGAAAAAATACCCCTTCTCAAATATGTAACCCCGATGGGGAAAAATTAAATGGGGAGTTAAATGCAAAACAAAAAACAACAATCAACATATCGGGGGGTACACAAACATACATAAAAACTTTTTTTGCTTCCTTTTATTAAGGGTGGGTGGGGGCACATGTCTGGTGCCCCCCTCCCCCCAACAAAAAAAGATATACATTCCTTTCATATTAATTTTAAAGAATTAACAGAACACATCACCCCAAGGTATCAACACAGTTTCGTCGCAATAGAGAAAGACATAATTTCTTTTTCTGTTAAGCAAACAATCTGATGGACGAACGCATACACAGAAATACTGATGGATAAAGGCATATTCTATTTTGCTTCTATTATTCCAAACATTTAATAAATATACAAATATATTTAGGGTCTATCCATAAAGATCTAGATTTATTTGATACTACATTCCGAGTGCAGTGTTCCTGCAGGCGGCGTTAAATGCTAGCAAATTTGCTTGAATTAAATATGGTTTTACTTTAAATACGATTGTTTTCATTCATGTGCTGGCAATTGCAATATTAAAATATATATAAAAATATTTGATGACGTATATATGTAAGATGTCCACAGCAGAAACGAGTTAAGCTGTAAACCGTGTTTTCTCAATATTATTTACCGTCTTTCCCTTCACGATAAACAACGTATCTGACAGGTTGTCGTTGAGGACAGATGACACAACACCCCATTGTTTTGCATTGAGCTTTGTAGACGTTGAGCTGAAAATATCACGAAAGTCTTAAAATGATGTCTGATACCTGACAACAACCATACTACAACACTAATATGCAATGTTAATATATGTATAACTATTTCCAACGATTCTCTTATAGGGTACTTCATATAACTGGTATTAATGACGGAATTAAGATGAGATTAATCTCAGTTTGGGTTTTACGATAACCATTCGTCCTTGACGACGTGAACAGGAAAATGAATAATGTCATTTCGTAAGTAGCTGTGTATAAAAATATTTGTGGAAGTAATTCTCGGACTCCAGATTGAAATATTGAAGCTTAGACGATACTAAGAGTATTGACTAAAAACTCAGTTGACTTTGCGTGCTGCAAAGAGTTTAAGAGCTATTGAGATTCACCATTCAAAAACGGAAAATAGTACATTTAATAGCTAATCCATATGAAATAAGCTGGAGACTTTGTCTTTGCGTAGTAACTTGAAAAAAGTACGCAGATCCCCACTCGGCAACATCTCAACGACCTCCTTTCCCTAACTTTCTCTCTGATATTAAAAATCAATTTTCAACACATCAGAGAGAGAGAGAGAGAGAGAGAGAGAGAGAGAGAGAGAGAGAGAGAGAGAGAGAGAGAGAGAGAGTCAATCTTGTTGAGCTCAAATGGCAGCCTAGAGAGGCTTTATGAGGAAAATATGCCTAGGGGAAATGAACAAACATAGTTTACTGGATATCAAATCCCTGCTGAAACACGAAATTATGAACACATCTGGGTAATGGTTACATTCCACCACGATGCCCCAAACTGTGAACATATAAGATCATTCGGGATTCGGCAGCATTGATGTTAGATCAAATCTTTTAACAGTCTGAAAAGTTTATTCTACGAACTTGGTATGGTTGCATAGATAACAATCCTAAGAACAATGAGCTAAGCGCCATAACTAACTTTGGAAAATTTAACAAATGCGATCACATTTAATCGCAACGAAAAAGCGGTTAATAATGTGCAGTCATATGCATGAGACGAAATCGTTCTAAGTTCAATGACATGAATTAACTTTACTATCAATCAGAGGTTAGGAGGCCGAGGCAAAAATAGAATCTATATCCCGACATGGAAACTCTTTGGTATTCATATGTTAGCGAAACCATTATTCCAGAAAACAAATGAAAATCCCACCAGATCCCCATTCACAAGATAAACAATGAGAAACTCGCCAATCATTACAACCAAACTAAACATTGAGTCGAGTTCACCAAGTGTGACCAGGTGTGGACTAATATAGAAATTGCTCGTACAGACTTTTACTGCATACTGCAACTTAATATTAATATGAACTGTTATTGCACCTGATGCACACTTATTACGGGTTTAGCTTACTATTAGTTTATCATCTGCATTCAAACCCTTCCGATAATATTGCGTCACGAAGATGTTCGATGCAGCGATGTTGTCGCCATTTTGCCAACTATTACTAATTTTGGTTTCCATAAATTCGATCCTAGTGATATGTAGAAATGGATTAAATGACTTTCTTACGGGCGTCATATGAGATTAAAATCATAAAAAAGCAGTTTCACACCGTAAATGTTACCTGCTGTCTTTGAAGTTTGTTCCTCGATGTGCGTGTGTTCGTCGCTCCGGGTGTCACAACATTGTAAAATACCAACCAGTATATTTTTTCTTTGTAATATGCGTAGTATCTAAATAAACCAGGAAGATTTGATCGAAAGTAATAGACAAGTTATTTATATCTCGTTCGTAATACAAGCACTAAACAGGTGTTTTTAAAAAATATATCACCGACTCATTGTTGTTTCATATCCAAACTGTGCAATGGCACTGCATTTTAAAAGTGCATTGAAAAAGTTTTAGTAAATTGTTTGACCACAGTCTAATAGATATCCAATAGGCAAATACAAGTAATAACCACTGTCAAATGCTAAGAACTAACTTAAGGATAGTAATAATAATTTGTCACATGCCAATTACAACCTTTATGTAGCAAATTGTCTTGATATGTAATTACAAATCTGAAGGTAAATAATAAAACCAGCATATTTACTGTAATTATATATTTTATAATGAGATACTGAAATATATCAGTGAGACGAAACTGTTATCGCTACAACGGAGTACCACTTTAATCATCAAAGCGGAATTATCAATTTTGAAATTCTTTCTTTTTCCATTTATATCTACTGATATTTGTATTATTCAAAACGGTATTTACGTATCAAGGTCTATCCATATTTGTGTTATTCAAAACGATTTTTACGTATCAATGCCTATTCATATTTGTGTTATTCAAAACGGTATTTACGTATCAAGGCCTATCCATATTTGTGTTATTCATTATGGTATTTACGTATCAAGGTCTATCCATATTTGTGTTATTCAAAACGATATTTACGTATCAATGCCTATTCATATTTGTGTTATTCAAAACGGTATTTACGTATCAAGGCCTATTCATATTTGTGTTATTCAAAACGGTATTTACGTATCAAGGCCTATCCATATTTGTGTTATTCAAAACGGTATTTACGTATCAAGGCCTATCCACATTTGTGTTATTCAAAATGGTATTTACGTATCAAGGCCTATTCATATTTGTGTTATTCAAAACGGTATTTACGTATCAAGGCCTATCCATATTTGTGTTATTCAAAATGGTATTTACGTATTACGGTCTACTCATATTTGTGTTATTCAAAACGGTATTTACGTATTATGGTGTACTCATTGTTCGTAACCCCTTAGCTGTCTTCCTCCCTTTTATCTTCCTATATGTGACTCTCGAGATCTAAAATATATGTAGGTGACAGTCCATCCAGTATATGTAATTAGCAATTATTACGAGCTATCATTAGATGTATAAAACAACCCCACACCACACAAATATGCTTCACATATTAGATTTTTAAAAACTTTTTTTCCCACATGAATCATCGTATTTGTTTCAGTAGATGAAATAACACGACTGGCTGCTACTCGATATTCAGGACCATCCATAATGTATCGTATACATGTTACACTCAACGACATCCAGTTCATATTTTTGGGAGGAAATAAAGAATTGATCAAATAAAGGATTAATAATTTTTTATGAAGCGATTTTAAATCTCATCTCATAATCGTGTTCTAAAACTATGAAATGATATCGGAAATGAATGGGCGGTGATTCCCAACCAACGAAAGTGACAATTTAAATTTGTGTACAGCGCCTGTTAATAGAAAAGAATGTACGTTTTCAAAGTCAAACAAAAATCATATCGGAATGCGGAAATACAAAAGAAATCAATAAAAAAGGAGATAAATCATAACAAGTAAATTTATAACCATTAAATATGTAACGCGATCGTTAATCACACTGACACATAATGAAATAAAATAGTCCACATATACATTATTCGTAAAGTGGAAACAATTTCTTATTTTCACTTATGCGTACCTGATATACGTTCATGATGGCACTCAAGTAATTAGTTTGCATCTAATAAGAATATTGTCAGTCCAAAGTTCTCTAAGATAGTTTATATTTGAAGGATAAATTATTTCGCTTGCACGATTTCCTAAAAAGAAATTGTATAAGATATCTCATAAAATATATATTATGTGTCAACTGATTGCTAGAAATATATACTCTATCAAGCTCTGAGTATAAACTGTACATAAGTGGGTATTACTTATATCAGCAACGTTTCCAACTTGGACATCTCTTAGTCATGTCCTCTTTCCGCTTTAGTGGTATTTATAGCGTTGAAGGTTTTGGGGCTGTCAAATTGGAAAGCCATGTTGGATGCTTGTGTCTTTATTATTTTAATTTGTTTTCTTTATATACTCTTTGATCTTTGTAGATGTTTTTGTTTATGTTTTCCGTTGTGCTTGGCGTGTTCTGTACTGTTAGTTGTGATAATGTTTTATAGTCATCGTTGTTTAGTTTAACCTCTTCTTCCATGCTATGCAGCTGAGATTGGGGTGATTTTCCATCTTGTGCAACTGTATCATTTATGAGAGTTGTTTCCGTCACATTGATCAGTTCACCAGCCTGTGTTTGCTTGAAGCTCTCAGAATCTTTGCATTTACTCACCCCAGTTACTGCCGATATTTGTGAGTCAGAGGCGTTCTCAAATGTAGGTTCATCGAGTACGTAAACCGGTGCCGTCATATTTTTCTCTAAGATTTGTTGTATTTTCTTTTGTTGCAGTATTCTCTTTGTACTTTCCTTTTCACATTGTGATCGCTTGCACTTGTTTGCTCATGGTAATAGCATTCAGGGAAAGTCTGTGGGGAGGTGTCATTTTCATTTCCAACCTCCACATCACAAGGGAATTATGAGATCAAAACACTTAGCTTGTTCCAGCTTCGGCCTGTAGTTGGACCAATACTTCTTTCCGTACCCCCAGCCCTGTTAATATCCCGATTAGGGATGAGTGGGTCACTATAGGTTTGGATGTAGCTCCTTTCTTCTGCATGATCAGGTATTTCCTGGAATTAGTAGCATCGTACATTTTTTTTTTAAAATGACAGATCCTTGGGATGCATGCTGTAATGGATAGTACCACATCCATTGCATTGTTCGTAACAACTGATCTAGTAAAACAGATTTTGTTTGTATCGGTGTCTCTAATAGTTGCATTTTCCAGCTGCTTTTCAAACATTTATTATTAGCCTTCGTATTCATACTCATTTAATCTTCATTCATCCCATACGGGTTCAGAAAGGATCCTGATAGTTGAGAGGAGGCGTTTCCGATGCAATACACTGCTTTGGCCTCTATTTCTCCTGGACGGGTGGTCAGGATGGGCCCGGTCACGCCGAGTACTATGGATTATTAATAGCCTGCTCACTTATCGTTCTTGTATCTTTCTTGATACCACCTTTACCCATAAATTATATCCCTTTAGCTTTCACTTTCCCAAGTTTTAGAAGACTTTCTAAAAGGCGGTGGCTTAACAGGTCAATCGGGAGGTAATTGTACCGACCCAAGAAGAAAACTACACGGGTTAATCCTAGGTAATTGTATCTACTGAGAATAGCATATGTGAACCATGGCACTTGCAAAGTGTCCCTTCGTTGGGTTCCGTGGATAGAGGGGAGGATGCGTGCTGAACTTTTAACAAACAATCATGGAAAGTTCCACCAAAAGAAACAACAACAAACGTACCAAACCACTGTCTAAATCTGATGATGAACCATGCGTCGTGGAACCATTTTCACGCTTCATGGTTATTCAATCTAAGGATGATGCTAAATCCCTTTCTACACTATCTCAGTTTTGTAATGAACAAACTATTTCTGGATCGTTTGGCACACCAAAATGTGTCAAAACACTAAAATTGGGTTGCCTTTTGTTGAGTTGTGAGCGAAAATGTCAAACAGACACTATCATTAAAATGAAAACATTCTTCGATGACCTCATTTGCTCACACTACACCGAATACGTCAAAAGGCGTAATGCGCTGTCGTGACTTGGCTGGAGTCAACACCACATATATCATCGAAGGGAAGGTGTCACTGCAGTGCGTAGAATACTTATTAAATGTAATAATCTGCAGGACACCATCACATTTGTACTCACCTTTAACAAACCGACAGTGCCCATAGTGGTCCAAGTTGGGATTTTGCACGTAAACGTCGAGATATACATTTAAAACCCCTTCGTTGCTCTAAGCGTCAAAAATACGGTCATCACGAAGACCGATGTTTCAAATTGAAAAAATGTCGCCGATGCGGAGACCACTCTCATCAGGAATCTGATTGTAGAGGAACTCCGCATTGTGTCAATTTGTGGCAAGGAACATCACGCCAATTCCAATAATTGTGATACTTGGAAACATATGAAGGAGATTAAGAGGGTAAAGTTATTAAACATTCCCTACCCAGAGGCCAGAAAACTTGTCCAAGAAAAAACAACCCTTCATTTCCCTGTCTTCTCCACTGTCGTGAAACACAATCCGAAAATAACGAAGGACGCTGAAACATAGACGGATCAACCCGATTCAACAAGTGTTAATATCCCCCATTACCAACCATAGACAAACACAATATCTACACAAACTACATTCAATAACACCCCACCACCGAAATCCCCAAGAAATAAACAAAAATCACAAACAAATAAACAGCCAAAGGGGTCAGATGATCCCATCCAACTTTACAATATGTTTGGAGACATAGATAACATGGATGCAGAAAATACTGCTCCATTTACTCAAGGTTGCTGCAACCTACTAAAAACAAATACACTCCCGTACTTCCTCCAGACAAATAACAAACAAATATCCTCCGCGAATGGTCTAACATAGCTCCAGAATATCCAGTTTAACTTTACACCATCATACAATGGAACGGTCGATGACTTAAAGCTAACTAAATTGATATTTTTTTTCTTTCAAATGAACACGATCTTTCTGTATCATGTTTACAAGAAACATTCCTGAAAGACACAGATAACATTACATTAAGAAACTTTTCCCTCTTGAACACATACTTTCAAAACGCTGATAGGGCTTCAGGAGGAGTCTCTGTTGTTGTGAACAATAGAACCCCTCAAAGAGTCATTCCTTTAAATACAAATTTACAAGCCATTGCTGTAAGCGTCAATCTACAACGAGTGATTACTATTTGCTCTATTTACTTACCTCCAAACACCAACTTAATAACAAACGATTTAGACTGTCGTGTTCAACATCTTCCTGCTTCCTTTGTTTATCTCGGGGATTTTAATGCCCATGACATTCTATGGGGATCGAATCACATAAACGACAGAGGCCACAAAGTAGAAGACGCCATTCTAGATACGATTTGTGTCTATATAACGCTGACCCACCGACATATTTATACCCAGGAACGGGTACATCTACGTGCATAGAGTTGACAATTTGCTCTCCTTCGCTGCTTTTGGACTATGAATGGAAGGTCGCTAATGACCTTCACAGCAGTGATCACTTTCCAATCAACATTGAAAATAACACTAAAACTGATGATGCAATTCCACAATGGAATATAAAGAAGGCCAACTCGGCTACGTTTGAAACAATGTGTAAAACTAGACTAAATAATGATACAATATTCAACGCCGTAAATCCTATACAGCATTTTACTTCAATTCTAATCGAGATTGAAGAGGAATCTATTCCAAAGTCCTCAAAGAACAGTAAAAATAAAAACCAACACCAAACTTTGGGTAACCAAGGAATGCAAAGAAGCCATTAGACAATGCCGAGAAGCATTAAAAAAAATCAACAATCGTCGAACGTCCGAAAATGTAAACAAATATCGTATTACCCGGACTAAAACTCGTGGCACAACCAATGAATGTAAACGTGCATCATGGAAGAAATATATTTCTTCTTCAGTCTCGTTCTTCATTTAAAAAGGTTTAGGAGACGGTAAGATAAATAAATAACAAACAAACAATAACAATTTTAGTTCGAAATGTGACATAGCAAATAGTGATGCAGACTGTTTCTAGATAAAACGCCTCAGCATCTAATTCAGATTTCCGAAGATTAAAAACTAAAAAAAAAAGTCACGTTTAAAATTCACATCCAACAACTCTGAAACTTATAAGCAGCTGTTTTCACTATTGGAGCTTAAGGAGGCTTTAGATAAGCCCATGACACATCCGCTAGGTCTGATGAAGTACATTACCAGTTTTTGAAACACCTCTCAGAATCATCACTAACATCTCTTATGTAATTTTTTAATGATTTATGGATTGGTCGTAACGTACCTAAGATTTGGAACAAAGCAGCACTAATACCAATTCAAAAACCAGGTAAAGATATCGAAGATCCTAACAGCTACCGACCCATTGCAATGAGAAGCTGTGTGCAAAACAATGGAACGAATGATTAATTCTCGGCTTGAATGGTACTTGTAAACTATCGATTTAATATCTCCTTTCCAAAGTGGCTTCCGTTCTGGTCGTAGTAACAACGATCATCTGGTTAGACTGGAAACATTTATTCGCGAGGCATTTATCAAGAAGGAACATTTAGTAGCAGTCTTTTTCTTATTTAGAAAAGGTTTGTGCCGCCACATGGAAGTACGGGGTACTAAATGACATGCACGATCTGTGTCTAATAGGCCGTCTGCCCTCTTTCATATAAAATTTTCTCTCAGCCAGGGAATTCAAAGTACGAGTGGGCTCCACCCTCTCAGATAAGTACGAGCAAGAGATGGGTGTGCCCCAGGGCAGTATTTTATCTGTGACGCTTTTAATATCAAAATCAATAGCATCACCAGGTGTTTAGCTCCCGGTGTGGATTGTTCATTATACAATGATGATTGTTTAATTCGTTATTGATCAAAGAACATAAATACAATTGAAAGACAACTCCAACAAAATATCAACAAGATCCAAAATTGAGCTGGTACTAATGGTTTTAAATTTTCAAAATCGAAAACAGTATACATGCATTTCTGTCAATTGCGAAGACATAATGGCCCTAAACTCACGTTGGACGGAACACTTATTCCAGTTATTCCACACATTAAGAATTTGAAAGCTAAATGCTTGAAATCTTTAGGTCTACTTAAAGTAGTTGCGCACACTGACTGGGGGGGGGGGGGGGCTGATAAATAAAAGTCATTCTCCATTTGTATAGAATATTTATCCGCTCCAACTAGACTATGAATGCTTTGTTTATGGTTGATCTAGGAAGGCATATTTAAAAATGCTTGACCCAATTCATCATCAGGGAATAAGACTCGCTCTGGGAGCATTTAAGATATCTCCATGCGAAAGCCTTCTCGCGGAAGCGAATGAACGACTTTAATCACATCGCAGAGAAATGCTTTCTGTATAGTACGCTCTCACATTAAGATTTTAACCCTCTTAACCCTGCATTTGCAGCTGTTTTTCAACCCAAATATAAACATTATACGAAAACCAACCAAATGTCATACCTTCATTTGTCATCAGAATATCATCCAACCTTGACAGTATCAAAATTAATCTCTCTACAATTCAGAAAACGTTTGTCTCGGAAACATTACCTTTGCTCCTGAAATAACCCAAAGTTCTTTTTACGTTACACGATGGAAAAAATCTGAAACAAACCCTTTCATCTTCCGGAGCTCTTATCATGAACTCCTCACCGAATTTAGAGACTACACTAGAATGTATACTGATGGATCAATGGATGAGGAAAAGGCTGCTACAGCCTTCGTTAGTGGCAAACACATAACAAAAGTTCGTTTGCCAAATGATGCGCCTGTTTTTCAGCCGAAATCAGAGCAATAGACCTTGCTCTGAAATTTATTGAGAATAAACGTATTTTATATAGTATTATCTTCTGTGACTCACTATCAGTGCTTCTGTCAATACACAACAGAAAACTGGAAAACTCATTATTAACCAGTCTTCTCGTCAAAAATACCGAGCTGAGTACCTCGTACAATATAGTATACTGTTGGTTACCTAGCCATATTAGTATTAAAGGTAATGAAGAAGCATATCGCGCTGCTAAAATGGATCTATCCCAAGAACCATCCTCCGATTTTAAATTACCGTTTACTGATTTTAAACCTCGTATAAAAAAGTACCTACGCCAGAAGTGGCAGACATCATGGAATGATGCCGTGAATAACAAACTTCACGCCATCAAACCAACCCTGGGAGAATAGACTCCTTCGTACATATCCATCTGTAGGGAGGAGGTTGTCATTGCAAGAATCAGAATTGGTCATTCATACATAACCCATTCCCACATACTAAAAGGTGAAAACCACCAGAGTGTGTTATTTGCAATGAACCATTTACTGCTAAGCACTTTATGACACAGTGTTCCGACTTGCAACCTAAGCATGACATGACATGAAAGAACCTTTTGATACTATCCATATCACCTGTATTTTAGATTTTCAGAAGGAAGTAAATCTTTATTTTAAACTATAACTTGTATCCCATCACCTAAATCATTTTTAGTGTAAATATCGCCCCTTATTTTCAACATCTTTTCAGCTGTACTTATTATGAACATGCACCATTTACATCTCCCGTTGATTGGGAAGCTTCATATTTTACTGTTACTAAGATCTGACTATTTTATGTTGAAGTATTTGTTTTTTTTTATATCGCAGGTCGATATTAAACCTTTTAGTATTTTTAAACGTGTATAAATACAATCGTTTGTATGGCGCTAAATAACCTAAAAGTGTTGGTACACCGTTAAAAACCATCCAATCAATCAATCAATCAAGCAATCAACCATTTTGATTTATGTGATTACTTATGGAAGAAGGACTCTGCCCAAGTCATTTTTATCCTCTTAGTTGTGCAATAGTGTGTCGTGTTGTACTAGTTCCCCCTTTATATGTAAAGATGGCTCTATGTAGACCAAATTCATTGTAGTTGTTTGTTCTAATCTAAGCCTAATTCTATTAAACGAATTTTTCAATTGATATCTAAAGCCAGAATTAATTTATTTATCGTTGAAATAAATAATATATCTACGAGCTTCGTGTTTCGTTTGGTGTGTTCATGATTTGCATATTGTTTTCCTTGTGACCACCGTGGTTTTCTTATTCACTATGAATTCTGGGTGTGGCTCCGTTACATAGTCTGCGTTTTGTGGGGTATACTACATAAATACTATATAAGTTTTCTATTCCAAAGACCTGAAATTGGGCCAATTCCTTTAGAGTTTCAAAGAAGTATTGAATAAGTTTTAAAGTCCTGAAACAAGTTGATTCCTTTAGAATTTCCATTATCCAATATCATGAATCATAGTCCTATATTCATTCCTTTAAAATGTGTTTTGTATGTTTTATCGGGTTACACTTCGTTAGAAGTGATACATCACTTAAGTAGACCGCTGGCTGACAAGACTATCTGCAATATAAAGAACTACATATATACATAACCAAAGCAGGACATTTTGGCGCTACCGATTTGGCGCCGTCCGTTGTGGCATGGGCCGGATTGGCTCCGGCCGCTTTGGCGTGGAGCAATTAATATAATGTTACATTAGTGGAGCAGGTAAGGACAACATTGATTAGCTCAGCGATCAAAAAGATAGAGTTTGTAAGTGAAATATAAGTTAAAAATAAAAGTAAAATTATTCCAATGATCAGCCTATGTATTATTAAAATAACTTTAAAACTATAAAGGATATATTTGTAAGGATGTATTGACAAACATTTGCCACACTCTCGGTCTGCATTATTCTCTCAAAGTCACGTGAGAGACTTATTATACGAAACTAATGTTACCAAATGAGATGTTATTGGTGGAGAGTGCGTAACGCTTCCATTATTTTAGTTTCGGGTATTGGCGTTTTTTTTTTTTTTTCAGAACAAAATTAATACATGATTAGACTGGACAGAGCCACGTTGTAAGATATTTTGTCATATAAGCCTTTTGTTGTTAAGGAAACCAGCTGAAAAATGGACAGCTTCCTGACATTAACTTATAAGGGCAATTCATGAATCTTCTTCGCAGTCTCCGGATTATATAATAGATTTACCCCATCTTGTTTGCGAGACAGTGCCTTATGATCAGAGAAAGTCAAACAAAATCATTTAGTAACAACGTCAAACCTTTTTGTTACAAACATGAATGATAACTATTAATATTGATTACTACAAACGTTACACTGCTGCATGAAGCACTTTTTGCAAAAACGAAAATACAAATATTTGTTATGAACACATTAAAGACTTTAACACGAATCGTATTCCTTTCTTATTTTGACTACACCTGGAAAGTTTACGTTACGATCCAAACGAAACTCCGTCCGTCCACTTTAAGTATTGCTTCATCCCTCGCATTCTATACTATGTATGTTCAACTCCAGTCTTGACTATTTCTAGAACCCATGCCTGTATGTTCGACAATATAACCGGGTTGGATCTCGAATTTAGAACACTTTTGATGGTGATACAATGTTTAACGATAATTGACTTGAATGACAAAATAGTTAAGATTAATACGTGCGTGTATAAGATCAAAAAAGGAAAACGAAGCAAAGGAAAAGGTCTCTGAAACAGAAAATAGAGCACCAAATTACTCAGGTGCTGAGAGACTACACAATTTAACAAAGAAACAAAACAGGAACCAAAAGAAAAGATTTAATGCATACAGAAATGTACCCAAATATGCGAAAAGAAATAAATGACCTTATACAGTACAATGACATAGGCGAATGAATCACATTAGTTTTACACGACGAAAAGTATTATGTATTTTACTCAAATAGTGAAAAATGTGCTACTTTACACATAGTAAAACATATTTACTTCAGTAATGAATTTTGTTGAAACTAATAGTAAAATGACAGCATAATGACATATATACAAAGTATCCTTACAATCAGAAAAAACTGGGTATTACAACCCTTAAAATTAGCCCGCGACTAAAAGATTACATGTATGGAGTAGCACTCTGTCACGCCGGTCCATCAAGGAATCAGTATTCCATGCAGTCTCCTATCACCATTCAATTCCTTGGTCAGTCAAGCAATCGGCGCCCACCAATAGGTCAGCAACTCCCTATCAACTCGACCAGCAACACTGTTCACTCAGCTCTACTACTGCTATGGTTCAGCTTTACAGCTGTAATGTTAAACTTTTATGGTTAGCTGTACAGCTGGTACCACGTCGACTCCGATCTGCTGAAAAAATACATCTAACACATGCCACGGGCAATTACAATAAAACGAAATGACGTTATTTACGGTAAGCTATACAGATTACATTACTGGCACAATTATAAAACAATACACCGATTCTGAAGTGAACCTACCCGTGCCAGTAAGAATCATGCGGTACTGAACGTTTCTTAAAAATGCAACTATATATTGCTAATATAAATCAATTGCTAAGTCACCAACAATAATATAAAATATTTGCATTATACTACTTAAGGCAACTCTGCATAGAAATATAAAAAAAATTGGTGGTACAATAGTTATAAGTTTACACAAGAAATTAATAAATAACTCACATTCAGCTACAGTTGAAGATGTGCAAGTCCTTAAAGTATTTGTTGACATCTCTAATTTCTTCCCAGCACAAAGCTGGTTTGAAGTCAAGAGATGACACCCTGGTTTTTTTCTAAATGAGTGGATTGCATTGTTTCCCTGCTCACCTATGCTAATAATTATTATTAAACATTAAACCCTTAATAATCTGCTATGCTTGGATGGTCATGTGAGTCTACTGAAAGCATACGTCTTTAACTGTTTCCTCTTCCACTAATGCTAAAACGTCATTATGGTGAGCCATAACGTTGGATTAATACCCCCAAAGAGAGCATAAATCTTAAGAACAGAAAATATAAATCAAATGTAATATGCTGCATATCCACAAATTCGCCATATATCAGTATATAACATTATTTTTCTTACTGGATAGTAAGTGTTATTTCCTAATTGTTTATGCCTATAAAGAATGGGAAATGGCTATTGTTCCCCCCAAAACGTTGTTTTAGTGACCAGGACATTGAAAAAAGTCGATTTTGTGTCGTTAGGTTCACATTCACCAAAAACAACATATTAATCGAAATTAAAATGTATTTATCTTAAAGTAATACAAAAATGGCCTCAACAGATTTTAAAGTGAGACGTTTCTCGAGAATAATGATTATACTGTAAATCGCTTTCGCAAATTAGCACTCAAATGTGGTCTCCCATTATATTCTCTTATTAATATCCTTGGTAGCGGCGTGCAAAGTCCAGTATATCCTGGTGGAAGCTCTCGCCTTGCTCCTCCGAGTACACTCCCATGTTATTCTTGAATTTACCAAGATGAGCATCAAAGGATGTGGACATTGAGGGACATCATACAGCCTGTCTCTTTCTAAAGGAAGACTATTACTAATAGCAGCTTTGCTAGGCTCTCAACATTAAGAGGCTAGTGTTAGGACTGCTCAGCCTGGTGTCAGGATAATGTGACTGGGTGGGGCATGATGCTAGATGTCAGCGGCATGATGCCCCTGTGCTAGACATCACTATAAACAGTCACACTGCAGACATCGTTGCGATATGACTGAGAACCTGTTGAAGCTACGTTAAAAACAAATCACACATATCACAGCTTGGTGAGGAAGAGAAACAATTAAAGAGGAATAACTCTAGCTAATTTGTAACTCGGAGTAAGGACGAGTTATTTAAATTTTAGTACAATATCTAGACTTGCATATATATATATATATATATATATATATATATATATATATATATATATATATATATATATATATATATATATATATATATATATATATATAAGTTGATTAGCTAATTAGCGAATCGCTTAAAGAATATTACTTGAATGATCTGAATTCAACTCCTATGTCTCTTACATGAGATACAAATGTACTTTCCCTGTTTACATAGATAATACTTCTTTTGTGATAAGTACCTATTGTGAATGTCAAAGCACCCAAATGTGGTCTCCCATCATATTCTCTGATCTGTCTGTTTATTCAAGGACAATATTTTAATTGGGAAACAATAACTCCAAAATTGTAATTTTAATCCTTCATTGACCCGCTTGAAATAAGGTATGTGCATTTGAAATGATACCAATTGGTATATTATTTTTTTAAAATTATGCATGTCTCTTTGTATTAAAACAGTTAATTATGCATTTGCACATTTAGTCTCAATGGTTTTAGTTGTTATATTTATTAATGTTTTACTAATTCGTTTTTTCCGATCAATTATTATTCAATTTATTATTATTATTATTATTATTATTATTATTATTATTATTATTATTATTAGTGGTAATAGTTGTATTAGTATTTGTAGCTGAAGCAGTAGTACCGGTAGTCGAATTAGTAGTAGTAGTAGTAATAATAATAGTAGTAGTAGTAGTAGTAGTAGTAGTAGTAGTAGCATAAGTAGCATTGACAGGATGTTAATAAATACATAAGATATAGAAATTAGTTACTATGCTGTGTAAGTCATATGATTACTGTGTAGGTCATATGATTACTGTGTAAGTCATATGATTACTGTGTAGGTCATATGATTACTGTGTAGGTCATATGATTACTGTGTAGGTCATATGATTACTGTGTAGGTCATATGATTACTGTGTAGGTCATATGATTACTGTGTAGGTCATATGATTACTGTGTAGGTCATATGATTACTGTGTAGGTCATATGATTACTGTGTAGGTCATACGATTACTGTGTAGGTCATATGATTACTGTGTAGGTCATACGATTACTGTGTAGGTCATATGATTACTGTGTAGGTCATACGATTACTGTGTAGGTCATATGATTACTGTGTAGGTCATACGATTACTGTGTAGGTCATATGATTACTGTGTAGGTCATACGATTACTGTGTAGGTCATATGATTACTGTGTAGGTCATACGATTACTGTGTAGGTCATATGATTACTGTGTAGGTCATACGATTACTGTGTAGGTCATATGATTACTGTGTAGGTCATACGATTACTGTGTAGGTCATATGATTACTGTGTAGGTCATACGATTACTGTGTAGGTCATATAATTACTGTGTAGGTCATACGATTACTGTGTAGGTCATATGATTACTGTGTAGGTCATACGATTACTGTGTAGGTCATATGATTACTGTGTAGGTCATACGATTACTGTGTAGGTCATATGATTACTGTGTAGGTCATATGATTACTGTGGAGGTCATATGATTACTGTGTAGGTCATATGATTACTGTGTATGTCATATGATTACCATCTGACTGAGAGGCATTATCCAGTGATTTATGAGGTGAATAACAAACGAGTAATGCATGTGTCAAGATCTAAGTTTCCCATTCACACGCAAGAGATGACATGTAGAAAGAAGAAAGAAAAAAAGTCGTAAAATCTACTTTAACCCTAATTCTGAGATCATCGGAGTTATCATTACTCAATCTCAACAAAGACAACACTGAGGTCAATGGCAGACCATTTTAATCGGTACATTTAATGCTACTTTGATGTGAAAGGCATGTGAGTGTACAATGCTTTGTTTAAAACAAGAGGGCTGAACTAGTTTGAAAACTTCTAATTTTAATAATGCTTCAACTATCTGACATATATTTGTTAAATTGTACAGAACTTGTTGGTTTTACTCTATTCTGTTTTTTAGTTTAAGACCATAGAGTAGCAAGACAATGTAAAAAGATTACATTTTGTATCATCAAATTTCCCTCACTTTTCTCTCTCGTACGCGCGCGTCTGCAGTATAAATATTTCGCATGCTCAACATATTGAACTACTCAAACCATCTTTCTGTAGGTAGCTGCATGCACCTTTTAATAAGTATTTGTGATGACTCGGCCGGGTTCGAACTGGCGATCTCCTGCAGCAGAGGCGGACGTGCAATTATGTACGAGGTTTTTTAAATCGATTTTTATCCCTCTTAAAAGAAATTTCAACAACAAAATTTGTAAACCCTGCTTAAGAATTAGCAGCAGAGAGGGTGAACAGACCACGATTTCAAGCAAAAATAAGGCTTCCAGATCACGTTTTCGAACAAAATATGGCCTATAGATAACGTTTTCGAACAAAATATCAGGTTTCCAACAAATCTCATTTAACCAAAAAAAAGTCTCCATTTTTGCAAAAACGGAGATTTTACGATTTTTTAATCAATTTTGCTCGCAACGATGTGGTCATCCACCCTCTCTGCTGCTAAAGTTTTCAGTTCTGGGTTAATAATTCTTTTACGATTTCAACCGAATATTTGATCCAGTCCTTAGGACGAAAATCATTTATGATTTCACAAACAGACTAATCGCTAACACCTCTTCTTGTAAATCAATCAGATTATTTGACTGGTCGGTGAGTTTGAAATTAATTCTGGTTAATGAATTATTATGGCATCGCATGTAGACAGGATTAATTGGGTTTTCAATAATTAGGAATCCTGGAGGAGCTGTTGGTGCAAACGAATAAAGAATATATCCCTGCTGAGCTTGATTTGATTGCTCTAGATTAATCTGATAGCTTCCTTCAATTACATCACATGTTAAATTGAGCGCAATCACTGAGGATATATTCACGTTGAACGGAGCGATATGCCTGCCGCCACCGTCTGGGTCATTATTGTGTTTGAGGATTTTTATTTCCGGTGATGTTGTTTTTTTCCATGCATCATGAATTATTTTAAAACCAACATCGATGGCATCACTGAGAGATTTTTGTAGTTCTAGGATATTATATCCTGGTAGTTTGAATGTCGGAATATCCTTCACGGAGATTTTATAGTCTGTTGCAAATCTTGTTCTCGATGTGGGGGTTTTATCACCGAGTATAACTCGAATAATTTGTGAATTAAATGTTTCCATGTCATTGATGATTTTGTTACATGTTTCTACAACACTGATAAATTCATCTCGGGTGAGAGAGCCGGATTTAAGAGATATTAACAACAGTGAAAAATCATTATTCATTTCTGTGAAATTTTTAACGACTTTAGGTTCGTTAACAAAAAGATCTCTCTCTATGATATCCTCCTCTCTTCCAGTTGAGTGATATGCGAAATCAAAAAAATCTACATTGGATTGGTAATCTTTATAACTTTTTAATGGATTATCAGGTTTTATTCTGTCTGTGATATAATCAGATTTTTTAGGTTCGGGTGATACAACAACGGTTTCCTGAGGTGGTAATTCAGGCCATCCTAGTACGGTTCTTATCGAGCTGTTATAGATATCTACGACGTATCCTTCTGTGTTTATCTCAATTGCGGATGATAGCGTCGGTTCATGAACCGTTATAGCGATTTTTGACTCTACTCCAGTAATCGATTTTATTCTACGCGCGAATTCATTATTGATTTGTTCAATTTGGTATGACCCTGTTGGTATCGAAACGACGTTCCAGTCTGGAGTCCCGTCGGGTTTATTCTTATTTGCAAACACCAGTGAATTATTCGGTTGTTGACCACCAAATGATTTTGATCTGATATTAGGCCAACTGTGATACACTCGTAGTTTTGCTAGCGCTATCTCCTTCACTGGGACCGGAGAGGGGAAATTCACACTGAATTCTGGATTCGTTGATGTTATTGATATCATGCTTGTTTGTACTGGGTTCGTGTTCTCCACTATTCGTTGAAGTAATTCCTGCGGTGTTGTCATTGTTATTATACTCATGATTTATTTCTAATTTTGGTATCGAGGAATTATAAATACTGACCATCACTGAGAACTCACAATCTGGTAATGTTGATATTATTGAGATCATTTTGTTTTTTGGGTTCGTGTTTTCTGATTCCATCGGTGTTGTCATTGTTATTATATTCATGTTGTCGCTCTAATTTCGATATCGCGGAATCAAAAATACTGACCATCGCTGAGAATTCACTATCTGATATAATCGTATTATCGAGTGACGACGATATCATCAGGGATAACTGCGAGTATGCGGTTGATGCAATATGAAATTGAAGTAAGTAATTCTGCAGTTTACTCTGGCTGCATGATGATATCCTTTTTGCTATCCCGGTTGATATACCCCCGATTGTAGCCACCGCAGAAATGCAAATTGGAACTACGACCGGGGCAATCATTGTAACCGATGCAAGTATTATTCCGGCGCCAGCGAGAACGCTTGACACCGAGTACATAGTAATATCAATTGCGGTGATTCTTCGTCGGTATTTTTTTATTTTTATTTGATACTCCTCAGTGAGGGTTTTGAGTCTATTCTGAAATTCTCTGACCTGATCATAGCGACATTGAGTTGATGAAATCATTGTTATTTTAAAAACGCTAGCGTTTTCAATTGTGAAATCCGAACGATTTTCCTTTCAATTTATTTACTTAAATCCGCTACGAATTCCACATACCAGGTTGCTGGAATCCCAATCAAATTTTTATCAGTAGCTGTTATAGTGAACTTTTCAGTTGTATCCTTGTCGATGATCGTTGAAATCGTATTATTAACCCCGGATGAACTCGACGATGATATATTAAATTGAGTTAATGGTGTTACTAGTGTTAATCGATAAATACCCTTAACGGTTGCAGTGATATCTAATTTGTTGTTTGCAGGTGTCCACTCAAATGATCCGTGTTGGATTGTATATAATACGTTGTTGGTTTTCTCATGAAGAATTTTTGTTTTTTCAATGATTGTTATCATCCTCGAAAAATCACCTTTGACGGCTTCGATGAAGTTTTTCGTCTCATCGATGGATTTTTTAATATCCGGGAGTTTTATTTCAATTTTATCTAACGGGGTTCCAATAAATTTATCAATGATATTTCTACGAAATGATGTAAACTGTTTTCCGTTTTCTTCAATTCTAGATTCAAGTGTTGTTAGTACAAACACAGAATTGTTTAACTCATCGTTGAGAGTTTTTAATCGATCTGTAATCGTCGAAACGAGTACACCCGGTTTGAGTTTACCCTGATCGGAAAATAGCGCGATAGTATTCTCGATTGCATTTCGTTGTTTAACTAAAATATCATCCAGAGAGACATCACTAGTTTTCAATTTACCCTGATCGGAAAATAACGCGATAGTATTTTCGATTGCGTTTTGTTGTTTAACTAAAATATCATCCAGAGAAATATTACTGCTTTTCAATTTACCCTGATCAGAAAATAACGCGATAGTATTCTCGATTGCGTTTCGTTGTTTAACTAAAATATCATCCAATGACACATCACTGGATTTCAATTTACCCTGTTTGTCTTGAAATACAACTATTTCATTAGGATCAACATTTGTTAAGTTCAACGTCTCAGCTATTTCATCTTTGATTAGTTTTTTTACATCCTTGACAGAATCAGGTGGTGCAGTGCCATCGGGTTTGGGTTTCAAAGATCTCCCCCAAATATCAATCATGTTATTGTAATACTCTTTCTCTCTCTAAAATCGTTTCGATTTCCAGCGATTACTAGTGTATTCATTAACGACAACATGTGGTGGTTTTCCGCTTGGGTTACTCAAGGAGTTAGAAATAGCGTCAAGGACATTTAATACTTCGCTGCCGCATATTGGTGGGTCAATCATCGTTTGTGTTGGTAGCGTAGAATACCAAGTCTTCATTGGAAGGGTTTTTATATACCGCATAAACTCTTTTGGTGGGGCTAATCCATATGAATCGAAATAAACAATCCCACGTGGATCAATAGCGTATGCAACCCAGTGAGTTCCAGGTCCGGTGCTGTTATCTAAATGAATGATTCCGGTTTCAGTGTTGTTTGGTTGATGTGGTAATTGATCTTTCATAAAGACACCTCTGAAGTTTTTAATCGCTAGTTTTTTAGCAGCATCCATTAAATCAAAATTGGACATAGGAATCTTCGATTCCTCAATTAATAAATCGTTCCTGGTAGTCTTAGACCCTTTCCGCTGTACCACGAATACGGGGTTCCTGGTAGTCTTAGACCCTTTCCGCTGTACCACGAATACGGGGTTCCTGGTAGTCTTAGACCCTTTCCCTTTTTTTTATATCCTTTCCCAGTTGCTTTCTTTAGTGCCATTCCTGCTGCAGTACCAACGGCTCCTAACGCAGCCGCTTTAGCCACCGCTGGGGCTGCTGCTGCAATCAATGCTGGAATCGCAGCTAACAACGGAAATATACCGCCTGTTTTAATCATATTTTTGATAGCAGCCGCAGAGAGAGTAATCTGAACACCGTTTTTGGCTGCAAGTGCATCATTGAAATGTTTCACCTGACGAGTTGTCAGCGATAGTTTATTTGCACCACCAGTCATTTGGTTGGGTTTCAACGTGATTGTGGTTCCACATTTTTTAGCTGATTCCGATTGCAATTTTTTTAATTGACCGGGAGTTAACGCAACACTAATAACACTATATGACATTATACATAATTGATTGATTCTAAATCGTTTACAATTTCAATTACATGTTTTCCACTGGTGCATCTACCACTCTCATTCTTCCACCAACACCTTCGAGTAGCATTGATTTATCACTGAGAATGACAGCAACCGCTCTATAATCAGCAATAGCACCACGAGTCACATTAGCTCTAAAATGTATATCAACAACAGATTGTCTCATCAAATCGAGATGTTCCAGTGAGAAGTAATAGATCGGATACAGATTTTTAAAATCATATTGTGATATTTGCAAACCAGTATCGACATTTTGGTCGCGTGCCATAAATGACAACAGACGATGATAAACTCGTGCAATATGATTTTCGGTGTAATTAAGTTGTATATCCTCGGATGGTTCCTGCTGGCCGTTTATTCTCAGTGAGACGTCTTTCACACCTAATTGATTAAATATCATATGGCTGGAGAGTTGATCGCCAACTCGTGCGTTATCTTGTAACGCAATAAATATATGACGTGGCGCAGAAACGCCTTGTTTTGATGCTAGGTTCCAAGTGAATAACCCGTTGATATTTGATTGTTTAACATCTGTACTCACGATTAGCCAACTTAGTAATGATTTTCCTCCTTGGTCCATAAATGATAGTAATCGTTCTTCTGCGGTGATTGCTGGAGTCAACACTGGCATCCACAATGATATTTTTGTTAAATTGACTTTACCAGCATCAGCATTGGGATTTGCAGCATCTGCTGGAATCCTCCAGATTGCGTCGTTATCATCACTTTTTTCGTACAAGCGATACTGTATGCTTCGCCCCGTAGATAACTTTTCTGACGTTTCTACAGAATCCAAATATGTGATGCAGTGGAATCGCGCATGAAAATGATTTACGCGCTCCTTGCAACATTGAGTTTCGTGTTGCAGCTCCTAGATTGAAATTAGCATCGTTGTTTATAATCATATTCTCGACATCAGCATCACTATTATCACGTTTTTTTGGTCGTCTTACAACAAATGGATTTCCTCCAGCGGTATTTGTAACATCTTTTGCAAACATCATAGAGGGTCCTGCTGATCTTGTATAATCATCGGAATATCTCGCTAACCCTATTATTGTTGTAGCCACATCAACATCGCGATCTATCGACTCGATTTCTTTTCCATCAATGAGATATCTAGCAATCTCAAATAGCGCCATGATACCATTATTGACAAACCCGACTTGAGTACCAGCTGGATACGGTGCTGGTACAGCAGGAGTATCAGCAGCTGTTACAAGTTCTCCTTCTACTTCAATAAACGCTTCACAGGGCAAAAAGTATTTACTGGTATCATGGACTTGAAGTTCAATTCTTGCTCGACTATTTGAGTCTATGGCATGATAGGCGTAATATTGATAATCGCGTACAGAATCATCCTTGCGAACTGGGGCATCTATATCAAACGCTGGATCAGGTGACTGTTTGAACATTTCATTCTATTTATTAGAGTCTAAATAGTGAAATCGTAAACGATTTTTCCATTCTCATCGTCGTAGTTTTTTAAAGCCACTTCCTGCTATCATATTTGCAATATTGCTTTGTTCGGGGGTTAAAGCCATCGACGCTAATTTTTCGTCTACTGCGTTATTTATAATTCTACTAACACTAGCAGGCATTTCCGCTGTAGATGGCAATGGTACCGGTTTCTTTTTTCGTCTCACTAATGATGTTATTTTATTCTTCGCAGTTGAAAACGCTTTTCCAGCAAAATCTCCAACAGCACTAATACCCTTATCACGAATAACATCAATGGCTTTCATTCCTAGTTGTTTAGCCAACGGCATCACTTTTGGAGCCATTCTCGCAAATAACCTTGCAATGGTATTGCCTAAACCATCTCCGTAGTATGCTCTATAAACTGGAAACCGTGAATTAACTACGTAGACGGGGGTTGGTTTATCATGATTGTAGTGTATGATCATTATTTGAAATCAGAAACAATTTTTCAATTGACTTTTCAATTCAGTCACTATGATACCCACTTTCCACTAACTCGCCAATGAAATCTCGATATGTGCTGATATCCATGATACCACCCTGAAATAATCGTCTACAGATATCAGCTGCTTCATTAATTATTTCCGGTGAGTTATTTCCAGCTCGGAACCCTCCTACAAGAACCTCTAATCGTGATATATCACTGAGAACACTACCAGGACATGAAACGCTAGCGTTTCCAACTAGACCACTCCCCAAAAATTTCTTCTCATCGTATGGCCGTCTTATTTGGAGTTGAAATTTTCTCTTGAAGTCTCTGTATTCCTTCATCCTTCTATCTAAACTCCCAGTATTTATTTCATACACTATATCAGCCCATTCATTATGTGACATTCTATAATCCGAATAATTGTCCGTGAAAAACCTCTCTTGTGAATCATAGCTGTTAGCAGCGAATTCACCTAAATTGTCTATATCCTCGTTGAGAATTTGTTGTTTAGCGCTCTCGGTAAATATAATTGATTTAGGTAGTCCACTAACTAGTTCTTTCTGAAATCCTTTAAATTTTCGTTCTGAAGCGGTTGATATATCCTGAGGAAGTGATTGCAAGGATTTTTTTGTTTGTTTAGTTCTTTTTGCTATTTTTTCTAACACAGGAATAAGACCCTCTTCTTTTCTTTTACCGTCAGGATCATCTCCCAGTATAGCACGCTCTATCTCCTTCGTTGCTGTGGTTACTGGTTTAAACAATTCTTCAGATCCCGCAGCAAAATCAGTCTGAAGACTCTGTCGTTGTTGTAGTTTATTCCGTACAGAGTCACGAATTGGTACAAATCTCTTAATTGCATCCAGTCGTTCATGAGTCAATCGGGTTGTTAATGCTTCATTGACCATTATTTAAAATCAGAAACAATTTTTCAATTGCAAAACAATTTTCCCGAACCTGACCTAACAGACGAAAACATTTGACATGTCGGATTTAGAGGGCGAAAACCCGAGGTTTTTTACACAGGATTTTCGAGATTTTTTATCAAAAAGGGCTAAATCAAGCAAATCCTACATGAATTTCCATCAAAAAATGCTAAAAATAAATGAAAATCTGATACGAATTATGGCTAAAAAGTGTAATCTGATAAAAAATCTCGAAAATCCTGTGTAAAAAACCTCGGGTTTTCGCCCTCAAAAACCATGAAATGTCAAACATGTATTATGATTTTTAACACGATCATAGAAGCGTTATTTCATCCTATCAATGATGAAGGAAGTGTGGAAACTGCTATAAAAATAATTAATATCACACTTCCTTCATTCTATTTTTGATCAATCCGAACCAGCCATCAATTTTTTATTCACTGTTTTTGACATTATCAATCAAAAAATGCTAAAAAAAATTAAAATCTCTATGAGGGACGGTCACAATCAAATAATGATAAATGGTTGGTCAATCAAAATTGTTCATTTTCTTGAATTAACGCCCGTAGGTTTCTAACTTTAGAATTAACCTCCTTTTTCAATTCGTATTCGTACCCCAATTCTTTTCGTATTCGTTCTACGATGGTATACAGCGGAGCGAACACACTTACGTCACTGGAGAATGCGAGAGAGTCCCGAATAGAATTCTGATTTCTCTTGATGAGCGCATACTTCTTTGGTAGCATATATTTATTGTTGTTAACTCCGTATTCAATATCCTGAAAATCAGACATGATTTGATCAGGATTTAACCCATCTGATAGTTCAATATCCCAACTTTTCAATTTTTAAATCTCGGATAAAATGCTATTCATGTTTTCAGAATTCATTTTTCTATAATAATGATATATTTCTAAATGAAAAATATGACGCATTAGACGTAACTAAATTGAACTTTTTGTCCCGTCCTTTTTGAAATAGCCGTTTTGGTTATTCCCTCTGCAACTTTTCGTACTGAGGATGGACAAATATCGAAATACTTGCCGGCTTCATTCATTGATTGAAATATTTTTTCTTCGTTAGTTATCGTATTCAAAGATTTCACAGGTCTCGCTTTTTTCGAGTATTTCCCAGTCCCCCCTCGTTCGGAATTTTCACTTTGTGTGATAGCCTGCAGATTTGATAAAGAATTGTTTTTCGGATTAGAATCGATATGATCAATAACAAAATCATCCTCGATCAATCCATAAAAACACTCAAATGCGAAACGATGATTGAGATAAGTTTTCTTTTCTTTTCCCCCACCAACAGTAAACACCAAATACCCCATACCATTGTCAGCACCAACTGATTTCTTCAGCCTACAGTTTCTTACAACACCATCACTGGATGCTTCATAATTTGTAATCAAGGGATGGTGTCTGAATTCTTGGTTCATTTGTATACATAGTACTATTGTTTGTCTAATTCATTGTTTGGTTTAATGATAAATCTTTCGATGTAGTCTTGAGGAGTTCTTATGATTTTATCCTTGATACTGACTTTGTCAACGTCAAGAATACTGACTTTGTCAGCGTCAGGGTCAAAATTTCTGATTGATTGTCCATTTTTTATTCTTTTATCATAATAACGCTTCAATTCCCTGTATCGCTTACCACCGCAATTTAGACACAACTGAGATTTTCCCCTGACCCCAACTCCACATAGAATACAAGGTAACGGACCAAGGCTTCCACGACGAAAGCTTTGCATATGATACCCACAGAACTCATTTCTGCATGATTTGTTACACGGGGTTATTGATCCAATCATAAGCCACTTGCAGTGATTCATTATATAAAAATCTTTCATTTAAATGCTTGTTTTAATTATAGCATGAGGGAATTAGGGAGAACGCCTTCGAAAAATGCTGATAAGGAGTTTAAGAGATTATTAAAAATCAATCCTAGATTTAATCTCGATAGACCCAAAAAACGTCCAATAGACGGAAACATGAAAGAGTTTAAGAGATTATTAAAAATCAATCCTAGATTTAATCTCGATAAACCAAAAAGACGTAACAAACGTCCAATAGACGGAAACATGAAAGAGTTTAAGAGGTTATTGAAAATCAATCCTAGATTTAATCTCGATAAACCCAAAAAAACGTCCAAGAGATTACCCTGGAAAGATGCTCAATTCAATCTTGATATAGTTTCTAATACACCAAAGAATACAATTCTTGATAAAGCCATGATTAGTAAAATCAGAGACTGTTTTAATGAATTCAAGCGTGATGGAGCATCTTATTGTTGGTCAACATTTCGAATTGATGGTGTTGTTGACGCTACCATGAATGATGAAAAAGCAGCAGTGATAATTTCACGTGTTGGGGAAAAACGGCATTTTTTCCGAATCAAATTCATTATCGAAGTCGATGGTAAATGGATTATTAGGGATAAATTTGAACCAATCCTCAAGAATAAAAAAGCTGTCATTGTGAGTAGAGATTCCAAACCAGGAATTCTAACCGGAATCGATAAGCCATACTACGAAAGATCTTATCCCGTAACAGCAATGGTTTATGGGATATATCCGTTAAATGATAAACCCGATATCGCAAAACTAGCTCCGATGAAATATTCTAGTTCACTGAATTGTGTAGCAGAACGAATAATAGAACACTTCACAAATGCATCCCGAGGAAATAAACTAACTGATCTGCGACGTAGGAAAATAACCGAGTGGGAACTGACAGTAAAACAGCATGGTGCAAAGATTTCTGATATAGCTAAATTAGAAGCATCATTAAAATTCCCAATATCAGTAACAACAATAACCGGAGAAGTATTATACGAACCGAAATATCAATCGCGAGGAGCCCCAATACAGATTATTGATCATAACAAACACGCGTGGACACCTGCGGAAACAATGTTTCCACGAGAACGAACCGTGAGATATATCCCCAAGGAGTTCGTCGGGGATGTTTTCTATGAAGAGAGATTATTTGATGCTATTCATGCGTTGTGTAAGGATGATCCTGTGTCAGTGTGGTTACTTAGAAGTGATGAAGAATTCGATCAATTTTTAAAACCAAATGGTGAATTATATCGCATTGAAGAATTAGATAATAGAATGAGAAACATCGCTAGTGATTTTTCACCGGAGAATTCCCATGAAAAACTACTCACGGATAGTTTTACTATTCCATCAGTGGTAGCTCACTTCGCAAGAGAAAAAAACTCATGGCGTCCAACACGAAGTGATTTTCTCGAGGATGTTAAATTGAGTTGCGTCGGATTTGGTCATGGAGGACTGTGGAATACGAAATACTCACGTGATGGTATGATTTCAATTGATATAGCCGCGTGTTATCCCGGAAGTTTTCTCGGATATGGGGAATGCGCTGAGTACTTCAAACGATTTGGACACCCCACGCATGAAATGACTCGTGTTGCGATTAATGGACCATTGCCTGATTTTGATTTAACCGGATTCGCTCGTGTGATATCATTTGAATTAGCTACAGGGTTACATCCGTGTAGTTATGTTTGGCTCGGTAGACACCTATCTGAAAAACACTGGATGCCAATAGTGCTATTGAGATATATGATTGATTGTGGTATGCTAATATCGTTGATTGTTTCCGAGGCTATTATATGCTATCGAGCTCAGAAAGAAGTTTGGCTACCACAACCCGATCTAGATAGAATAATCAACGAACTACGAAAACAGTTTCCAGATTTCAGTGAAGAAGAAATCATAAATTGGTCTAAGAAGTTATTTGAAATTAAAAATGAACAAGCAAAAGATCTCGGAAGAAGAATAATCTGTAAATTTACCCAGGGTGGACGATACGACAACGCAAAATACTCTTCGCGGTTGATCATAGATGTCGCTGAATACGATTTTATTGTAGCGGATTTAATGAAACAGGGAAAACTTGTATCCCGTAAGGATGCTTTTCTATCCAATGGTGAGAAATTAGGTACGGTTGTTACCTACTGTGATGGATATAATTCCCAGTACACACATTTGAGAAGTTCAATGTTAGCCTATGCTTCTATTAATCTATTTTCGATGATAAATAGATTTCCTAATACCGCGGTTAGAGTGGCCACTGATTCGATGTATATACATAATAAGTACAAATCAGCTGTAGCGGCATTCACAGATCCCGAAGAAAATTGGGGGCGTTGGCTATTTAAAAAAGAGATGCTACATGAGTATTGTGAATCCGCAGACGTTGCCATGGATGATAAATATCTTTGTTGTAACCGTATTGAAATTCAATCAGAACTTTCTAATGCACCACCGGTATCTGATCCAGTATGTAGATATAAGACAGTTTATTTAAACGGTTGTGGTGGGTCAGGAAAGACAACTCGTGCAATTGAATTATTTCGTCGTGGAAACGCTAGCGTTTCTAACATGATTGTGCTAACACCGACTCACAGACTCGCCAGAGAGATGATACAACGAGGGGTAAATGCTTGCACTTACCATAGTTTCTTTCGATGGAAGGGTGAAAAATGGACTCCTGAGCGTATGGGTGATAAATTCATTCCTGAAATCTTAATTTGGGATGAAATATGCACAGTGTCATTAGATGTATTAAAAACATTTCTTGAGTGGTTGTTAAACAAAAACACAAAAGTCGTCATGTGCGGTGATCACGGCCAACCACCACCATTTGTCGGTGCATCTCCACATGAATGGCTAAAGGGTTTTGTAGACTACTATGAAGAAATCACCACTGATTATAGATCACTTGATGAACGATTACGAGAATTTAAGAAACTAATTAGATTACAACCGGATAGAATCCAATGCGAAATAGCGCGTGAAGTGATTTCAGAAACTCCAATGAATGATTTCTGGGAAACATGGAGACCAAACGATTTGATCATTGCAAGTAGAAAAATAGTCAGGGATACACTTCAGATGAAGTTATTTGAATTGCATAAAGAAAAATTTGCAACGCTTCCAGTACCCCTTTGTTATAGACCATCGGATACACGAAAACAGAACATTGAAGTTGATATTCCTGGACAGAGTGAAAAACAAATTCTCGTATTAAATGATATTGTGCTGGTTGATATCAGCGTCGTTGAAGATGCATTGCGTGCTAATAAGTCCCCGTGGACGCTAGGATACGCAGCAACAATACACTCTTCACAGGGATTGACTATATCGAATACAATTGTTTGGATGGTGGATAATCACATCGAATGGTCGAATTTAGTCTATCTCGCAGTATCCAGAGTACGAAAAATAAATCAACTTCGAGGAGTTGTTTTCGATGATAATGACACAACAATGGATGATATTGATGTTAACATTATTGATAAAAAACTCTCCGGTTACAAACAACAGGACAAAAAAAAAACAACGAGAATTTGATATTGATGCTAAATTAATAATCACTTTGAAGAAACAACAGAATAATCACTGCGCGAGTTGCAATTGTATAATGCGTTGGCAGTATTCGGATAAGGATCCTCGCCAATTCACCGTAGACAGAAAAAATAACAATCTCGGTCATGTTAGAAATAATGTGATGTTGACTTGTCTTGAGTGCAATAGACGCAACGGTGCTAGTTAAGACCATGCGGTGGCAATTGAGTATCCTCGGGAATCACTTGTAGTTGTTGTCGAGTAAAACCCCGCTGAGGGGCAGTTGAATCCAGTTTATAGACTGGAGGTCTACCAGTTGATCGTGTTATACTAGATATCTTATGCGTAGTGACACTCCAAATAGGATCAGTAGCCCTTTTTCTACCCCCTTCAAGCTCTCCTGGTTCGTATAAGTACCTCACAATGACACTACTACCAAGAATTGGTTCTTTGAAATCTTTTTGTGGTTGTACGGGTATTGACTTCTTTTTAATCGCGTTGATAGGTTTCATGTTGATTGTTCTAGTAATCTCGTTATTCCGTGCAGTAATCACAGATGGTAATCTTTTAACCCATTCACGGGATCGCTTTTCTTGAATGAATTCTTTTGCGTATTGATATCCAAATAACCGCTCAGCAATCGTCCGATTAAATCGTTCTACAATGGCCTGATCGCGATGTAGCGCAGTATGCCCTCGTCGTATGGTGACATTATGTTGTTTCATTGTAGATAACACTGCACCCTGAAATCCCTTGCCAGGATCAACCTGCAATAGATTTGGCCAGTGCAGAGGACCTCGTCGATAAATCCTTTCAAATGCAGAAGCGACTTCAGTGGCTGATTTTGTTTTTAACGGTTCTGCTTCTTTGTATCGACTTGCAATATCAACTACGGTTAAAGCGTATTTGTAACCACGATCATGTGGCAGAAATAATATATCAGCCTGATGAACTTCATTAGGAGCGGTCACATCAAAATGCGAGAATTGAATTTGTTTAGGCGGTGGTAGATAAATTTGCCATAGTGCCTGTTTGGATAACCAATTAGCCGCAGTGGTTTTTTTCACTTTTGCAGCGCTAGCGAGTTTATGGACTGCTGATTTACCCCTCCAGTATCCTCTTGGGGAATAATAAATTTATTCCATATTATTAATTACCAGCACCTAACATCAATTTACTTTTCATAGCCGATTTTATCAAAAATGAAGACAATTTTTCTTTGAAGGATTTATCAGGAATAGCATTTAACGCATGAATTAATTTCATATCCGCGAGATGCCTGTTTTGCAGATTGCTGCTTTTATAAGCAACATCATGAAGGTGACAGGCCTTATCAATGGCGTTTATTGGTTCTTCACCGGGGTTGGGTTGATTTTGATTATTGAGTCTGATATCAGGTCTGGTTCCTGGTCCACAGTAGCTATATCCTGGGAGGTGCTTTTCTCCGGGGTACTTTGCCCATGGGTTTCCAGGGAGCTTTGCCTATTTGGCTGCGATATCACCTCCTCGTTTTTTTTTAAATCAGATCTCATAGACACAAATCTAAATTTCTTTGTACCACATTGCACGCATTTACCAGAAAGCGCTGATCGGTTATTTTTAGTTGTAACCGTCGTCACATCATCTGTGCCAGTACGCGTTTTACACTTCACACAATATAGATCCATAATTTATGTATAGAAATATGGATATAATTGATTTTTCAGCGACTAAAACAAGAGAACCAATTAAGCATCATGCAGCGCTACCAAACTCTATCCGGATGATTATAATCGGGCCATCTGGATCCGGTAAAACGCAATTGTTGCTCAATTTAATAATGAGATGGATGAAGTGGGATAAGTTGTATTTAATTGCCCCTAGCGTAGATGATCAACGATGTTATGAAGTGTTAAAGGATTTTAACGAGAATGCATAAGAAATTAAGGGTGAGAACGCCATTGATTTTATAACCGATATCGATGAAGCACCGAGTATTGATGATATTGATGGAGATATTAACAATTTAGTCGTATACGACGATATAATGTTGGATAAACAAAAAAATCCTGCTAGAATATTTTCCCGTGGGCGTCACAAAAACACTGACGTGATATATGTCACTCAACGATACACTCAGGTTCCAAAAGTCATCAGAGATAACTGCAATATTCTTTCTGTATTCAACGGAGTTGATACTCATACTCTTAGAAATATTTGGCAGACATGGTGTTCTGATATGGACTTCAATCAATTTCGAGATTTCTTTAGTCATGCTCAGTCGACTCCGCACGGATTCGCAACAATAAATCTACATGATCCTCGGACACGATATCGTATCGGACTTGATCAAATATTCGGTTGAAATCGTAAAAGAATTATTAACCCAGAACTGAAAACTTTAGCAGCAGAGAGGGTGGATGACCACATCGTTGCGAGCAAAATTGATTAAAAAATCGTAAAATCTCCGTTTTTGGAAAAATGGAGACTTTTTTTTGGTTAAATGAGATTTGTTGGAAACCTGATATTTTGTTCGAAAACGTTATCTATAGGCCATATTTTGTTCGAAAACGTGATCTGGAAGCCTTATTTTTGCTTGAAATCGTGGTCTGTTCACCCTCTCTGCTGCTGAATTCAAGGAAAATAATTTGTATTGCATAAGTGACACCGTAGTGTGTAAGATTATTTTAATTAAAGAAGAAACAAAACCACCTTTTCAGTTATTATGATGTATGATTTTGGTTTGTTTTTGTTCAAAAGAAATTCTTTTTACTTCCAGAGAATGAATGACAAAGTCAATCTGCACCCAAGTGGCAAAATTGTGAGCCCATTTTGTCATTGGCTTCTTGCAACTCCTGATCGTAAAGTCTACAACCCCAACAGGCTTCCACCCCCCACCCCCTTATGGTTTGTTGGAGATCAAATGTCCAGTTGCAGACACTTTACTATCTCTGAAGTACCTTGCCATCTCTAATGATGCCTTGATATTGAAGACAAACCACAACTACTACCACCAGGTTCAAATGCAGTTGGCAGTTACAGGACTGTAATAATGCGATTTTTGTGTGTGGATGGAAAATGGCTTTCATGTTGAGACTATTCTGTTTGACAGGGGATTATGGCAAGCTGTCAAGGACAAGCTTGATCTTTTATATTATAGATTATACCTCAATTAGTAATTTCTCCTGTTTGTATTTATGCACATGAATGTTTTTTTTTAACATATATTAAGATGAATTTTATATGCCTTATCATTACTAAATCATTCTGACAACTCCAAGCTATCTATTTAGTTGTAAGCAAAATGCCTTCAAGTCATTTCTGTCAATGTAGACTTTGTAGCACTGCTTTTAAAATCTACTTAAATAATTTGTCAATTTTAAATTAAGCTTAGTTTACGTACTATATAAGTATATAAGCAAGAACAGTCACCCATAGATGAATTTTAGTACTGTGTATCATTTTCACATGAACTCCTTGAGTATATATATATATATATATATATATATATATATATATATATATATATATATATATATATATATATATACAAACACACATGTTACCAATGGTATTGCATGAGAATCAAGATGTCAATGAAATACGGCTCGATTTTACTAAAGGTGTTTAAAAAGACTTGTACATTACTGAAATGTTAATTAATGAACTAGATTTACATATCTAAAAGGTATTTGCATGACAAGATACCAATGATACGTGGCATGACTTTAAGGTTTACAAATAAACTATTGAAATGTCAATACAATGAACCATATGTTGTACTTTCATGATGTTTTATTATCTTTGTTTCATTCACAAAGTTCTACATGATTCTTCCATGTCACAAAATGTCATTTCTTTGTTTAATTAGTGATCGTTTGAACAAAGGTAGTACATTTGCTACTATCCATAACTGATTTATTGACTCCGAAAATGTCAAAGGCATCACAGACTGTAATAACTTGTATTATTTCACCCTCTTAATGTATCTTTTCACATGTATCCTCAGGCTTGTAATGTTTAGATTGTCCTCACCTAGGATGCTGTGAACTGCTCATCGATACACAGAGAGCGTGGTGTTGCAATGGAAACACCAGTACCTACGAAAACTTTGTGTAAAACAAAACCTTTAGCTGCCATAATTTGGTCCCCTGATTCTAAAAACTCTTTAAGCCCTGACAGCTTTGTGATCTCCACATCACTCATGAATCCCGAGTTCAACGAGACACACATGTGATTGCACTATGTGCGGCTATCCCTACCAAACCTTTACAGGTGTTGTGAGTTTTGTAGTTTGAAACAGTCTTTGATGGAAACACTTGAGATGAGGGTCTATCTGTAAATATATATGTGCAGTCAATAATAATTCTGGTTCTTGGGTAGGACAGTTGAAACTCGAGAGGGAAATTTTGATTGAACCTGCTCAAGACTTTATCAGATATTTATACTTCCCAGTAAGAAATACAAATAATGTGTCCACATGATTATTTTCCGACTTACAGAAGACCTGTGAATATTAAATCGAACAGACATATCTCTAATCGGAAATCCACATCTCAATCAACACAAAAACATTAAAAGTTCATCCACTGGAACCATTGCTTTTGGCCGTCCTCTAATGTTGATATTATTGCTGGTGCTGTAATATAAGCTCGTCATTCTAATAACAGTAGGTTTGATGCTATTGAAGAAGGTTATATGTGGGAAAAGCTTAAAAAATGAAAATAAAGTAAATTGCTTGTGGCGTGTGGGAGAATAGGTGAGACTGAACATATCCCACAGATTAAGACTTTCCATAATATACAAGTAATCTTTCTGCTCATTTGTCTATGAATTCATTCCAGTTTTGCTGTAGCCATCCAAAGAGAAATCATCGAAGTCATGATGAATCAAAGTGTCACTTCCATCCGAGAAATCCATGATGGACGTGACCGAAATTTACAGTACATCAACACCATGATACTTACCTACTCAGCACACCAATCCACTGAAGGTAGCTGGAGTTGGATTCTTTCAGGTCAATGTAGAAATATACATCCCAAATTCACTTTGATGTTTCAAATGTCGGACTTGAAATTCCCATAATGACAATTGCTTCACGATTCCTGTGCTCGTCCGATAAGGTCACTCCTCAAATCATGAAACTGAGTGTAATGCCATCCGACAATATAACGCGTGTTAAAGATCACGATCAAAAGGACTGAGAAATCTGGGAACAGAAGACGGAAACTTAAAAGGCGAAGTGAATCTCTAATATTCCCTTTGTAGAGGCGAGAACGATGGTGGAACAATTGTTTTCGTCTTCGCCCCTGAAATTGTTGCAAGGACATTTTTCCTTGTCAAATAACATCCGCGATTTATTTAGTTTTGCTTGCAGGATAAATCAACGGAAAATGCAATCGGGATGTACTTATCGTTGAACTACAGTTTCATATTGTGGAAATAATTAAATAGTGTTCTAATGTATGGCTGTGCATTCCTTGATTGAGTAATTTAATTTACTAATGCAATGACTCTAAGCTGGCTTCGAGTTCCTATTGTCACATTAGAGTGGTGCCAACTATTTGGTTTCTATCTTGCACTAAGCAAAATGTATTTCACTGTTGTTTTTTTTTTTTTTTTGGGGGGGGGGAAGGGAGTGTCACGTAGATATATCTAGAATTTGGACAAAAATCACCAGTAATAATACCCATCAACATGTTTGACAACTTCATTTCCGCATATATATATATATATATATATATATATATATATATATATATATATATATATATATATATATATATATATATATATATATATATATATATATATAATCAATCTAGTTTTAAATCCAACAATACTATCATCAATATTTAATTGTTGTATTTCTCCCTTATTAAGGAAATGTGCTGACTTTAGGTTCCAGTGATTGCCTTTGTTTTTTGAGTAGTAAGTGACACCAATGTTGTACAGAACATTTGGCCAAAGTGGATGTCATTTACCGGTTTTTCAAGATATTCGAATGCCTTTTCACTTTTTATTCGTTAGTGACACGCTTTAAGATTTGCAACCGCTCTGCTCTTTTTATAGTTATCCCGGATGCAGTTCCGGAAGCACCTAACTCATCTAGTTTTGCAACCGCTTCAGCTGATGCCAAAATAACTGTAATTACTGCAGGAAACGGAAAGATTCTGCTAATGTTTCATTTTTGCATTTTCGTCACATTTGATAATTTTAGTGCCACAGAGACGTTCTTTCGGTTAGTTTAACCAGGCTGATACTATTATCTTTGGGTCAATCATAAAGAGACAGTTTCCTTGTGGAAGAAAACTACAACATGATCCGAAATCATATTCTAATGCGCATTTGATTTGCAAGTTGCTTTGGCTTAACTTTGTGATATGTCGTAAGAAAATTAATTATTAAATTACAAACTATCTTTAGGCGAGTCAAAGATCCTCATTTGGCCATCCGCACCCTCCAACAAGACTCTTGTCAGCGAGGATCACAGCTATGCTGCCGGGAATCGCTCATACATGGTTCTGGAAGTTCTTGTAAACTTCGGAATGACTATATAATTATATGCGTTCCAATAAAAAGCAATATATTGGATACAACGTAAATAAAATTAGGCTAGAAAGTTTCTGAGACGAGTGAATATTTCGATCTTTAACCATGTACGACCACATATTTTGCTATGAACCTGATACTTGATTGTACGTTAAGGCACGCAAACGTGTTTTTATGTGTTCTCGATGATAGTTATAAACATTTAACCACTTTTAAGAATGTGTGGTGACGTTAGGCAGGAACGAATGGTACCAACACTCTAGTTTTCTTCGATCTGTTAATACAGCAACCTTAGTATCAAAACTCAGGGTATGATGTATCTGTGTAATTTACCATTGTGTGTACATTATTGTTTTCATTCATTATTTTGTGCAATACATACTTAATCCACTTCATAATGCCAGACTTGCAATCACTGAATGAACCGCTTTATTGATGGCTTCAATGACTTCAATGACTGAGATGACATTGTCTGTGCCAATGGAAGTTTAACCGCCTTTTCAGTCGATCTCGATGCGACTGGACGACCTCCAATCCCAGATGTTTCAACGACCAATCCACATCAACAATATTGGTACTGTCAATGCAGCTTTGTTTCGCGATCTGTGCAGCAAGCGAAGACAATGCTGATCTTGTAACATAAAAACATCGGACAACATCACTAAGACCATTTCCATAATATGTCATGTAAATGGGTTATCTCGCGTTAACAACGCGCACATTTGACAAATGTTCATGCACCTATGTAATTATATTTAAATATAACGTTGATGTTTAATTCCTATTTGTATTGTTATGATGCCAAGATGTCGCTTCACAGGTCCACCATCTGCTCGTCCCGATTGAAAAGCCTACGATGAATATGTACTAACCGAGGATTATGGTATAAGATAAAGGCGCTGCGAGACAAATATAAATCAAAGAAACCGGAGCAAACGTGGAGGAGTAACCAAATAATATGTGACCATGGGACGCTAATCTTGTGAAAGCTACGCTATCGTATCAACCACAGATAACTTCACATGTCAAGATAACCCGATTCGCTGAGGCTATTCTAACCTAACAATGTCTAATAAGATATCGATTATAGATGTGCTGAATTTTACCGTACCATTCGTTCGTTTAATCCTCATGAATTTCATTAATATATGCAGGCCAATCTAGGACCAGTCTCAGCGAGTACAATGCTCTTCGAAGAAGATTCACTGAATACCAAAGTTCTGAGAATGAGCTCGTTTTCTTTTATATGAATTGTAGAGTCTTTGCCAGTCACCAATGGAATTCTCTGTTGGATATCTTCCATGATTTAGCAAATGTTGTTCGGCAGTAGGATCAGCAACATGAATAAGAATAAAACAGTAATTGGAGGGTAGATAATTTAACTGCAGTTATCAAATATAGATCAACTGTAATACACATACAGCGATGTTAACGTGCTTTCGGGTGTAGGGTCTTCTTAGGCGATGCCTGTTGTAGAATTCTGGCTTTGTAGACGAGATCGTACTAATCTGGGCAACGGTCGGGGTTGTATTTGCAACGCCAAGCTGCATTGCCGAGTTGATTTTATGTTAAGCAAGACGTATTTCGCTCGCTCCAGAATACACCATCGGTGTTGTATGCATCACTGGTGTCTTCAACAAGTTAAGGAATCAATGATCGATAGTTCTCAGGGTTCATGATGTCGTTTGTGAGCAAATTAATTCAAATTCATTAACGACTTCTGATGAGTTCTTGCTCGTGTAATTTGAACAGGTGTTTCCAACCGATTCACTAGTTCATTGACCTGTCGTTGAACGCATGCTGGCTCAATAAGACTTTTCGGCATAGATGATCTATGATTGAGAATATTTTCACATTCCTATGAATTAGTGAGAACATTTCTTCGTTTGAAACATTTTGTCACTTTGCTGCTTTTATAAAAATCTTCATACAATTTTTCATTTAAAATTTTTCTTGTAAAATACACCAATCGCCGCAGTTTTCTATCCGAATATCCACTGAGAAGAATAAATGTCATTATACGAAGTAACATAGATAAGCAGAGACAACAAAGTCTGTAAAATTGAAAAAATAATTTATTTTTCTCAGTTATTAAACAAAACGTTAACAGGAATTTCCAGTAGTGTGAACTAAATCAAATAATATCAGTTTAAAACTACTATTTCTCAAATTAAGTCTCATCACAACATTACATACATCTGAAGATTGAAAGTACAACAATAATAGAAACGAAACAGGAAATGTGAATCAAATGTCTTTTTTTTTCACATTACATACATCCACACTACTCTATGTCACAATACCTCCCACGTGACAGATTTCCCATCATAACCTACCAAGCCAAACTAACGCTGACTTCATCGTCGAACGGAAGATATATATATATATATATATCACAAGTAAAATTATCTTTTGCTGCCGACACATTTTCTTAAACAAATTCACTAAATTTGCTTAATTGTCTATAATTACCACTCAAACAATGCAATCTCTGGGATATAATTTGTCCTTCCAAAAATGTAGATAAAACAACAGATGTTTTTATGGCTCATCGATTTCTGGTCAATAAAACTATTTTCCATCATTTGTAACAAGTTGAGATAAACTAGTTTAAACATAATACGTTAAATGGCATAATTCTTGTAACGTTTTGCAAACACAACGGTTGGTGTGTTTTATTTCTATATGTTATCTATGTTTGTATTTGCTTTTAAAAAAGACTTACTACAAGTCGAAAGGGCATAGGCTAGTTAGATACTAGTTTTGCAGTGTACGTTGTCAGTTAATTGCAGTTATCTTAATCATTCCCTGATACATATAACACACATGATCTCATATATATATATATATATATATATATATATATATATATATATATATATATATATATATATATGCGTGTGTGTGGGTCTGTGTCTGTGTGTGTTAATTTTGTCTGTGATACGGAGAGATTCTTCAGCTTCTTCAATAGTTCTCCAAAAAAGACAACACACTCATCAAACACAGTTGTCGTTACGTTATCATTTACATTTGTCGTTACGTTATCTATATCTGTATATTTATATAACTAGCTCTTTTTGCAATAGGCTTATAGATAAATACTTGTCCATAACTGTCGGAGTTTTTTTTTGTTGGATTGACAACTACTGGTAATGCTCCTGGCGTATTCAAACCTTTCGCTGAGTCCGTTGGAGGTGTTCTTTGCAAATCTGAATAAGTTGAAAACATTTAATTAAAATGATAAAATATGGCAGGACAATTGAGTGATTAATAGCGTAGGGAGTTAAAACTTGTTGCTAGTAGGATTTGAATACATGTTTTGTTTAACGGCATCTGTCATATTGTTCTCATGCACTAGAGTTAAAGCAACACGTCAATGAGCTCATTCCCAACTACGAATGGAGTTGTTGAACGTAACGGTGAAAGGTGCAAGAGAATTTCCTCGGCAGGCAAAGGAATTCAAATAACTAAACACACACACACACAGATATATATATATATATATATATATATATATATATATATATATATATATATATATATATAACACACACACACACACACACACACATATATATATATATATATATATATATATATATATATATATATATATATATATATATATATATATATATATATATATGTGTGTGAAGATTCTGATCAAAATGCGAAGATAATATTTACACAATTACAATATTACCGATGGAATCCTGTATTTTAATACGGAAACTCGAGTCGTGGAAAATAAATCCATCCGAACGGGTAGATTTCAGAAGTTCTGCCTTTAAAGTAGCAATTAACTCATCATTATCTGAAATAAACAGAATAACGCCCAATGACACCTGGTATATATGGAAAGATATACACTAGATTGTTCGCTCTGATATATTTTGGAATATAAGGAACAGTACTCTCCAAACGTTCTGAGACCAAGGATGGCTATCGCAATACAATCTTTATATATCAAGATTTTCTTACTACATTTTATCCATAGCGATGTCAGTGCCAGTACGTTTACAATATGATAATATATGTGGAAGGCATACTTTATGAATATAATATGCATTGTGGTTATATAATTTGACGAATTTGGTTATATAGGTAATTTTAAATACATTTGAGCATATTGCGGAAGAGGAAACACTTTCTAATGTTTTTAGTACGCTTTGCTTTATAACCATTGTTACGTGCTTAAGCTCGAATAAACAGTAACATAGAAAGAGTGAAAATAACAAGCTTGTAAAAACTTACTAAACAATTTATTGAGCACAAATATTTTCCAGAAAAGAAAAATAAACTGACGGTTTTAAGAATCAATTCCAAAATTAATCTAAAAATAATTCAAAATATTATCCACTAGAGAATTCAAAAGTCCTGGTAATAAAATGTCTAAATAATTCCAAGTTCGAATCTTAGTGAAGCATCCAAGATGGAAGATTTTGGTAATATAATTCAATGAGCACAATTACTTTCCAGATAAATAACAAAATAAATCCTCTTGATCCAAACGAATTGACATAATATCAATACAAGGTAATTTAAAATAACACAAAACGACACAACTTAATATTCTAACAGCCCAAGTTCTACTAAATAGTTCGCTCCGAAACATAATTTATATATCTGTTTTTACGTGAACAAGAAAGGGGTCACGTGATCTTCTTGATTCTTTTAGAACAAATTTACTTTCAAAATATATCGTACACACCGTATGACCCAACTAAAAATAGAAAGATGTTTATAACAAAGCTCCATAATGTCCTTGGAATCAATCAACCAATCATTTTGAAAGCTTGTTTACAACTCTGAAGCCAGATCAGAAATGAGGTCAACATCTGGTGTTTATTTGTAAAGTACAGGTCATCTCCCAATGAATGAATCTGAAACTAAAAATGTCAAATTTGAATCTGACAAACAAGCAATTAAAATTTAAAAAAATGACCCAAATCAAATACACGTAACGCAGTGCACATCTAAACTCTTTTTCTTTAGTATCAAACTGCAACATAAATAATTAAAAAAATATATAAAGAAATAAATAGAAGTCGAAGATGGGGATATAACATTGAGATTTAATATTTACTAAAATGCATCAAGTGCTAAAACAGTATCAAAATAACAGTACTTACCAGGGTCATCAACTACCTTCGTTGAATCTTTCATCAATGCAGCTAGCAAATATTCTGGACCATCTTTCTCAATCGTTTCCTTAAAAGCTAATACTGCGTCTTCGCCAAGCTCCAAAACCTTTATAACAAAGTCTGCTGCACTTGCTGATCTGCTTTGAAGAAGCAATTGGCCAAGTTGGTGGAAGTAATCTTCAGACAAAAGACGACGATCTACAAAAACTCTCTTAAAATCCATTGGATTTATTTCATCAACGACTGTGTCAAATTCCTCAATAAGCCTGTCACGGAACTTAGCAGCTGTAAAAATAAATTAAGAATAAGCGCACATTGGGGTGTGTTAGATTCAGTTATTGTCAGATTATATTTGAACAGTTTTCGGTAATGATGTATATCATTATGATTACAGAGATATGGATGATAGGCAGCTCTCCCGAAAACTTCATAAAGTATTGGAAACATTTAAAAACAATAGTGCGCATTAATTATACTTGTTCAGACATCGTTCCCGTAATTTATTTGATAACACAAATTTTGTTGCGAAAAGACATAACAACCGTACTTTCTTTCATTTTTGAAGGACTAAAATATTTGGGAAGCAAGCTTCATCACATAAGCATTATTGTTTCGGGAATATTGGCAGAGATACTTCTCTATATGTGTCTACATGTTTACAACACCATGGTGTTCCGTTGTCAGTTAATCTCTGGAGACTGATCCGAGAGTTGTGATAGCATGATAAAGAAGCTGAACCTAATCAATATATTATATTACTGGAATATATACTACAATCAATTTGCATCGACTCAAACTTTATTTAGAAATTGAAAACGGTAACCTTATTGCACTTACCCCTACACAACCACAACAGAATAACAAACAATTTTGTTTTAAAATTCCAAAAACAAAACAAAAACAAAAACAAAAAACAAAACTATACAATTACATTACAACAATTGATTGTCACGAAATTTATAACTTTTATTTTGAAGGTGGAAGATATTGTCACAATATAATCTACATTATCAATTTGAATATTTGATCTCATTTCAGTCTGATCTATTTAATAAACATTCAATATTACCTTCACTTGTTGCACCTTCGTCCATACAACCAATTGCCCGTAACTCTATGTTGACGGTGAAAGGTCCATGGGGAAGAAGCTGCTTTGCCTTTTCGTCGCTCAAAAGATTTTTCAGCAGTGTTTCAAAACTGCCGTTTTGACAAAACTTCAAAAGTCTGTTATACGCTTTCTTTGAGCAAGGGGTGATATGAATAATTAAACTGCCAAATGTTGCTTCCTTCAACACGGATTCCGTCTCTTTGAGAAAGGTTTGTTGCAAATTTTCCCATTCTTCTGTGTTTATATGCTGAACAAGATACTTCTCTACTTCAAATAGTGGTTGCATGTCTTCTCCACTACAAAGTGATGCCTTTATTTGGATCCGTACTTTTGATTGTTTTGATTTACCTGGAACAAGATGTACAATGTCGTGTTTCATGTACTTCATATATAATAATAATACTCAGGACATTTTATAGCGCCTAATCTTTAGAAGCTCTAAGCGCTTTACATTTATAATTGTATGACTACACTAAAGAAAAACAAAAACCATTGGAAAATTGGAAAAATTGGAAAACATAAAAAACCATGCTGCTGAAAACATATAAGATACAAAACATTATTAAGTTTCTAAGTTTGTTCCTGCAGTCGAAAAGGGTGAATTGCAAGGGCACTCTTAAAAGCGACTTTGTCTTTGTGTCTAATTTCATTGGGCAATTCGTTCCACATCACCGGGCCCTGGTATGCAAACAAGCGTTGTTCATATGATTTCGTTTTTATAGTGGGAACAATGAGTATACGATTGTTAGAAGATGAGCGTAAGGATCGTGCTGGTGTGTACACATGGGTGAGGCCGGATAGGTATGTTGGACTGGAGTCTGTCAGTGAAACGTAACACAGAGAACACATTTTGTTTTTGATTCTGTATCGAATGGATAGCCAGTGTAAGGTACAGAGTAGTGGTGATGTTTGCTCTGATCGAGGTACTCTACAGATCCGAGCAGCTGTGTTTTGAACTTTGTGAATATTGTGACGAACCAGACATAATTGAGTTACAGTAGTCCAGTATTGAAAATACTAATGAACACACAAGTGTTTTAATGGCATCAACTGAAAGATATTTGCGAACGGAACTGATGCGTGTCAGCTCAAGATATGCAGCATTGCATATGTTCATGATATGTTGGTTCAATGTGAGAGTACTGTTCATGGTAACACCTAAGTTTCGTACTGACTGTGTGAATTTAATGTTGGTGTTGCTGATATTTATTGTCTGAGGTAAAGGATGTGAATTGGAGAGTATTTGTGTTGTGATCAGAATGGCCTCAGTTTTATCATGATTCATCTGCAGCTTGTTACATGTCATCCATGATTTCACATAAAAAATGCACCTCTCTATTCGATCTATGGTAGCGTCAACTTCAGTTGGATGGCTAGATTTGTATATTTGGGTGTTATTAGCGTATAATTGGTGAGACACTGGGTGATGATCTATGACACTTGAGAGCGGCCGAGTATATAGAATGAAGAGAATAGGTCCAAGAACAGACCACTGTGGAACACCACAACATGGATCAACTGGGTTGAAGTGTGTTCCATTTGCAGATACAATTTGTCTCCTGTTGACTAAGTAGACTTGAAACACTATAAGGCTATATTCTCAATGCCAAATACATACTGGAGACGGTGAAGTAATATATCATGGTCTATTGTGTCAAATGCTGCAGACAAATCAAGGATGGCGAGGACTGTAATCTTTCCACTATCCAAAGCAGAGAGAATTTCATTAAATACTTTCAGACGAGTAGTTTAAGTATTGTGGCTAGGGCGATATGCACATTGTACATTGGTAGAAAGACTGTTTGATTTCAAATGAGATTAAAGTTGGGTTCGAACAACTTTGTCTAAGATTGTTTTATATGAACGGGAGATTAGAAACTGGGCGATAGTTCTTTAAATCGTTATGGTCAAGTGTTGATTTCTTCAGCAGAGGCTTTACGAAGGCAGTTTTGAAAAAATATGGGAATTTCCCCGATGAGAGAGAGATATATTAATAATATGAGTTAGTGAAGGCAATTTTGGGTCTAAGCACTCAAGCAGCAGTGATTTTGAAATTGGATCAAGTTCAGAAGATTTGGTGCATTCTTCATCATGAGTGCCCGTACTAAATCAATAGATTCAATTGAGTTGTCAAGCGAATCTCTAATGGTTAGTACTTTGTCACAGAAGAAATTTGCTAATAAGTCCGGAAGGTTTACTGGAGTGAAGGTACCGTACTTGGAAGTGCTGTACATTTGTTCCTTGACATTAGTTTGTTAGTTATCTCGAAGAGATCTTTGCAGCTGGAACTCTACGTGATCTTAGTACGGTAGTGGGATAATTTTGTTCTATGGACTATGTTTGTGACGTCCATCTTAGCGGCTTCATGGATTTGTTTATGAATAGTGAGTCTGGTGGAAAGCCAAAGCCTCTTTGCTTTTCGGCGATGTCTTTTAGCAGGGCGAAGCTGGTCCTTATTACTGCTATACCATGGAGAACACTTTTATTATTTATTGATACTCTTCATTCGGTTGATGGGGCATGAATGCTGGCAGTTATCGAGTTGTTCTGCTGTAGTACGTTAGTTGTTAGGATTTCTTGGATGTCATGCATTAATTTGGTTCTATTTATCATACGGAGGTTTCTCTTAGTAGCAAATAAAAGTGGAGGGTTTGGGACTGATTCGTCAAGATGGCATATAATTCAGAGGTGATCTGATGCAAGTTCGTGGGATACAAGGGTGTATTGCAGAATATTATCATCAGGTCTATGAAAATGTGACCAAGTTTATGGGTGGGCTGGTTAACTGACTGTTTAAGGTTGAAGACATAAATGGAATCTAGGAGTTTTGACGTCTATGGGTTTCCAGGACTATCAAAGTGAATGTTGAAATCTCCAAAAATAATTAGGTTGACACCTATCGAATTTCCATACTCCAGAAGATTCGGAAATTTCTCAAAAAAGAGAGATTGAGCCAGCTTGTTTTTTTCTACTAGGAGGAGGGCAGTAGAGACAGAAAAAATGGACTGACCTATGTTACAGTGTGAGTGATGTTTGGACTAGTTCAAACGATGTGTGGCAACAATTGAAGTTTGTGTTGTACTTAAGGCATTCTATCATTTAATTTTTTGTGATGACATCAATTCCACCTCCACGAGAGTGGCTGGGGAACGCCTTGATGGAATAAGCGGTGGGTGTTAAATCCGCGCACTTGGGCTCATGGCCTGATGTTTTTAGCCATGTTTCTGTCAGGAAGAAGACGTCGATATTCTGATCGTTGTTAAATAAAATTATTTCTGTGCGCTTTTCCTGTGATGCTACTGGTTGGGCGTTGAATAATGCAATACGTAGTGGTATCCCTGGGACAGTTCAACACAAATGTTGACGATTTAAGATGAATTTAAACCAGGTTATCGAAATGAATTTTTGTATTATTTATCTGCTACTGGCGAAAACTCTTCTTCCTGTTGTACGTCGGCCAGCTTTTGAAACAACCTTTCTTTTTTCGCTTCCGTTTACATTTAAGTAATGATGATTGTAGTCCCAGTTCGTTTATCTTGAACACTATAGCGTAAACGGGTTGACTGGCGATCACGTGATGGCGTTTTATTCAAAAGAAAGGACGTCTTAACAGTGGAACAAGACGGCTAAGAAATAAGGAGATGAAGAAACAGATACGAACTGAATAGTCAATGCCTAATGAAACAAAATAATAATAGACGAAGATAGAAAACAAGCACATATATCATGAACAATAGCACACAAACGGAAGACCCCGCGTCAAGCAGTTAAGATATGGCGTCCATCTTTCCGGAAAATCAATATATCAAATATGTTAGTAAGAAGAAAGTAACCTAATGCTCTAGAATATATAATTGTTTTAAGTACAAAATAAGACCATGTACAATTTTAAAACATTTCTCATTGATTGATAACAAATTGTTGTTTATTTATTTCCCTCTCTTATAACATCAACGAATTTATTTGTAGGATTTGTGTCATAATCTATTCAAAAAGATTCGCGAGAAAAAATTATGAACGAAGTAAAAGTTACTAAAACGTCTTTGGGTTTCCTTTATGATGGACATTTAAGGAATCTGCTAGATTACAAAAGGTTTTAAAAACGTGATAGGTTTGTCAACAAAATCATTTCAATGTAATATCGTTAACGGTACTTAAATTTCAAATATGGTATATTACCGATTACTCTAGCTTCTTGTGCATGCTTTTGAAAATTGATCATCAAGAAATAAAATATTTCAATGCTATATAGAACAGCTGACATATAAAATAAATAATTCTTTAAATATATGGTGTTAATATAATATAATTTTTGCGAAGTCAGATACGTTGAAAGATTTACAAACACGCATATTCCAAATGAAAAGTTGATAAAGAACCTAAGTATCCTGTCTTGTAGAATACGTATGATACCTACTTGTTTCCCAGAAGACAGAGACAGCAAATTTTAATTTGGAATTTTATTTATCGCGCAACATAAATGCAGAAGCATTATAAATTAAGGAACGATATTCAAGTCCAACATTCAGTTAAACTTACAATCATCAATTTGTAAAGCATTTAAAACTAAACATTGGATTCATTCAAATTTTATCTTTTAGCAGACAAAAATAACAGCAACTGTTTAATCGAGAAAAAAATGCGAGAAAGCTAATTTTCTCCTGAGTTCAGTGGAGTAAGTGCTGGAAATGAAGAATTAGAACGCCAAATTGGCGTATGACATTACGAAGACTCGTTTACATGTTTAAGTAATACTTAAATTGTTGGCCCACCTGGTTAGAAGAACCAAAACACATTATCACACTGACCTTTAAGATGTGAGTCTGAGAAACAAATAGATGAAATATATAAACATTTGAATAATTGTGCGCTATATAAAATAACATAATTACGTCCGTTATATCCTCTGTTTTTCCTGTTTGAATTCCTATCTGAAAAAATAAATGGAAATTTAAAATATGACAACCAAATGCATTTACAATCCTAAACTACACTCATACACATAAATAAACACACTCACAGACAGAAACACTCATTTACCCCCCCCCTACTCATACATGCTCAGTACAGATTTAAAGGAAACCTATATGACAACAATGATACACACAACATTTCCTGAAACTAGTCTTATGCAAATTGTGTTTAAAATACATCGAATCAATTTGAATCATCAATGTTGACATACTCCCAATTCTGCCTATTTTTAACTTAATTGTAAGAAGGTTTGCGATGAAACTGGAACTTTTTAATTTTCATCTGAAGTAGTCCGTGTAATGTTAAATATATAATATACTATTTAAAGTGACACTACATAAGGAAACATTAAACATTTTATTAATATATGCTTTTATGGCGAGAATCATTTCTTTTAATAATACGCAATGTTTGAGAAAGCGCACAAATTCGTAACTCAATTTAAATAATTTTTTTCTCCAATAAATATGCGGTTCATAATCAAAGCCAAACCAAGGCAAATACATTAATGTAGTTTGCAGAGTGCCAAATTTATGTCAAATGTTAACTATCTCCCTTTTAGCTTATCTTTAAAAAAATATGTGTTGTTGATAAAATAATACCAAGCTTAGGAACGTTTCTTGTTCTTGAAACCATCTCGCTTAGGCGATTGGCCAGTTGATCTGACTCTGTTTTCCTCAATGCGTGCAGCAACAGGTTAAAGGCATAAGGCAATTTGTTCAAGACACTATCTAGCACGATTTTAGCTTTCTCTTTTCTGGACTTGAAAGTCATGTCTGCAATATCCTCAATTTTAAATATTTCTCTTTCCACAAAAAATCCCAAGATTTTGTCTGGGTGAAGCTGATCCAAGATGTACTCTTTCTCCCGCTCTATCATTCTTTTAATGTTTGCCTCATCTCCAGTAGTCCAAACTGGAGGAATTTCTGAAATATCAGATGAAAGTATCGGTCTTACTCAAACCAGTTATGCATCGTGCTATAAAAGAACATTAAACATATATCCAAATCCACGTTTTTTAAAAAAAATACAAAGTTATTGTTTTAATGCTATGAATTAGCTGTTACTTACCTCCGACTTTAATGTCTTCATACTAGTAGACATTTAATACATTCAAAAGTTTCATTTGTAGAAGTAGTACATCGATCTGTGACGATATGAGTAATCGCTGGAATATCATTATAAATGTATATTTAGAAATCTGTCATTAGGCATATCTTCACAATAACATTTAGGCCATCTATGTATATTTTTATGGCCGTGATGATGAACACACGTTTTCACTATAAGCGATATATTTTAGATCAAATATTAAATTCTCAGAAATGAAGGTTAACACCATTTTCTTGTTGGTGTTAAGTTAATCTAAGATTAAAGCCCGACTTAATACAGGACAGAATAAAAACAAAGTATAAGCACCATGTCTTTCTTTTAAAATCTGACCATCTTGAAAGTCTACGGTGTTCAAAAATTAAGTTTATCTATATATATATATATATATATATATATATATATATATATATATATATATATATATATATATATATATAGTCGAATAGAATAGTTGTCCTTCTTAATAACTATTAATTCATGTTCTATTATTGCGTCTCTGTTTGGATACAAATAATGAGTTTTAAGAAGATTAGTTACATTTATCAATTAGTGCCTTAATACATCTTCAAAATTGGAATAATTTCCATTCCTCTTACCTTCCTTCGGGTTCACATCCCTTTCCAATGCTAAAACAATAAACTCTTGCTTGGTTTCTCGAAGAACCTCAATAAAGGTTTCATAACTCGTAGGCTTGGAGAGGACAAGCTTCTGAAGGAATAAGTCTGCTCTGGCTCTTTCAGTCGAACATTTTTGAATTTCTGTTGCATCATCTGGAGACAATATGTCTTTTTGCACAAGCGAAGGAATTAAACATTTAGCCATTAGATTCTCCAGCAGAAATCGGTAATTTCTTTGTATTATCTTTTCATGTTCTGTTGAAAGGCGGTCGAAGTAACCTGTTTTATAAGCATTGAGCAAAGGATGCAATAAAGATTCTCTCATTGACAAAATTAAATGGGAATACGTATTATATGTAATTGTTTCTTTGATTGAATGTTTTGTTATAATTTCTATATAGTTTGTCAAATATCACTAAAGCATATCAGATATAACAAGTTTATCAAAGTTTAGTGTTTGATGTTCGATAACTTCGTGCTTACTCTATTAGTTGTAAAAATGACATAGACTATACCTTTTTCTTATTCGAAACTTGTGTCAAATCATCGCTTAAAAGTAAAGACATTCGTTTCTTACTTTTAGTTGTGTTTAGAGTCAGAATATACATCCTAGTTTGATTGTACCCTCCATACTGGTTTTAAAAAAACCAAGAAACATTAATGAGCTACAAAAGTGCAGAGAACTTTGTTCTTGATTGATTTACAACTTCAAACCTGATTATGACCAGGGATTCCTAACAACGCAGCATACCAAATGGAAGGTTTCAATGAAAATGATCCAGCTCACCGGTCATATCCAGTTTCTGGACAAGTCCATTTTCAGCGAAAGCTTGGATGCGCAACTACAAATCAGTTGATAAATGTATGAAATATTTCCATTGGTCAGATCATAACCAGTTGTTTATTTCTATATAAACCGTAAGGATGACTAATTTCAAATATTATTTTCAATATATAGAGTCATTAGCACAGTAACTAGAAAATGTTATAAATTGCCATGACAAAATCAAGTAACAAATCATTGCAATTTTTCTGAAGCTAAATAATTTTTTCCATTGACTAGATTGGAAATAAACAGCTGGGAAACTCGAAATCTTGGGTTTCAATACTTTCACTGAGGCTAATTACAAATGAATTTCATTTATATATACATGAGTATAGTACATGAGAGGATGTTTTAAAAAAAAAAAAAACAATTCGACTGACAGTCCTACGCTGTAAGAAGCCGTTTCTAATAGTAACGATATGGGTGTGGGTGGGAAATAGATCCACTACTCTCCCATCTTAACTTTCACGGTCGATGTATAGAACTGTTTGACTATTGGACTCTCATCAGTATAACCATTTACTGATATGTTTAATTTCATCTGCAAGTTGCCCTACTATGTAAGCTAAACTGTATATGAACATAAAAAATAAATTTCATGTCACGTGTCTTGACAATAATGATTATGCCAAGTCACAATGAAGCATAATATCGAAGAGTCATTCGTTTGTCAAACATTTCTTTTGACTATTGAACTTCTACACATAAGATAAATCATTAAGACTATTCTTAGAAATGTTCAAATCCTAAAATCGCCTACAATCGGTGGAATTTGTTTTCAGCTGACGTATCTATTACGTTACAGAAAGAGAATTCCTGTTCTATAAATTGCTACGCAACAAGAAGCCATACATAAAGTTCTAAAACGGATAGGAAATATTTTTAAAAACAAAATAAAAATAACTAAATGCATAAATTATAAGCAAAATATGATAGGAGCTTAATGTATGTTTTTCTTCTTCTGAGTTTATCGTGGCATCAACTGTCTGCTGTGTAGCTTACATAGCTGACACAGCTTACATAACGCCCTTTAGGGGTTATTACTGAGCCATTAGGCAACTTTTGAGTTAATAAACTCAGAAACATTGACATTAAAGTAATAAATGTATGTACTTAGAAGACAATGACTAGGTTGTCTGCTATCGATATTTAGAATGTCAAGCCAAGCAAAGAAAATGAATGAATAGCGGTATAATTTATATGTACATGTGTTAAAAGGGAAATAACTATCAATTATCCATCATCTAGTATTTACGGAATTATGCGGCAGTTAACGAATATGAAGAACTACGCCACTCTGTTATCAGAGGAAAATTGATTCGCCCGCAGTGTGCGCAATACGTGTGTCAGTATGGAAATTCCGTTAAGCATGAAAGGCGCAGACAATGACAATGTTAGGTCCACACTTGTCACAGTCGGATTCGAAATCAGAAATCAAGGAAGGAAATGACTAAGTTTTCCGTACCTTTTATACATGAGATAATTTCGTTCCTGAAATCGTGTTTAATACAAACTAATATGAATTTATTCACAAACTATAGTTTATAGTGTACCCAATATTTCCAGACATAGAACTATGCGACAAGATTTGTATTTATCTCAAAATAGCATGATTTTTAAGACAGGTTTTTACATTGCACAAGTAAATATTCATATAAAAGTTAAAGTATAAATAATAAGCTAAAAACAAAAGGTGCATGGGGGATTCAATGTTCAAAGATTGATATATTTTCCAGCGTAACGAATACCATTTGCATCTCTGATAGCTGGAGATCATACATTATTTTTTTCTATTACGTTCTTGGATAAATGTTCATACCTACCACTTGTGTAACCGCTTTCGATGTCAATTCTTCTCTCACTGATTGTGGTGTCAGTTACTTCGTTTTCATTTATGTTGGCTACATCTCCGGAGTTTGTTTCATTTAGTTGCGTATTATCTGACATAAGTATATTTTCTGGAAAGAACGAATTATTATAATTGAATGGAAACGTTTGTATCTATGTGGTTCTATATGATCATAGGATGACACAACCCCGCTACTGTATTATAAATAATACTGATCTACTACGGTCATAAACAATACTGTAGAATGTGAGAATGAAATTGTACTGAATCACGAGCCCCCAATCAGTAATTCCGACTCTCTAAATACATATAACAACTCAAAATTGAATAATAGAAATTATTCAAAGAGTCAAATATAAATTATTGTCCTATTATGAGTCTATATTCAGTGAGTTTTCCCAAGTGCTCATCTAATTTATCTTCTTTCCTCCTTCCTTCCTCTTCCTCCTTCTGTACACTGTGCCTCATGTGTACACACTGGAAGTTCCCACGGCTTCTTATTCTCTCGGTGTCTTTACTTCGTACACTCTGGAATATCTCAGCACTGATTCTCAAGGCACGCTGTGAGCTTCCTCTGAGAAGCTTGTTTACACAGATCAATTCCATTTTTTACGAGTTAAGTCTCGGAGTGGCTTTTAATAACAATTCCCTCCTCGACATAAGCTTTCTACTTTACTAGACAACATGTCTCTCTCCCTTGAGAATTAGCATCTCACTGACGGGTCTGTCCGCGATAGCGAATAAGAATGAAGCATTTCATCTCCTAAAGTATTTAGCCAATCTCAGCGGAAGATCTAGCTTCTCTCATCCCTAATTAGTCGACACGCCTACCGTGTGATGTTCGTTCCCCCTTGTCCAGGTTTCTTCACACCATCTTGGCGCGCAACCGGGGTATCAGGCCCGAATATGCCCTTCGGTAATAGCACCGCTAGTACAAGACTTAAATACCTTTGAAGTCAATTTAGAGATCCAAACTTATGTAACTCCCAGTAAGAAGTCTGGGTCGACATGCTCTGACTCTGTACAATTCTGCCTTAGGTTCGTTACATAGGAAAACACATGTTTCAATTGCAATGCACAATAGCTTCAAATATTAGTTGCTGGATAGGAAGAAGTCTTCTGCTGTAAGCCTCTACGTAATAATATTCGTACGTACCATTGTGTGAACAGCTGTCGGTTCTTCTTTTCACGTATTCCAGAGTAATCACTTCTTTTTCATTTGTGTCATCACTAAGTCCGGCGTTACTTATTGCGTAAGGATGTACATTGTTTGATCCGGTTATATGGTCTGGAAAGAAAATGCCGTTGTCATAGAAAGAAGAAAACGGGAAAAGGCATTCTTCAGAACACATTGTTGTGCCTTTGATCTTTGTTATGATATGCAATCATTTCATCTTAAATTTAAAGAATTAACAGAACACATCACCTCAAGCTATCAACATAGTTTCGTCGCAATCAAGAAAGACACCATTACTTTTAATGTTAAGCAAATAGTCTGACGGACGAACGCATACACATAAATACTGATAGATAAAGGGATATCCTTTTTTGCTTCTATTTTTCGAAACATATAATAAATATACAAATATATTTAGGGTCTATCCCTGAAGATCTACATTTATTTGATATTACATTCCGAATGCAGTGTTCCTGTAGGCGGCGTTAAATGCTTGCAAATTTGCTTGAATTAAATATGGTTTTACTTTAAATACGATTGTTTTCATTCATGTGCTGGCAATTGTAATATATATATATATATATATATATATATATATATATATATATATATATATATATATATATATATATATATATATATATATATATATAATATTTGACGACCTATGTATGTAAGATGTCCACAGCAGAAACGAGTTATGCTGTAAACCGTGTTTTCTCAATATTATTTACCGTCTTTCATTTCACGATAAACAACGTATTTGACAGGACAGATGGCACAGCACCCCATTGTTTTGCATTGAGCTTTGTAGACGCAGAGCTGAAAACATCATAAAAGTCTTAAAATACTGTCTGATATCTGACAACAACCATACTTCAACATTAATATCCAATGCTAATATATGTATAACTATTTCCAACAATTCTCTATAGGGTACTTAATATAAATAGTTCTTTCAATGACGTAATTAAGATGATCTTACTCTCAATTTCGGTTTTGACGATAGCCATTCGACTTTGACGACGTGAACAGGTAAATGTGTGATGTCATTTCGTAAGTAGCTGCGTAGAAAAATATGTTTGTAAGTGATTCTCGGACTCCAATAGCACCTTTCAGATTGAAATCTTGAAACTTGAGTCAGATACGATACTAAGATTATTGACTGAAAACTCAGTTGACTTTGCGTGCTACAAAGATTTTAAGAGCTAGAGAGATTCACTGAACAAAGCCATATAATAATACATTTGATAGCTAATCCATATGAATAAATATGATTTGCCTCATGAACACTTCATGAGTACATTATATATGTTTCCACTTCGGGGATTTAGAGCCCTGTTTGCACCCATTTATCTTCGTTAATTCTTTGAAGAAGGGCAGTCTATTATCATACCGTAAGTACACACGCAACAAGATAAGGAACATCTTGACACCTTGAAGCTGGAGACTTTGCCTTTGCGTAGTAACTTGAAAAAAGTACGTAGATTCCCACTCTGTAATATCTCAATGACGTTCATTACCTAACCTTTTCTCTGATATTAAAATAAATTTTTAACAGAGAGAGAGAGAGAGAGAGAGAGAGAGAGAGAGAGAGAGAGAGAGAGAGAGAGAGAGAGAGAGAGAGAGAAAGAGAGAGAGAGAGAGTTACCCAGTCTTGGTGAGCTCTAATGGCAGCTTAGGCAATAGGAGAATGATATACCTAAAGGAAAAGGACAGACCTAGATTAATGGATATCAAATCCCTATTGAAACACGAAATTATGAAAGCCCTGAACACATCTTGGTCATGGTTACATTCCACCACGATGCGCTAAACTGTGAACAGATCAGATCATTCAGGATTCGACAGCATTGATGCCAGATCAAATTTTTTAACAGTCTGAACAGTTTATTTTTAAGAACAATGTATGGTTGCATAGGTAAAAATCTTACGAACAATGAGTTAAGCGCCATAACTAACTTTGGAAAATTCAACAAATGCGATCACATACAATCGCAACGAAAAAACGGTTCATAATGTGCAATCATATTCACGAGACGAAATCGTTCCAAAGTTCATTGACATGAATTAACTTTACTATCAATCAGAGGTTAGGAGGCCGAGGTAAAAATATAATCTATATCCCGACATGGAAGCTCTTTGCTATTCATATGTTAGCGAAACCATTATTCCAGAAAACAAATTAATATCCCACCAGATCTCCATTCACAACATAAACAATGCGAAACTCGCCAATCACTACAACCAAACTGAATATTGAGCCGAGTCCATCAAGTGTAACCCGGGGTGTGAACTAATATAGAACTTGTTTGTAAGGACTTGAAATGCAAAATGCAACTTAGAATTAATATGAACTGTTGTTGCTCAAGATGCACACTTATTAAGGGTTTAGCTGGCTATTAGTGTATCATCTGCATTCAAACCCTTGCGATAATATTTTATCACGAAGATGTTCTATACAGTCATGTTGTCGCGATTTTGAAAACTATTACTAATTTTGGTTGCCCTAAATCCGATCCTAGTGATATGCAGAAATGGATTGAATGATTTTATCTTATATGGGATATTAAAATCATTAAAAAGCCTATCACAGCGTAAATATTACCTCCTGTCTTTGAAGTTTGTTTCTTGATGTTCGTGTGTTCGTCGCTCCTGAGGTCACAACGTTGTAAAATTCCAACCAGTATGATTTTTGTCTTTGTCATATGAGTAATATATGTAAATAAACCAGGAAGGTTTGATCGAAAGGAATACACATATGATTTATCGTTATCACAGTGATAACCTTTGTTAGCTTGTAAAAAGAATTCTTCCTGCCTTCGTACTGTCATACTTATGTATCTAATTAAATTAAGAGAACAATAATTTATTGGCTATTTTACCTTTTAATATCTCGCTCCTAATACAAACACTGAACAGGTTTTATTAAATAAGTCCCCGACTCATTGTTGTTCTATGTCCAAACTGTGTAATGCGACTGCATTTTAATATTGCATTGAAAAAGTTTTAGTAAATTGTTTAACCACAGTCTAATAGATATCCAATAGGCAAATACAAGTAATAACCACTGTCAAATGCTAAGAACTAACTTAAGGATAGTAATAATAATTTGTCACATGCCAATTACAACCTTTATGAAACAAATTATCTTGATATGTAATTACAGATCTGAAGGTAAATAATAATACCAGAATATTCACTGTAATTATATATGTTATGATGCTATACTGGAATATATCAGTCAGACGAAACTGTTATCGCTGCAACGGAGTACCACATTTATCATAAAAGCGGAATTATAAATTTTGAAATTCTTTTTTTTTTTCCATTTATATCTACTCATATTTGTATTATTCATTACGGTATTTACGTAATAAGGCATACCCATATTTGTGTTATTCAAAACGATATTTACGTATCAAGGCCTATTCTTTTTTGTGTTATTCAAAACGGTATTTACGTATCAAGGCCTATTTTTTTTTGTGTTATTCAAAACGGTATTTACGTATCAAGGCCTATCCTTTTTTGTGTTATTCAAAACGGTATTTACATATCAAGGCCTATCCTTTTTTGTGTTATTCAAAACGGTATTTACGTATAAAGACCTACTCATATTTGTATTATTCATTACGGTATTTACGTATCAAGGCCTATCCATATTTGTGTTATTCAAAACGGTATTTATGTATCAAGGCCTATCCTTTTTTGTGTTATTCAAAACGGTATTTACGTATTACGGTCTACTCATATTTCGTAATCCCTTAGCTGTCTCCCTCCCTTTTATCTTTATACATGTGACTCTCGAGATCTAAAAATATATGTAGGTGGCAGACCATCAGTATATGTAATTACTAGCAATTAGGACGTGCTATCATTACATTTATAATACAACCCCACACCACACAACTTTGTTTCAAATATTAGATTTTTTAAAAACTATTTTTCCACATGACTCATTTGTATTTGCTTCAGTAGCTGAAATAATACGACTGGCTACTACTCGATATTCAGGGCCATCCATGATGTATCGTATACATGTTACAATCAAAGATATCCAGTACATAGTTTTGCGAGGAAATAACGAATCGATCAAATACAGTAGTAATAATTTTTATGAAGCGATTTTAAATATCATCTCATAATCATGTTCTAAACGTGATTCCAAACCAACTAAAGAGACAGTTTAAATTTGTGTACAGCGCCTTACAATGGAAAGAATGTATGTTTGCACAGCCAAACGAAAATCATATCGGAATAAGGAAATACAGAAGAAATCAATGAAAAAGGAGATAAGTCATATCAAGTAAATTTATAACCATTAAGAATGTAATGCGATCGTTAATCACATTGACACATAATGAAATAAAATAGTCCAGATATACATTATTCGTATAGTTGAAGTAATTTCTTATTTTCACTGGTGCGTACCTGATATATGTTCATGATGGCACCAAAGTAAGTTTGCATCTAATAAGAATATTGTCAGTCCAAAGTTCTCTAAGATAGTTTAATATTTGAAGGATAAATTATTTCGCTTGCACGATTTCTTTAAAAGAAATTGTATAATATATGTCATAAAATATATATTAAGTGTCACCTGATTGCTAGAAATATATGCTTTATCAAGATCTGAGTATTACCTGTACATAAGTGAGTATAAATTATATCACCAACGTTTCCAACTTGGAAATCTCATAGTCATGTCCTCTTTCCGCTTGAGTGGTATTTATGGTGTTGAAGTTTGTGGGACTGTCAAATTGGACAGCCATGTTTTATGCTTGTGTCCTTATTTATTTTAATTTTTTTTCTTATGTACTCTTTCATCTTTGTTTGTGTTTTTTGTTTGTCTTTTCCGTTGTGCTTGGTGAATGATGTATTGGTAGTTGTAATACTGTTTTATAGTGATAATTGTTCAGTTTAACCTCTCTTCTTCCATGCTCTGGAGCTGAGATTGGGTTGATATGTGCAACCGGAACATTTGTGGGACTTGTTTCCGTCACATTGATCAGTTCACCAGCTTGTGTTTGCCTGAAGCTCTCAGAATCTTCGCATTTACTCACCGCAGTTACTGCCGATATTTGTGGGTCAGAGGCGTCCTCAAATTTAGGTTCCTCGAGTACGTAAACCGGATCGTCGTATTCTTCTTCAAGATTTGTTGTATTTTCTTTTGTTGCCGTATTCTCTTTTGTACTTTAATTTTGGCATTGTGTTCGCTTGCCCGTGTTTGCTCATGGTAATGACATTCAGGGAAAGTTTGCGGGGAGGTGTCATCCTCATTTCCTACCTTCACATCACAAGGGAATTATGGAATTAAAACAGGATCGCTTGTTCCAGCTTCGTCCTATAGTTGGCCCAATACTTCTTTATGTAGCCCCAGACCTGTTAATATCCCGATTAGGGACGAGTGGGTCACTATATGGCTTGGATGTAGCTCATTTCTTCTGCATGATCAGGTATTTCCCGGAATTAATTGGATCGTACATTCCATTTTATATCACAGATCCCTTGGTGGATGTCAGGTGATACTACATCCATTGCATTGTTCGTAACAACTGATCTTGTAATACAGATTTTGTTTGTATCGGTGTCTCTAATAATTGCTTTTTCCATCTGCTTTTAAAACATTTATTATTAACCTTGATATGCTCATTTAATCTTTATTCATGCCATGCGGGTTCGAAACGGATCCTGGTAGTTGAGCGGAGGCTTTTCCGATGCAATACACTGCTTTGGCCTCTATTTCTCCTAGACGGGTGGTCGGGATGGGCCTGGTCTCGACAAATCTGCTGGTCACGCCGAGTACTAGGAGATCTTTATTTACTTGCTCACCTTCTCTATCGTTCTTTTATCTCTCTTGATACCACCTTTGCCTCTAAATTATATCTCTTTAGCTTTCACTTTCCCAAGTTTTAAAAGACATCCTAAAAGGCTGTGGCTTAACAGGTCATTCAGGAAGTAATTTTTCCAACCCAAGTAGAAGACTTCACGGGTTAATCCTAAGTAATTTTATCTACTGAGAATAGCATATGTGAACCATGGCACTTGCAAAGTGTCCCCTCGTTGGATTCCATGGTAGGCGGGTAGCATGGGTGCTGAACTTTTAACAAGCATTCATGGAAAGTTCCACCAAAAGAAACAACAACAAACGTACCAAAACCACTGTCTGACTCTAAAGATGAAACATGCGGCGTGGACTCATTTTCACGCTTCATGGTTATTCAGTCTAAGGATGGTTCTAAATCCCTTGCTACACTGTCTCAGTATGTTATTGAACAAACCATTTCTGGATCTTTTGGCACACCAAACAAGTGTCAAAAAACTAAAATTGGGTTGCCTTTTTGTTGAGTGTGAGCGAAAAGGTCAAACAGACACTATCATTAAAATGAAATTATTCTTCGATATTTCAGTGACCTCATTTGCTCACACTACACTGAATACATCCAAAAGGCGTAATGCGCTGTCGTGACTTGCCTGGAGTCAACGATACAGATACAATCGAGGGGATGAAACATGAAGGTGTCACTGCAGTGCGTAGAATACGTATTAAACGTTATAACAATCTGCAGGCCACGAACACATTTATACTCACCTTAAACAAACCAACAGTACCCAAAGTGGTCAAAGTTGGGCTTTTGTAAGTAAAGGTTGAGATCTTCATTCCAAATCCCCTTCGATGCTACAAGTGTCAAAAATATGGTCATCACGAAGACCGATGTTTCAAACTCAAAATATGTGGCCGATGCGGAGACCACTCTCATCAGGAAGCTGATAGTAAAGCAATTCCGCATTGTGTCAACTGTCGCAAGGAACATCACGCCAATTCCAAAGATTGTGATACTTGGAAACAGGAGGAGATTAAGAGTGTAAAGTTTATATCAGACATTCCCTACCCAGAGGCCAGAAAACCTGTCCAGGCAAAAACAACTCTTCATTTTCCTTTCTTCTCCACTGTCGTGAAACACAATCCGAAAATAACGAAGGACGCTAAAACACAGACGGATCACCCCGATTCAACAAGTGTTATTATCCCCCATTACCAACCACAGACAAACACAACATCTACACAAACTACATTCAATAACACTCCACCACCGAAATCACCAAGAAATAAACATAAATCACAAACAAATAAGCAGCAAAATGGGTTATATGATCCCATCAAACTTTACAATATGTTTGGAGACATGGATAACATTGATGCAGAAGATACTGCTCCATGTACTCAAGGTTTCTCCAAACCTACTAAAAACAAATACACTCCCGTTCGTCCTACAGACAAACAACATCACAAATTTCCTTCGCAAATGGTCTAACCTAGCTTTAGAATCTCCACCTTAACTTTACAATGATGAACACCATATACAATAGAACTGTGGGGGACTTAAAGCTAACTATAATGATATTCTTATGCTTTTAAATAAACACGATCCTGCAGTACTATGTTTATAAGGAACATTCCTGAAACAGACAGATAAAATTACATTTTAAAACTTTTCCCTGTTTAATACGTACTTTCAAAACGCTGACAGGTCCTCAGGAGTAGTTTCTGTTGCAGTGAACAATAGAGTCCCTCACAGAGTCATCCCTTTAAATATAAATTTAGAAGCCATTTTTGTAAGTGTCACTCTACATCGAATGATTACTATTTGCTCTATTTACTCACCTCCAAACACCAGCGTAGTAGCAAACGAGTTAGCCAATCTTGTTCAACAACTTTCCGCGCCCTTCGTTTTACTCGGGGATAGTAATGCCCATGACACTCTCTGAGGATCGAATCATATAAGCGACAGAGGTCACAGAGTAGAAGATTTCATTTGAAGACACGATATGTGTCTATATAACACTAAATCACCGACATATTAGCACCCAGGAACGGGGACATACACGTGCATAGATTTGACAATTTGCTCTCCTTCGCTGCTTTGGACTATGAATGGAAGCTCGCTGATGACCTTCACAGCAGTGATCACTTTCCAGTCAACCTTAAAAATATCAACTCTAAAATTGATGAAACAATTCTACAATGGACTATAAAAAATAGACACTGGGCTACGTTTGAAACGCTATGTAAAACAAGACTAAATAAAGATACAGTATTCAACGCTGTTAATCCTATACAGCATTTCAATTCAATTCTAATTGCGATTGCAGAAGAATCTATTCCAAAGTCCTCACCGAACAGTAAAAAAACCTAAAAACCTTGGGTAATCAAGGAATGTAAAGAGGCCATTAGGCAACGCCGAGAAGCATTAAAAAAATTCAACAATCGTCCAACGCCTGAAAATTTAAACAAATATCGTATTACCCGTGCTAAAACTCGACGCACAATCAGAGAAAGTAAACGTGCATCATGGAAGAAATATATTTCTTCTTCGAACTCTCGTTCCTCAGTTAAAGAATTTTGTGATTCTATTCGAAAATACAACAAAGTAAAGAGACAAAACAAATCTCTCCGACACCTGAAAACAAACAATAACAATTTTAGTTCGAAACGTGACAGCAAAAGTTTTCGCCAAAAAATCCTCCTCATCTGATTATTCAGAAAACCAAGGAATGCACAGATGCCATTGATCACTTCGTAGATTTAACCAGATTTTAGCATGGGTATGTTAGACCCTGAAGTTGTAATTTCTCGCCGGAAAATATAGTTGTCCGGCCAGTTAATTGACATAGTCTAAAACTCGAGACGCGCTGTTTATTCTTGCCAAAGTCGGTTACGTAACCTTGTTCACAGGTATGTAGCGATTTCTTGTTTGGAACAATGGATCGTCAAATTGTATTGTAAACATCTTTGACAGGGGTGATATCTGATCATTATGAACCGACCTCCAGTCGGAATTGAGTTAGGTGTGCCAGACATTAAATATATCATCTTGGGAATCAAAATTTTGGTAGTAGTACAATTATTTTGCTGGACGGAATGCAAATAAACTACTCCGAGACCATTCGTAATGGCGGGATTATTACTCTGGGAATAATAATAGGGCTTCGAAACAGGTTTGTTATTATTTGCTCGATTGTTGTGAAATATTACTGCAAAGTAAGTGTACTTTAATTATTGCAGTATACCTATATATTTACCATCGTAGTTTGATTCATTCATTGTGTTTGATATACATGCATATTTTGAGATATGAGCAATTTGATTTGTATAATTAATATTGTAATTCGCTAGTGGGTTAATTTGAAGTAACCTAATGCATTTATTCATTTCATATAGATTTGCAAATGTTAAATTGAAATATAAACTTTGTATAATGTTGCGGTGTGAAAAATTAGTATAGGAATTTGCCTATTTGTGTATATTTGAATGAATATCATGTGTATGGAAATATCAGAGCATGGATGTGCATATCTGTGTACAGTTGCAGAAGTGCAATGTACAGAAATGCGTCTGATTTTATATATATATATCAATATTAATATATTAATATCTCCTTTCCAATGTGGATTCAGTTCTGGACGTATAAAAACGATCATCTGGTTTGACTGGAAACAAGTATTTGCGATGCATTTATTAACAAGGAACATTTAATAGCAGTCTTGTTTGTTTAAGAAAAGGCCTATGCCACAACATGGAAGTACGGGATACTAAATGACCTGCACGATCTAGGTCTAAAAGGCCGTCTGCCCTCTTTCATATCAAAATTTCTCTCCGCCAGGGAATTCAAAGTACGAGTGGGCTCTACCCTCTCAGATATGCACGAGCAAGAGCAAATTAACAAGCTAATATGAAGAATGTATCTATTCATTAAATAATTTATCTGATGCAAATATTGTTCAGTGTATATTTACCTTTGGTAGTACATAGATACAACATCTCAAATGAAACCTCCAGAAATTGTACAACTACAAAAGTTGGAGACTTGGTCTTTGCGTAGGAACTTGAAAAATGTACGTAGATCACCAGTCAGTAATGTCTCAATGACGTTCATTCCCTACCTTTTTCTTTGATATTAAAATCAATTTTAAACAGATCAGAGAGAGAGAGAGAGAGAGAGAGAGAGAGAGAGAGAGAGAGAGAGAGAGAGAGAGAGAGAGAGAGAGAGAGAGAGTTACCCAATCTTGGTGAGATCAAATGGCAGCTTAGGCAATAGGAGGAAGATATGCCTAGGAGAAAATGACAGACCTAGATTAATGGATATGAAATCCCTGCTGAAACACGAAATTATGAAAGCCCTGAACACATCTTGGTGATGGTTACATTCCACCACGATGCTCTAAACTGTGAACAGATCAGATCATTCGGGATTCGACAGCATTGATGCCACACCAAATCTTTTAACAGTCTGAACAGTTTATTTTTAAGAACAATGTATGGTTGCATAGGTAAAAATCTTACGAACAATGAGGTAAGCGCCATAACTAACTTTGGAAAATTCAACAAATGCGGTCACATACAATCGCAACCAAAAAGCGATTCATAATGTGCAGTCATATTCACGAGACAAAATCGTTCCAATGTTCACCGACATGAATTAACTTTACTATCAATCAGAGGTTAGGAGGCCGAGGCAAAAATATAATCTATATCCCGACATGGAAGCTCTTTGCTATTCATATGATAGCGAAACCATTATTCCAGAAAACAAATGAATATCCCACCAGATCTCCATTCACAACATAAACAATGCGAAACTCGCCAATCACTACAACCAAACTGAATATTGAGCCGAGTCCACCAAGTGTAACCCGGGGTGTGAACTAATATAGAACTTGTTTGTAAGGACTTGAACTGCATAATGCAACTTAGAATTAATATGAACTGTTGTTGCTCAAGATGCACACTTATTAAGGGTTTAGCTGGCTATTAGTGTATCATCTGCATTCAAACCCTTGCGATAATATTTTATCACGAAGATGTTCTATACAGCCATGTTGTCGCGATTTTGAAAACTATTACTAATTTTGGCTGCCCTAAATCCGATCATAGTGATATGCAGAAATGGATTGAATGATTTTATCTTATATGAGATATTAAAAGCATAAAAAAGCCTAGCACAGCGTAAATATTACCTCCTGTCTTTGAAGTTTGTTTCTTGATGTTCGTGTGTTCGTCGCTCCTGGAGTCACAACATTGTAAAATACCAACCAGTATGATTTGTATCTTTGTAATATGAGTAATACATGTAAATAAACCAGGAAGATTTGATCGAAAGGATTACACACATGATTTATCGTTATCACAGTGATAACCTTTGTTAGCTTGTAAAAATAATTCTTCCTGCCTTCGTACTGTCATACTTATGTATCTAATTAAATTAAAAGAACAATAGTTTATTGGCTATTTTACCTTTTAATATCTCGCTCCTAATACAAACACTGAACAGGTTTTATTAAATAAGTCCCCAACTCATTGTTGTTCTATGTCCAAACTGTGCAATGCCACTGCATTTTAATATTGCATTGAAAAAGTTTTAGTAAATTCTTTGACCACAGTCTAATAGATATCCAATTGGCAAATACAAGTAATAACCACTGTCAAATGCTAAGAACTAACTTAAGGGTAGTAATATTAATTTGTCACATGCCAATTACAACCTTTATGAAACAAATTGTCTTGATATGTAATTACAGATCTGAAGGTAAATAATAATACCAGAATATTCAATGTAATTATATATGTTATAATGAGATACTGAAATATATCAGTGAGACGAAACTGTTATCGCTACAACGGAGTACCACATTTATCATCGAAGCGGAATTGTCACGTTTGAAATTTTTTCTTTATTCCATTTATATCTACTCATATTTGTATTATTCATTGCGGTATTTACCTAAAAAGGCATACCCATATTTGTGTTATTCAAAACGATATTTACGTATAAAGACCTACTCATATTTGTATTATTCAGTACGGTATTTACGTATCAAAGCCTACCCATATTTGTGTTATTCAAAACGATTTTTACGTATAAAGACCTACTCATATTTGTATTATTCATTAAGGTATTTACGTATCAAGGCCTATCCATATTTGTGTTATTCAAAACGGTATTTATGTATCAAGGCCTATCCATATTTGTGTTATTCAAAACTGTATTTACATATTACGGTCTACTCATATTTCGTAATCCCTTAGCTGTCTCCCTCCCTTTTATCTTTCTACATGTGACTCTCGAGATCTAAAAATATATGTAGGTGACAGACCATCAGTATATGTAATTACTAGCAATTAGGACGTGCTATCATTACATTTATAATACAACCCCACACCACACAACTTTGCTTCAAATATTAGATTTTTTAAAAATTATTTTTCCACATGAATCATTTGTATTTGCTTCAGTAGCTGAAATAATACGACTGGCTGCTACTCGATATTCAGGACCATCCATGATGTATCGTATACATGTTACAATCAAAGATAGCCAGTACATAGTTTTGCGAGGAAATAAAGAATTGATCAAGTACAGAATTAATAATTTTTATGAAGCGATTTTAAATCTCATCTCATAATCATGTTCTAAAGGTGATTCCAAACCAACTAAAGAGACGGTTTAAATTTGTGTACAGCGCCTTACAATGGAAAGAATGTACGTTTGCACAGCCAAACAAAGATCATATCGGAATAAGGAAATACAGAAGAAATCAATGAAAAAGGAGATATGTCATATGAAGTAAATTTATAACCATTAGGAATGCAATGCGATCGTTAATCACATTGACACATAATGAAATAAAATAGTCCACATATACATTATTCGTATAGTTGAAGTGATTTCTTATTTTTACTTGTGCGTACCTGATATACGTTCATGATGGCACCCGAGTAAGTTTGCATCTAATAAGAATATTGTCAGTCCAAAGTTCTCTAAGATAGTTTAATATTTGAAGGATAAATTATTTCGCTTGCACGATTTCTTTAAAAGAAATTGCATAATATATGTCATAAAATATATATTAAGTGTCACCTGATTGCTAGAAATATATGCTTTATCAAGATCTGAGTATTACCTGTACATAAATGAGTATAAATTATATCACCAACGTTTCCAACTTGGAAATCTCTTAGTCATGTCCTCTTTCCGCTTAAGCGGTATTTATGGTGTTGAAGTTTGTGGGACTGTCAAATTGGACAGCCATGTTTGATGCTTGTGTCCTTATTTATTTTAATTTTTTTCCTTTATGTACTCTTTCATCTTTGATTGTGTTTTTTGTTTCTATTTTCCGTTGTGCTTGGTGAGTGATGTATTGTTAGTTGTAATACTGTTTTATAGTGATAATTGTTCAGTTTAACCTCTCTTCTTCCATGCTCTGGAGCTGAGATTGGGTTGATATGTGCAACCGGAACATTTGTGGGACTTGTTTCCGTCACATTGATCAGTTCACCAGCTTGTGTTTGCCTGAAGCTCTCAGAATCTTCGCATTTACTCACCGCAGTAACTGCCGATATTTGTGGGTCAGAGGCGTCCTCAAATTTAGGTTCCTCGAGTACGTAAACCGGATCGTCGTATTCTTCTTCAAGATTTGTTGTATTTTCTTTTATGCCGTATTCTCTTTTGTACTTTCCTTTTGGCATTGTGTTCGCTTGCACGTGTTTGCTCGTGGTAATGACATTCAGGGAAAGTTTGCGGGGAGGTGTCATCCTCATTTCCTATCTTCACATAACAAGGGCATTATGGAATTAAAGCAGGATCGCTTGTTTCAGCTTCGTCCTATAGTTGGCCAAATACTTCTTTATGTAGCCCCAGACCTGTTAATATCCCGATTAGGGACGAGTGGGTCACTATATGGCTTGGATGTAGCTCCTTTCTTCTGCATGATCAGGTATTTCCCGGAATTAATTGGATCGTACATTTCTTTTTAAATCACAGATCCCTTGGTGAATGTCACGTGATACTACATCCATTGCATTGTTCGTAACAACTGATCTTGTAGTATAGATTTTGTTTGTATCGGTGTTTCTAATAATTGCTTTTTCCATCTGCTTTAAAAACATTTATTATTAACCTTGATATGCTCATTTAATCTTTATTCATCCCATGCGGGTTCAAAAAGGATCCTGGTAGTTGAGCGGAGGCTTTTCCGATGCAATACACTGCTTTGGCCTCTATTTCTCCTAGACGGGTGGTCGGGATGGGCCCGGTCTCAACAAATCTGCTGGTCACGCCGAGTACTAGGAGATCTTTATTTACTTGCTCACCTTCTCTATCGTTCTTTTATCTCTCTTGATACCACCTTTGCCTCTAAATTATATCTCTTTAGCTTTCACTTTCCCAAGTTTTAAAAGACATCCTAAAAGGCTGTGGCTTAACAGGTCAATCGGGAGGTAATTTTTCCAACCCAAGAAGAAGACTTCACGGGTAAATCCTAAGTAATTTCATTTACTGAGAATAGCATATGTGAACCATGGCACTTGCAAAGTGTCCCCTCGTTGGGTTCCATGGTAGGCGGGTAGCATGGGTGCTGAACTTTTAACAAGCATTCATGGAAAGTTCCACCAAAAGAAACAACAACAAACGTACCAAAACCACTGTCTGACTCTAAAGATGAAACATGCGGCGTGGACTCATTTTCACGCTTCATGGTTATTCAGTCTAAGGATGGTTCTAAATCCCTTGCTACACTATATCAGTTTGTTATTGAACAAACCATTTCTGGATCTTTTGGCACACCAACAAGTGTCAAAAAACTAAAATTGAGTTGCCTTTTTGTTGAGTGTGAGCGAAAAGGTCAAACAGACACTATCATTAAAATGAAAACATTCCTCGATATTTCAGTGACCTCATATGCTCACAATACACTGAATACGTCCGAAGGCGTAATGCGCTGTCGTGACTTGCCTGGAGTCAACGATACAGATACAATCGAGGGGATGAAACATGAAGGTGTCACTGCAGTGCGTAGAATACGTATTAAACGTTATAACAATCTGCAGGCCACGAACACATTTATACTCACCTTAAACAAACCAACAGTACCCAAAGTGGTCAAAGTTGGGCTTTTGTAAGTAAAGGTTCAGATCTTCATTCCAAATCCCCTTCGATGCTACAAGTGTCAAAAATACGGTTTTCACGAAGACCGATGTTCCAAACTCAAAATATGTGGCCGATGCGGAGACCACTCTCATCAGGAAGCTGATTGTAAATCAATTCCGCATTGTGTCAACTGTCGCACGGAACATCACGCCAATTCCAAGGATTGTGATACTTGGAAACAGGAGGAGGTTAAGAGGGTAAAGTTTATATCAAACATTCCCTACCCAGAGGCCAGAAAACTTGTCTAGGCAAAAACAAACCTTCATTTTCCTTTCTTCTCCACTGTCGTGAAACACAATCCGAAAATACCGAAGGACGCTGAAACACAGACGGATCACCCTGATTCAGCAAGTGTTATTATCCCCCATTACCAACCACAGACAAACACAACATCTACACCAACTACATTCAATAACACTCCACCACCGAAATCACCAAGAAATAAACATAAATCACAAACAAATAAGCAGCAAAAGGGGTCATATGATCCCATTAAACTTTACAATATGTTTGGAGACATGGATAACATTGATGCAGAAGATACTGCTCCATGTACTCAAGGTTTCTCCAAACCTACTAAAAACAAATACACTCCCGTACGTCCAACAGACAAACAACATCACAAATTTCCTTCGCAAATGGTCTAACCTAGCTTTAGAATCTCCACCTTAACTTTACAATGATGAACACCATATAGAATTGAACTGTGGCGGACTTAAAGCTAACTATAATGATATTCTTCTGCTTTTAAATAAACACGATCCTGCAGTACTATGTTTATAAGGAACATTCCTGAAACAGACAGATAAAATTACATTTAAAAACTTTTCCCTGTTTAACACGTACTTTCAAAACGCTGACAGGTCCTCAGGAGTAGTCTCTGTTGCAGTGAACAATAGAGTCCCTCACAGAGTTATCCCTTTAAATAGAAATTTATAAGCCATTTCTGTAAGTGTCACTCTACATCGAATGATTACTATTTGCTCTATTTACTCACCTCCGAACACCAGCGTAGTAGCAAACGAGTTAGCCAATCTTGTTCAACAACTTTCCGCGCCCTTCGTTTTACTCGGGGATAGTAATGCCCATGACACTCTCTGAGGATCGAATCATATAAGCGACAGAGGTCACAGAGTAGAAGATTTCATTTGAAGACACGATATGTGTCTATATAACACTAAATCACCGACATATTAGCACCCAGGAACAGGTACATACACGTGCATAGATTTGACAATTTGCTCTCCTTCGCTGCTTTTGGACTATGAATGGAAAGTCGCTGGGTACCAAAACGTTGGTAGTATTACAATTATTTTGCTGGACGGAATGCAAATAAACTACTCCGAGACCATTCGTAATGGCAGGATTATTATTCTGGGAATAATTATGGGGCTTCGAAATAGGTTAGTTATTATGCTCAATTGTTGTGAAATATTGCTGCAAAGTAAGTGTACTTTAATTATTGCAGTATATCTATATATTTAGCATCGTAGTTTGATTTATTCATAGTGTTTGATATACCTGCGTATTTTGAGATATGAGCAATGTGATGTGTATAATTAATATTGTAATTCGATAGTGGGTTAATTTGTAGTAACCTCATGCATTTATTCATTTGATATAGATTTGCAAATGTTAAATTGAATTGTATACTTGTATGAGTATCAGAGCATGGATGTGCATATCTGTGTACAGTTGCAGAAGTGCAATGTACAGAAATGCGTCTGATTATATGATATTGTTTGTATATAATAAGATTGAGAATATATATATATATATATATATATATATATATATATATATATATATATATATATATATATATATATATATATATATATATATATATATACAGTGTACACATAGCATGGATAATGTGTATTTCGATGGGCTAGGCATGAGAGCGTGACCAGAAACGGTATTGGCCTATCTGATGATATCTGATGATATTCATGTTAGTGTGAGTTACTTGGCAAAATGAATCCATAAATCATTAACGATTTTCATAAGAGATGTTAGTGATGATTCTGAGAGGTGTTTCAAGAACTAGTAATGTACTTCATCAGACCCAGCGGATGTGTCATGGGCCTTATCAAAAGCCTCCTTAAGCTCCAATAGTTAAAAAAGGTGATTATAGTTTTCAGAGTTGTTGGATGTGAATTTTAAACGTGACTTTTCTCTTCGAGTTTTTATACTTCGGAAGGCCTCTGAATTAGATGCTGAGGAGATATTTTGAGAGACTGTCTGCATCACTATTTGCTATGTCACGTTTCGAGCTAAACTTGTTATTGTTTGTTTTCAGGTGTCGGAGAGAATTTTCCCTTTTCCCCTAGGCATATCTTCCTCCTATTGCCTAAGCTGCCATTTGAGCTCACCAAGATTGGGTAACTCTCTCTCTCTCTCTCTCTCTCTCTCTCTCTCTCTCTCTCTCTCTCTCTCTCTCTCTCTCTCTCTCTCTCTCTCTTCTCTGATGTGTTAAAAATTGATTTTAATATCAGAGAAAATGTTAGGGAATGAAGGTCATTGAGATATTACAAAGTGGGGATCTACGTACTTTTTTCAAGTTCCTACGCAAAGACCAAGTCTCCAGCTTCAAGGTCTCACATTTAATGCTTATGCCGGACTTCAAGATGTTCCTTACCTTGTTGCGTGTGTAATTACGGTATGATAACAGAATGCCCTTCTTCAAAGAATTAACGAAGGTAAAATGGGTTCAAGCAGGGCTCTAAATAATGGAATTGTAAACACATAGAATGTACCCATGAAGTGTTCAAGAGGCAAATAATATTTATTCATATCGATTAGCTATCAAATAGATTATTATATGGTTGTTAATAGTGAATCTCTATAGGTCTTAAAATCTTTGCAGCACGCAAAGTCAACTGAGTTTTCAGTCAATAATCTTAGTATCGTATCTGACTCAAGTTTCAATATTTCAATCTGAAAGGTGCTACTGGAGTCCGAGAATTACTTACACACATATTTTAATACGCAGCTCTTACGAAATGACATTATACATTTACATGTTCACGTCATCAAAGCCTAATGGCTATCGTCAAACCCAAATTGAGAGTAAGATCATCTTAATTCCGTCATTGATAGAACTAGTTATATAAAGTACCCTATAAAAGAATTGTTGGAAATAGTTATACATATATTAGCATTGCATATTAATGTTGAAGTATGGTTGTTGTCAGATATCAGACAGCATTTTAAGACTTTTGTGATGTTTTCAGCTCAACGTCTACAAAGCTCAATGCAAAACAATGGGGTGCTGTGCCTTCTGTCCTGAACGAGTACCTGTTATATACGTTGTTTATAGTGAAGAGCAAGACGGTAAATAATATTGAGAAAACACGGTTTACAGCATAACTCGTTTCTGCTGTGGACATCTTACATATATAGGTCGTCAAATATTTTTCATATATATTTTGATATTGCAATTGCCAGCACATGAATGAAAACAATCGTATTTAAAGTAAAACCATATTTAATTCAACCAAATTTGCTATCATTTAACGCCGCCTACAAGAACACTGCACTCGGAATGTAGTATCAAATAAATGTAGATCTTCAGGGATAGACCGTAAATATATTTGTATATTTATTAAATGTTTTGAATAATAGAAGCAAAAAAGGATATCCCTTTATCTATCAGTATTTCTGTGTATGCGTTCGTCCGTCAGACTATTTGCTTAACATAAAAAGTAATGTTGTCTTTCTTGATTGCGACGAAGCTGTGTTGATACCTTGGGGTGATGTGTTCTGTTAATTCTTTAACTTTAAGATGAAGGATTGCATATCATAACAAAGATCAAAGGCACAACAATGTGTTCTGAAGAATGCCTTTTCCCGTTTTCTTCTTTCTATGACAACGGCATTTTCTTTCCAGACTATATAACCGGATCGAACGATGTACATCGTTCTGCAATAAGGAACGCCGGACTTAGTGATGACACGAATGAAAAAGAAGTGATTACTCTGGAGTACATGAATATAAGAACCGACAGCTGTTCACACAATGGTACGTACGAATATTATTACGTAGAGGCTTACAGCAGAAGACTTCTTCCTATCCAGCAATTAATATGTGAAGCTACTGTGCATTGCAATATAAACATATGTTCTCCTATGTATCGAACCTAAGGCAGAATTGTACAAAATCAGAGCCAGACGTCTTACTGGGAGTTACATAAGTTTGGATCTCAAAATTGACTTCAAAGGTATTTAAGCCTTGTACTAGCGGGGCTATTACTGATGGGCGTATTCGGACCTGATACCCCCGTTGCGCACCAAGATGGTGTAAAGAAACCTGGACAAGGCGGAAAGAAAATCAAACGGCAGGAGTGTCGACTAATTAGAGATGAGAGAAGCTAGATCTTCCGCTGAGATTGGCTAAATGCTTTAGGTGGTGAAATGCTTCATTCTTATTCGTTATCGCGGACAGACCCGTCAGTGAGATGCTAATTCTCGGGGGAGAGAGAGACATATTGTCTAGTAAAGTAGAAAGCTTATGTCGAGGAGGGAATATTAACTAAAAGCCACTCCGAGACTTAACTCGTAAAAACGGGAATTGAACTGTGTAAACAAGCTTCTCTAAGGAAGCTCACAGGGTGCCTTGAGAATCAGTGCTGAGCTATTCCAGAGTGTACGAAGTAAAGACAACGAGAGAATAAAAAGGAAGCGCTAGAGACTTCCAGTGTGTACACATGAGGCACAGTGTACAGAAGGAGGAAGCGGAAGGAAAGAGGAAAGAAAATAAATTAGATGAGTACTTGGAAAAACTCACTGAACAGAGACTCACTATAAGACAATAATTTCTTTTTGACTAAGTAAAGAGTAAAAGGCATTCGGTCAACTCGGCCATTATTGTAGTATGATATACTGAGCTGAATATTTATGTCCATGAAATTCTTACATTGTATTTGATAAAATTGCTATTTATTCAATTTTGAGTTGTTATATGTAATTAGAGAGTCGTAATTACTGACTGGGGTCTCGTACATGAGTCAGTACATTTTAATGCACACATTCTGCAGTATTATTTATAATACCGTAGCAGCGGGCATGTACCATAAGCAGGGGCTCATCCGGGATATGAAATAGACATACCATCTCTTGACGAGCAAGGACTTGTTATCAGTTAAATACTTGTGTTAAATTGCAAAATGAGAGACTCTCTCTGTTCTTTGTACGTTGTATTTTCACATGTGCATGTATATTACCTTATCATTTACCTAGAGTGTTATTGGAACAAACATTGGGCCACGATATCTCTTCTTGAGGCAAGTTAGAATTTGTATAAGCTGGTAAATATCTCGATGGCAGGGATTTATAGATTTTCATCAACTCTAGAAATCGATACAAGTTATCATTCGTACATGACATCACGTTATAACGGCGACGGAAAGACAGCTAATTAGGGAATATCGTGTCACAGACCAGGATGATTTAGGTTACAAGGGGGACCAACTCGAGGAGTTCATGAAAACCCGAATCAAGGAAAGAGAAAGTAGAAAAAAAAGCGGAACGGCGAGCAGTCGAAGCAGAAAAAGTAGTAGTAAGATAAGCGCTGAGTAAATCACAAATATAACTGGCTAGGATTGAAGCGGCTTCCAGGGGGAATAAAACTGTACTTGTCCAGACGGAGAGAATGCGGTTGGAGGCCAGGTCTGGGGATAGAGAAGACACAAATTTGAACAACGAAGGTAACATACGGCAGATCGCTGATCACCGTATTGTCCAACATAACATTCCGCGGTTCAATGAGCGAGAACAATCGATCGACGATTTTCTCATTCAGTTTGAGAAACTCGCGGACGCGGACAAGATTCCCAAAACGCACTGGGCGATAACTTTCTCTGCATTTCTACAAAACTCTGCTAGGGAGATTTTCCACACCCTGGCAATGAACCAAGCAGATGACTACGACTCGCTGAAAAAAAGCACTTCTTGGCCATTGTCAACTGAGCGCCAAGACGTATCGGAAACTTTTTGTGACTCCACGAAGAAGCCGACAGAAACCCTCTCTCAGTTTCACACACGCATGTTAGTGTTGTTTGAGAAGCGGATGAATATATCCAAGGTCGAGCGAACGTACAAAGGCTTCCGTGTGACGATTCTCAAGCAAAGGGAAAGTCGGAGGTGGACCTACGTCAAAAAAGTCTTCCCACCGACCCAGACGGACTCAAACTTCGGTTAAAGGTCTTGCATGACGGCAAGAACCACCGATGTGCAACAATTGCAAACGCCCAAGACATTTTGCAAGGGAATTTTGTAATAGTAGGCAGGCCCAGGTGAATGCCGTTGACAGACAATTAGAGCCGAGACAAACCGTAAACCGGTCAACCTCGCGTCCACCAAGGTCAACGGTGTCGACGCCACCATCTTGTACGACACGGGGTGCAGTTATTCAGCCCTTGTTTCATAAGATACGTAAAGCTGGAAGACTGCACAGGAGGGAAATGATTGATTGATTGATTGATTGATTGATTGATTGAATTTTAACGGCGCACCAGCACTTTTAAGCTATTTAGCGCCATATATTAATTTGCATGAATATATGTTTAAAAATACTAAAACGGTTAATTTCGACCAGCGATATCAAAAACCAAATAGTTCAACATAAAATGGTAAGATGTTAATAACAGTAAAATATGAAGCTTCCTAATCAACGGGAGATGTAAATGGTGTATGTTGATGAGTACAGCTAAAAAGATGTTGAAAATAAGGAGCGGTATTTACATTAGATAAGATTACATTAGATTAGATACAAATGCTCTAGGTGATGACATACAAGTTATAGTTTAAAATAAAGATTTACAACCTTCAGGTACTCTAAAATACAAGTGATATGGTTAGTATCAAAAAGTTCTTTAATGTCATGTACATTATAATATTTATCACTCATTGCAGGTTGGAACACTCGGTCATAAAGTGCTTAACAGTTAATGGCTCATGGCAAGTAACGCACTCTGGTGGATTTTCACCTTTTAGCATGTGTGAGTGGGTATGTATGACCAATTCTGATTCTTGCAATGACTACCTACTTCCTACGGATGGTTATGTAGGAAGGAGTCCATTCTCCTAGGGTTGGCATGGCTTGATGGTGTGAAGTATGTCATTCACTGTATCATTCCATAATGCCTGCCACTTCTGGCGAAGTTACTTTCTGATATGAGGTTTAAAATCAGTAAACGGTAATTTAAAATCAGATGGTTCTTGGGATTGGGCCATTTTAGCAGCGCGATCTGCTTCTTTATTACCTTTCATCCCAATACGACTAAGTAACCAGCTTTATACTCTATTGTACGAGATACTCAGCTCGGTATTTTTGACGAGGAGATTGGCTAATAATGGGTTTTTGAAGCTTTTTACTGTGTTGTGACTGAAGCATTGATAGTTAGTCAGTCACAGAAGATAATACTATTTAAAATACATTTATTCTTAATAAAGTTCAGAGGAAGGTCTATTGCTATGATTTCCGCTGTAAAAATGGACTTATCGTTTGGCAAACGAACTATTGTTATGTGTTTGCCACTAACGCAGGCTGCGGCAGCCTTTTCCTCATCCTTTGTACCATCGGTGTAAATTCTAGTGTAATTTCTAAATTCGGTGAGGCGTTCATGACAAGAGTTCTTGAAGATGGAAGGGATTGTTTGAAATCTTTTCCCATCATGTAACGTAAAAAGAACTTTGGGTTGTTTAAGGAGCCAAGGTGGTGTTTCCGAGTCAAACGTTTTGATACTGTCAAGGCTGGATGATATTCTGATGACAAATGAAGGTATGGCATTTGGTTTGTTTTCGTATAAAGTTTTCCATTTGGGCTGATTAACCGCCGAAAATGCAGGATTCAGAGGGTTTGATCTTCATTTGAGAGTGTCCTGTGCAGAAAGCATTTATCAAGTTGGTTTGTTTGCTTCCGCGAGAAGGCTTACACATGGAGATGCCTTAAATGCTCATAGAGCGAGTCTTCTTCCCTGATGATGAATTGGGTCAAGCATTTCAAATATGAATTCCTTGCTGAACCATAAACAACGCACCCATAGTCTAGTTTGGAGCGGATAAATGTTCTATACAAATTGAGGATGACTTTATTGTCAACACCCTAGTCAGGGTGAGTAGCTACTTTAAGTAGATATAAAGCTTTCAAGCATTTAGCTTTTAAATTCTTGATGTATGGAATAGGTGTCTGAGAGAATTGTTTTTTCTGTTTCCGACTTTTTTGTCGAATAGTCTCCCAACCCTTTTTAATTGAGGAACGAGAGTTTAAAGAAGAAATATTTTTCTTTGATAATGCACGTTTACATTCTTTGATTGTGAGTCGAGTTTTAGCCCGGGTAATAAGATATTTGTTTAAATTTTCGGGCGTTGGACCATTGTTGTTTTTTTTGTAATACTTATCGGCGTTGTCTATTGGCTTCTTTGCATTCCCTGGCTTCGCAAGGTTTATGGGTTGTTGTTTTTTTTCACTGATCGGCGAGGACTTTGGAATATATTGTTCTGCAATCTCGATTAGAATTGAAGTAAAATTCTGTATAGGATCAACAGCGTTGATTACTGTATCATTATTTAGTCAAGTTTTACACAGTGTTTCAAACGTAGCCCAGTCGGCCTTCCTTATGTTCCATTGAGGAATTGCATCATCCATTTTTGGTGTTATTTTCAAGGTTGATTGGAAAGATATCACTGTTGTGAAGGTCATTCGCGACCTTCCATGCGTCGTCCAAAAACAGCACAGGAGAACAAATTGTCAAATCTATGCAAGTGTATGTACCCGTTCCTGGGTGTAAATATGTCGGTGAGTTGGTGTTATATAGACACAGATCGTGTCTAGAAATGAAATCTTCTACTTTGTGGCCTCTGTCATTTATGTGATTTGATCCCCATAGAATGTTATGGGCATTAAAATCCCCGAGTGCAACAAAGGGCGTGGGAAGTTGTTGAACAAGATTGTCTGATTCGTTTGCTACTAGGTTGGTGTTTGAAGGTAAGTAAATTAAGCAAAAGGTAATCATCATTCCATGCAGAGTGACGCTTATAGCAATGCCTTGTAAATTTGTATTTAAAGGGATGACTCTGTGAGGGGCTCTATTGTTCACACCAACGGAAACTCCTCCAGAAGCTCTCTCAGCGTTTTGAAAGTACATGTTAAAGAGGGGAAAGTTTTTAAATGTAATTTTATCTGTCTCTTTCAGGAATGTTACCTGTAAAAAAAAGTACTTGAAGGATCGTGTTCATTTAAAAGAAGAAGAATATCATTGTAATTAGCTGTAAGTCACCGACAGTTCCATTGTATGATGGTATTCTTCATTATAAGGTTAAGCTATAGATTCTGGAGCTACGTTAGACCATTCGCGGAGGATATTTGTCTGGAGGAAGTAAGGGAGTGTATTTGCTTTTAGAAGGTTTGGAGCACCCTTGAGTAAATGGTGCAATTCTTCTGCATCCATGGTCTCAATGTCTCCAAAACTGTTGTAAAGTTTAATGGGATCATCTGACTCCTTTCTCTGCTCCAAGGGGAGATATAAAGTTTAACAAGAGACGCAACTTTTACCACCACGCCAAGAACGATTCCGAGCAATTTAAGAAAGTCTTCGCACCTAAGCCGAAGCTATAGCATGATTTAAAAGCTTGCGTATGAAAGTGGCGGGAGGCGGGGGGTGGGGGGGGGGGGGGTGGGGTGGCAACATGAGATTTTCCAAACACGCGTGACAGTCTTTCGTGAGAAAAGTGTGAGAGGATGGCACCGAAAACAGATCATCGGCCCATTCTTCTGCAAGTACACCTATCATCAATGAACCATTCATCAATGTTGCGATGGACTTGATCGGACCGATAATATCCGTGTCTGCATACGGAAATCGTTGCATCTTGACATTCATCGATTACGCTACTCGCTACATTGCGTAAGATTGACTCGGAAACTGTCGCGAGGCTCTACTTGGGATTTGGTCACGAGTCAGAGTAACTGAGAAAATTCTGACGATCAAAGAACGCCGTTTATGAGGCACGTAATGAGAAAGGTGAATCGGCTGATGTCGATTAAACATTTCAATACCATGCCGTATCATCCCCAGTGCAACGAATTGGTCAAACGCTTTAACAGGTCCTTGAAACATACCTTCAAGAAGTTGTGTGAAGGCTGTTCGAAGGCTTGGGATCGTTATATTACCTCTATACTACTCGTATATTGGTAGATGCCACAGGCTAGTTTCGGATTTTCCCCTTTCGAGCTACTTTATGGGAGAACTGTACGAGGTCCCATAGACGTGCTGAGACAGTTGTGTACTGATAACAGATATTTTGAAAAGGTACGCACTACCTACCAGTACGTTGCCGACCTTCGTAACAACCTAGAGGAAGTTTATACGTTGACGCGGAAAACCACAAGCAGGCGAAGTCTCATCAAGCGAAGTACTACGTCAAGCGAACTAACTCACGCCAATACGAGGTTGTATACAAGGTGTTCTTTCTGTTGCCACAGGAATACAACAAACTGCAAGTCTCGTGGAGAGGACCGTACGTCATCACCGAGAAGGTTGGGGGTCACACGTGGCGTATTCGACTTCCTAACAAGGAAAAACTGGGCCATGCAAATATGTTGAAAAGGTTCAGGGAACGTGAGGCAGCTGCCGATTTCGTCGTTGCCACGATCGTCACCGAGGTAATCGAAGGGGACACAGAAGGCGCAACACTATTCCAAACTGCCCGTTTACGAAGGTCGTAATACCTTAGGACGTGAAGTACAACCCTACGTTGACTAGTGAATACCATAATGCAGTAGAGACTCTACTGGCAGGAAATGCTGACTTATTAACTGAACTACCAGGGAGAACGTCATTTGTTGAATTCAGTTTGAAGCTGGTAGACGACAAACTGATTAAATGCAAACCTTAACATTTACCCCACGCGAAGCTGAAAGTGGTAAGGACGGAAGTTAAGGAAATAGTTTTGCTGGGAGTAATCGAACCAACAGACTTTCCATACAGTTCCCCAGTCGTACTGGTACATAAGAAAGATGGCACCCATCGTTTCTGTGTGGACTATCTAAGTTAAAATTGATTGGTCGAAATTCGCTTTTGTAACCCAAGACGGAACCTATACGAGGTTGGTCATGCCATTTGGAGTCAAGAACGCGCCGAGCGTCTTGATGAGAATTATTAGAAGGTTATTACACAAACCTTTACACAATAGGGGCGTATGCAACTGTATGGACGATCTTCTGCTAGCTACGGAAATGTGGAGTGAGCACCTATCTCTTTTAGCAGATGTTTTAGAGCCATTACGTCAAAATGTACTGACGGCTCGTCCATGCAAGTGCCACATCGGACTCCGCACTTTAGACTATTTGGGACATACACTAAGCCAGTGCACACTGTCACCAGAACACTAAGGTGGAACAACTGCGAAACGCAACATGTCCCACTACTAAGACCGGTGTACGGTTATTCTTAGATTTAGCCGGTTTCTGCCAGAAGTATGTGGTCAATTCAGCGCAATTGTGGGACGGTTGTCTGGTTTGACCAAGAAGAGGATCCAAATAAGGTTGTCTGGACCGATGCGTGTGAGTATGCCTTCCAAACCTGAAGGATATACTAACATCCGACTTGACCAAATAATTCTTTCTTCGCACAGACGCGTGCGATACCGGTGTTGGCGCATTATTTCTGCAAGAATTCGATGAGATTCTTTTTCACTTGGGTATTGCAGTCGGAAACTATCCTCAGTCGAGAAGAATTACTCCGTATCAGAGAAGGAATGTCTCGGAAATAGTGTTCGGCATATCGCGGTTCAACCGGTATTAGTACGGACCTTAAGTCCATTATGAAGACAGATCATCAGCCACTTGCTTACCTAGCACAAGAAAAACTCTCGAATGGAAGCAGGATGAGGTGTTCACTGTTCCTGCAACAATATCGGATGCAGATAAGGTAAATCAAAGGCGCCGAGAACGTAGAAGTAGATTTTATGAGTTGGACTGCCGTCTTCATTAACGCGAATCACTAGTATTATTGAGAGTTGCAAACTTCTATATCCAGCTAAGTAGTTCTTACATTTGTATATTTTATCAAATTTATATTTTTTCAATCTTGAGTTGCTATATGTATTTAGAGAGTCGGAATTGCTGACTGGGGGCACGTGAGTCATTACATTGCAATGCACACCTTCTGCAGTATTATTTATAACCGTAGTGGATTAGTTTTATTTATAGAAAGTAACGGGGTTGTGACATCCTATTATCATAGAGAACCACATACATACAAACGTTTCCATTCAATTAAAATAGCAAAAATATATTTATTTCAGATAATGTGCACCTAAATGAAACAAACTCCGGAGATGTAGCCAACATAAATGAAAACGAGAGGGTTAACTCCAGTAAAAGAACTGACATCGAAAGCGGTTACAAAAGTGGTATGTATGAACAATTATCCAACAACGTAAAAGAAAAAAGATATCCAACTATCAGATATGCAAATAGTATTCGTTACGCTGGGAAAATATGTCCTTCTTTGAACATTGAATCCCCCATGCAAATGATAAATGTTTACAATTAGTATGAGCTTCCACTTGGTTGTAGCTTATTATTTATGCTTTACTTTTTATATAAATATTTGCCTAATCGCGCAGCAAGCCATAAGGGCCCTATGAAGAGCTATTGACCATTGTGAAAATGCGCAAAATGAATTGGTACGGACATGTCACACGATCAACAGGGCTTGATAATACAATCATGCAAGGTACTGTGCAGGGAGGGCGAAGGGGAGGAAGACAGAGGAAAAGATGGGAATATAACATCTCAGAGTGGACAGGTCTGAAGCTGAGTGACACAGTGAGAGTATCAGTGAACAGATTGGAATGGAGGAAGCTAGTTGTCAGGTCATCAGTGGTTCCCCAACGGTCTGCAAGACTAAGGGATAGATAGATAGATTGAGATAGATAGATAGATAGATAGATAGATAGATAGATAGATAGATAGATATTTACTTGTGCAATGTAATAACCAGTCTTAAAAATCATACTATTTTGAGATAAATACAAATCTTGTCGCATGTTTATTTGTCTGGAAATATTGGGTACACCATAAACTATAGTTGGTGAATAAATTCATGTTAGTTGGTACTAAAAACGATTTCAGGAACGAAAATCTCTCATGTATAAAAGGTACGGATAATTTAGTCATTTCCTTCATTTATTTCTGATTTAGAATCCGACTCTGACCAGTGTGGACCTAACATTGTCATTGTCTGCGTTTTTCATGCTTAACGGAGTTTCCAGACTAACACACATATTGCGCACACTGCGGGCGAATCAATTTTCCTCTGATAACAGGGTGGCGAAGTTCTTCATATTCGTTAACTGCCGCATAATTCCGTAAATACTAGCTGGTAGATAATTGATAGTTACTTCCCTTTTAACACATGTACTTAGAAATTAGACCGCTATTCATTCTTTTTCTTTGCTTGGTTTGACATTCTAAATATCCTAGAGATTGTCTTCTAAGTACATACATTTAATACTTTAACGTTATTGTTTCTAAGTGTATTAACTCAAAGTTGCATAAACCCGCTGTAAATAACTCCCGAAGGGCGTTATGTAAGTTGTGTCAGCTACACAAGAACAGTTTATACCACGATAAACTCAGAAGAAAGAAAAAAAACCATTAAGCACCTATAATATGTTTGTTGATAATTTATGCATTTAGTTATTTTTACATTTTTTTAAAGATATTTCCTATCCGTTTTAGAGCTTTATTTATGACTTCTTGTTGAGGGCGTCCGCTCCATAGCTATTTATAGAACAGTGATTCTCTTTCTTTAACGTAATAGATACGTCAGCTGAAAACAAATTCCACCGATGGTATGCGATCTAAAGATTTGAACATTCCTAAGCATGGTTTTAATTATTTATCTTAATTAGCATATGTGATATGTGTAGAAGTTCAATAGTCAAAGAAAATGATTTATTGTTTTGTTTGACAAACGAATGACTCTTGGATGTTATGCTTCTATGAGTTCATTATGACTTGGCATAATCGTTATTATCAAGACACGTGACATTAATTTTTAAAAAAAATGTTCATATATAGTTTAGCTTACATTGTAGGGCTACTTGCAGATGAAATAAAAAATATTGATAAATGGTTATAGTGATGGAGCTCCACTAGTCAAACAGTGCAATACATAGACCCTAAAAGTTATGATGGGGAGAGTAGTGGATCTATTTCCCACCCACAACTACATCGTTACTATTAGAAACGGCGTCTTACAGCGTATGACTGTTAGTCGAATTGTTATTTTAAAAACACCATTCTCCCATGTACTATACTCATGTATATATAGGTATAACTTCATTTGTAATGAGCCTCAGTGAAAGTATTGTAACCCCAGATTTCGAGTTTCCAACCTGTTTCTTTCCAATCTAGTCAATGAAAGAATTACTTAGATTCCGAAAAAATTGAAATGTTTTGTTATTTGATTTTGTCAATTCAATTTATAACATTTTCTAAAGAACATAAAATCCACCGTTTTCGTTTGTTTTAAAGGTATGCATTATGTACACCTTTTGATTCAATGTTTATTTAATTACTGTGAACGTGACTATTTATTGAAGTTAATATTTGAAATTAGTCATACTTACGGTTCATACAGATATAAACACGATTGGTTATGATCTGACGAATGGAAATATTCCATACATTTATTAACTGATGTGTTGTTGCGCATCCTAGCCTTCGCTGAAAATGGACTTTTCCAGGAACTGGATATGACCGGCGAGCTGGATCATTTTCAGTGACAACCTTCGTTTGGTATGCGGCGTTGTTAGGTCTCCTTGATCATAACCAGGTTTGAAGTTGTAAATCAATCAAGAACAAAGTTCTCTCCACTTTGTATCTCATTAATGTTTTTTGTTTTTTAAACGCGTAGGGAGGGTACAATCAAACTAGAATGTATATTCTGACACTAAGCACAACTAAAAGTAAGAAACCAATGTATTTCCTTTTAAGTGAGAATTTGACACCACTAGTTTCGAATAAGAAAGGTATAGTCTATGTGAATTTTACAACTGATAGAGTATCCAGTAAGCACGAAGTTATAGAACATCAAACACTAATCTTTGATAAACTTGTTATGATATCTGATACGCTTTACTGATATTTGGCAAACTATATAGAAACTATAACAAAACATTCAATCAAACAATAATTAAATATAATAAGTATTCCCCATTTCATTTTGTCAGTGAGAGAATCTTTTTTGCAACCTTTGCTCACTGCTTATAAAACAGGTTACTTCGACCGCCTTTCAACAGAACATGAAAAGATAATACAAAGAAATTACCGATTTCTGCTGGAGAATCTAATGGCTAAATGTTTGACTCCTTCGCTTGTGCAAAAAGACATATTGTCTCCGGATGATGCAATAGAAATTCAAACAGCTTCGACTGAAAGAGCCAGAGCAGAATTATTCCTTCAGAAGCTTGTCCTGTCCAAGCCTACGAGTTTTGAAACCTTTAAATAGGTTCTTCGAGAAACCAAGCAAGAATTTATTGTTTTAGCATTGGAAAGGGATGTGACCACGAGAGAAGGTAAGAGGAATGGAAATTATTCCAATTTTGAAGATGCATTAAGGCACAAATCGATAAATGTAAGTAATCTTCTTAAAACTTATTATTTGTACCCAAGAAGAGACGCAATAATAGAACATGAATTAATAGTTATTAAGAAGGACAACTATTCTATTCGACTATATGAAACTTGTGAATGTATTAAATGTATACGATTATTAAGACATTAAAATAGGAGCGAAGTAACGGCTAATTCATAAAAACAATAACCTTGTATAATTTTTATAAACTTATTACCCTACTCCTCACATTAAAAGGGACCATAACGTGGATTTGGATAAATGTTTAATTTTCCTTAATAGCACGATGCATGACTGGTTTGAGTAAGACCGATACTTTCATCTGATATTTCAGAAATTCCTTCAGATTGGACTACTGGAGATGAAACAAACATTAAAAGAATGATAGAGCGGGAAAGAGAGAGTACATCTTGGATCAGCTTCACCCAGACAACATCTTGGGATTTTTTGTGGAAAGAGAAATATTTAATATAGAGATTATTGCTGACATGACTTTCAAGTCCAGAAAAAAGAAAGCTAAAATCGTGCTAGATAGTGTCTTGCAAAACTTGCCTTATGCCTTTAACCTGTTGCTGCACGCATTGAGGAAAACAGAGTCAGATCAACTGGCCAATCGCCTAAGCGAGATGGTTTCAAGAACAAAAAACGTTCCTAAGCTCGGTATTATTTTATCAACAACACATATTTTTTTAAAGATAAGCTAAAAGGGAACTAGTTAACATTTGAAATTATAAATTTGACACTCTGCAAACTACAGTAATGTATTAGCTTTGGTTTGGCTTTGATTATGACCCGCATATTTATTTTAGAAAAAACATTATTTAAATTGAGTTACGAAATTTTTGCGCTTTCTCAAACATTGCGTATTATTAAAAGGAAATGACTCTCGCCATAAAAGCATATATTAATAAAATGTTTAATGTTTTCCTTATGTAGTGTCACTTTAAATAGTATATTATATATTTAACATTACACGGACTACTTCAGATGAAAATTAAAAAAATCCAGTTTCATCGCAAACCTTCTTACAATTAAGTTGAAAATAGGTAGAAGAGAGTATGTCAACATTGATGATTTAAATTGATTCGATGTATTTTAAACACAATTTGCATAAGACTAGTTTCAGGAAATGTTGTGTGTATCATTGTTGTCATATAGGTTTCCTTTAAATCTGTACTGAGCATGTATGAGTGTGGGTGTGTGTAAATGAGTGTTTCTGTGTGTGAGTGTGTTTATGTATGTGTATGAGTGTAGTTTAGGAGTGTAAATGCATTTTGGTGATCATATTTTAAATTTCCATTTATTTTTCAGATAGGAATTCAAACAGGAAAAACAGTGGATATCTCGGACGTAATTATGTTATTTTATATAGCGCACAATTATTCAAATGTTTATATATTTCATACATTTGTTTCTCAGACTCACATCTTAAACGTCAGTGTAATAATGTGTTTTGATTCTTCTAACCAGGCGGGTCAACAATATAAGTATGACTTAAACATTTAAACGCGTCTTCGTAATGTCATACGCCAATTTGGCGTTCTAATTCTTCATTTCCAGCACTTACTCCACTGAACTCAGGAGAAAATTAGCTTTCTCGCATTTTTTTCTCGATTAAACAGTTGCTGTTTTTTTTGTCTGGTAAAAGATAAAATTTGAATGAATCCAATGTTTAGTTTTAAATGCCTTACAAATTGGTGATTGTAAGTTTAACTTAATGTTGGACTTGAATATCGTTCCTTAATTTGTAATGCTTCTGCATTTATGTTGCGCGATAAATAAAATTCCAAATTAAAATTTGCTGTCACTGACTGTCTTCTGGGAAACGAGTAGGTATCATATGTATTCTACAAGACAAGATACTTAGGCTCGTTATCAACTTTTCATTTGGAATATGCGTGTTTGTAAAGCTTTCAAGGTATCTGAATTCGCAAACATCATATTATATTAACACCATACATATAAAGAATTATTTATTTTAAATGACAGCTGTTCTATATAGCATTTAAATATTTTATTTCTTGACGATCAGTTTTCAAAAGCATGCACTAGGAGCTAGAGTAATCGGTAATATACCATATTTGAAATTGATGTACCGTTAACGATATAACATTGAAATGAATTTGTTGACAAACCTATCACGTTTTTAAAACCTTTTGTAATCTAGCAGATTCCTAAAATGTCCATCATAAAAGAAACCCAAAGACGTTTTAAAAACTTTTACTTCGTTCAATAATTTTTTTCTCGCGAATCTTTTTAAAACGATTATGATACAAATCCTACAAATATTTAACTATAAAAACCAATATATTCCACCAATAAATTGGTTGATGTTATAAGAGAGGTAAATAAACAAACAACAATTTGTTATCAATCAATGAGAAATGTTTTAGATCTGTCAACATAATTACTTGTACATGGTCTGTATTTAGTACTTTTAAAACAATTATATATTACTTTCTTCTTACTAACATTTTTGATATATTGACTTTCCGGAATAATGGACGCCATCGCTTAACTGCTTGTCGCGGGCCGTTTGTGTGCTATTGTTCATGATATATGTGTTTGTTTTCTATCTTCGTCTATTATTATTTTGTTTCATCATGCATTGACTATTCAGTTCACATGTGTTTCTTCATCTTCTTGTTTTGGAAACGAGAAAAATTTGAATTTTTCTTAGCCGTCTTGTTAAACTGTTAAGACTTCCTTTGCTTTTGAATAAACCGCCATCACGTGATCGCCAGTCAACCCGCTTACGCTATAGTGTTCAAGACTAAACGAACTAGGATTACAATCATCATTACTTAAATGTAAACGGAAGCGAAAAAAGAAACGTTGTTTCGAAAGCTGGCCGACGTACAACATGAAGAAGAATTTTCGCCAGTAGCAGATAAATAATTAAAAAATTCGGCTGTTCATTTCGATAACCTGGTGTAAATTCATCTTAAATCGTCAACCATTGTGTCAACTGCCCCAGGGATTCCACTACGTATTGCATTATTCAACGCCCAACCAGTAGCATCACAGGAAAAGCGCACAGAAATAATTTATTTTTAACAACGACCAGAATATCGACGTCTTCTTCCTGAGAGAAACATGGCTAAAAACATCAGGCGATGAGCCCAAGTGCGCGGATTTAACACCCACCACTTACTCCATCAAGTCGTTCCCCAGCCACTCTCGTGGAGGTGGAATTGCTGTCATCACAAAGAATTCCATGGTAAAATGCCTTAAGTACAACACAACCTTCAATTTTTACCACACATCGTTTGAACTAGTCCAAACAACAATCACACTGTCACATAGATCAGTCCATTTTTTCTGTCTCTACTGCCCTCCTCCTAGTAGAAAATAACAATCTGGCTCAATCTCTCTTTTTGGAGAAATTTCCAAATCTTCTGGAGTATGGAAATTTGATAGGTGGCAACCTAATTATTTTTGGAGATTTCAACATTCACTTTGACAGTCCCGGAAACCCATAGACGTCAAAACTCCTAGATTCAATTTATTTTTTAAACCTTAAACAGTCAGTTAACCAACCCACCCATAAACTTAGTCACATTTTAGACTGGATTCTTCATAGACCTGATGATAATATTCTGTAATACACACTTGTATCCCACGAACTTGCATCAGATCACCTCTGTATTATATGCCATCTTGACGTATCAGTCCCAAACCCTCCACTTGTATTTGTTACTAAGAGAAACCTCCGTATGATACATAGAACCAAATTAATGCATGACATCCAAGAAAACCTAACAACTTACATACTACAGCAGAACAACTCGATAAGTGCCAGCGTTCATTGCTTCAAAAACATGCCCCATCAACCGAATGAAGAGTATCAATAAATAATAAAAGTGTTCTCCATGGTATAGCAGTATTAGGGACCAGCTTCGCACTGCTAAAAGACATCGCCGAAAAGCAAAAAGGCTTTGGCTTTCCACCATACTCACTAGTCATAAACAAATCTATGAAGCCGCTAAGATGGACGTCACAGACATAGTCCATTGAACAATATTATCCAACTACCGTACTAAGATCACGCAGAGTTCCAGCTGCAAAGATCTCTTCGAGATAACTAACAAACTAATGTCAAGGAACAAATGTACAATACTTCCAGCTACCTTCTCTCCAGTAAACCTTCCGGACCTATTAGCACATTTCTTCTGGGACAAAGTACAAACCATTAGAGATTCGCTTGACAACTCAATTAAATCTACTGATTTAATACGGGCACTCATGATGAAGAATGCACCAAGTCTTCTGAACTTGATCCTATTCCAAAATCACTGCTGCTTGAGTGCTTAAACCCAATATTGACTTCACTAACTGATGTTATTAATATATAATATTAATATTATATAATATATACAAATATATAAATCATCGGGAAAATTCCCATATTTTTTCAAAACTGAAATCGTAAAGCCTCTGCTGAAGAAATCAACACTTGACTATAACGATTTAAAGAACTATCGCCCAGTTTCTAATCTCCCGTTCATATAAAACAATCTTAGACAAAGTTGTTTGAACCCAACTTTAATCTCATTTGAATTCAAACAGTCTTTCTACCAATGTACAATCTGCATATCGCCCTTGCCACAATACTTAAACTACTCTTCTGAAAGTATTTTTAATGAAATTTTCTCTGCTTTGGATAGTAGAAAGATTACAGTCCTCGCCATTCGTGAATTGTCTGCAGCATTTGACACAATAGACCATGATATATTACTTAACCGTCTCCAGCATGTATTTGGCATTCAGAATATAGTCTTACAGTGGTTCAAGTCTACTTAGTCAACAGGACACAAATTGTATCTGCAAATGGAACACACTCCAGCCCAGTTGATCTATGTTGTGGTGTTCCACAGTGGTGTGTTCTTAGACCTGTTCTCTTCATTCTATATACTCAGCCGCTCTCAAGTGTCATAGATCATCACCCAGTGTCTCACCAATTGTACGCTAATGACACCCAAATATACAAATCTAGCCATCCAACTGAAGTTGATGCTACCATAGATCAAATAGAGAGGTGCATTTTTTATGTGACATCATGGATGACATGTAACAAGCTGCAGAAGAATCATGATAAAACTGAGGCAATTCTGATAACAACACATACACTCTTCAATTCACATCCTATACCTCAGACAATAAATATAAGCAGCACCAACATTAAATTCACACAGTCAGTACGAAACCTAGGTGTTACCCTGAACAGTACTCTCACATTGCACCAAAATGTCATTAACATTTGCATGGCTGCATATCTTGAGCTGAGACGCATCAGTTCCGTTCTCAAATATCTTTCAGTTGATGACGTTAAAACACTTGTGTGTTCATTAGTATTTTCAAAACTGGACTATTGTAACTCAATTATGTCTGGTTCGTCACAATATTCACAAAGTTCAAAACACAGCTGCTAGGATCGTTAGAGTACCTCGATCAGAGCAAATCTCACCACTACTCTGTATCCTACACTGGCTATCCATTCGATACTGAATCAAACACAAAATTTGTTCTCTGTGCTACGGTCCAACATACCTATCCGGCCTCACCCATGTGTACACACCAGCATGATCCTTACGCTCCTCTTCTAACAATCGTATACTCATTGTTCCCACTATAAAAACGAAGTCATATGAACAACGCTTGTTTGCATACCAGGGCCCGGTGATGTGGAACGAATTGCCCAATCAAATTAGACACAAAGACAAAGTCGCTTTTAAGAGTGCTCTTGCAATTCACCCTTTTCGACTGCAGGAACAAACTTAGAAACTTAATAATGTTTTGTATCTTATATGTTTTCAGGAGCATGTTTTTTTATGTTTTCCAATTTCATGGTTTTTTTTTTGTTTTTCTTTAGTGTAGTCATACAATTATAAATGTAAAGCGTTTAGATCTTCTAAAGATTAGGCGCTATAAAATGTCCTCAGTATTATTATTATATATGAAGTACACGAAACACAACAATGTACATCTTGTTCTAGGTAAATCAAAAGAATCAAAGTACGGATCCAGATAAAGACATCACTTTGTAGTGGAGAAGACATGCAGCCACTATTTGAAGTAGAGAAGTATCTTGTTAAGCATATAAACACAGAAGAATGGGAAAATGTGCGACAAACCTTTCTCAAAGAGACGGAATCCGTGTTGAAGGAAGCAACATTTGGCAGTTTAATTATTCATATCACCCCTTGCTCAAAGAAAGCGTATAACAGACTTTTGAATTTTTGTCAAAACGGCAGTTTTGAAACACTGCTGAAAAATCTTTTGAGCGACGAAAAGTCAAAGCAACTTCTTCCCCATGGACCTTTCACCGTCAACATAGAGTTACGGGCAATTGGTTTTATGGACGAAGGTGCAACAAGTGAAGGTAATATTGAATGTTTATTAAATAGATCAGACTGAAATGAGATCAAATATTCAAATTGATAATGTAGATTATATTGTGACAATATCTTCCACCTTCAAAACAAAAGTTATAAATTTCGTGACAATCAATTGTTGTAATGTAATTGTTTAGTTTTGTTTTTTGTTTTTGTTTTTGTTTTGTTTTTGGATTTTTAAAACAAAATTGTTTGTTATTCTGTTGTGGTTGTGTAGGGGTAAGTGCAATAAGGTTACCGTTTTCAATTTCTAAATAAAGTTTGAGTCGATGCAAATTGATTGTAGTATATATTCCAGTAATATAATATATTGATTAGGTTCAGCTTCTTTATCATGCTATCACAACTCTCGGATCAGTCTCCAGAGATTAACTGACAACGGAACACCATGGTGTTGTAAACATGTAGACACATATAGACAAGTATCTCTGTCAATATTCCCAAAACAATAATGCCTATGTGATGAAGCTTGCTTCCCAAATATTTTAGTCCTTCAGAAATAAAAGAAAGTACGGTTGTTATGTTTTTTCGCAACAAAATTTGTGTTATCAAATAAATTACGGGAACGATGTCTGAACAAGTATAATTAATGCGCACTGTTGTTATAAATGTTTCCAGTACTTTATGAAGTTTTCGGGAGAGCTGCCTATCATCCATATCTCTGTAATCATAATGAGATACATTATTACCGAAAACTGTTCAAATATAATCGGACAATAACTGAATCTAACACACCCCAATGTGCGCTTATTCTTAATTTATTTTTACAGTTGCTAAGTTCCGTAACAGGCTTATTGAGGAATTTGACACAGTCGTTGATGAAATAAATCCAATGAATTTTAAGAGGATCTTTGTAGATCGTCGTCTTTTGTCTGAAGATTACTTCCACCAACTTGGCCAATTGCTTCGTCAAAGCAGATCAGCAAGTGCAGCAGACTTTGTTATAAAGGTTTTGGAGCTTGGCGAAGATGCAGTATTAGCTTTCAAGGAAACGATTGAGAAAAATGGTCCAGAATATTTGCTAGCTGCATTGATGAGAGGATCAACGAAGGTAGTCAATGACCCTGGTATGCACAGTTATTTTGATACTGTTTTAGCACTTGATGCATTTTAGTAAATATTAAATCTCAATGTTATATCACCATCTTCGGCTTCTATTTATTTCTTTATATATTTTTTAAATTTTTTATGTTGCAGTTTGATACTAAAGAAAAAGAGTTTAGATGTGCAATGCGTTACGTGTATTTGATTTGGGTCATTTTTTTAAATTTTAATTGCTTGTTTGTCAGATTCAAATTTGACACTTTTAGTTTCAGATTCATTCATTGGGAGATGACCTGTACTTTACAAATAAACACCAGGTGTTGACCTCATTTCTGACCTGGCTTCAGAGTTGTAAACAAGCTTTTATTATAATTGGTTGATTGATTCCAAGGACATTATGGAGCCTTGTTATAAACATCTTTCTATTTTTAGTCGGGTCACACGGTGTGTACGAGATATTTTGAAAGTAAATTTGTTCTAAAAGATTCAAGAAGATCACGTGACCCCTTTCTTGTTCACGTAAAAACAGATATATAAATTATGTTTCGGAGCGAACTATTTAGTAGAACTTGGGCTGTTAGAATATTAAATTGTGTCGTTTTGTGTTATTTTAAATTACCTTGTATTGGAAATTATGTCAATTCGTTTGGATCAAGAAGATTTATTCTGTTATTTATCTGGAAAGTAATTGTGCTCATTGAAATACATTACCAAATACTGACATCATCACGTGACATCATCTTCCATCTTGGATGCTTCACTAAGATTCTAACTTGGAATTATTTGGACATTTTATTACCAGGACTTTTGCAATTTCTGTAGTGAATAATATTTTGAATTATTTTTGGATTAATTTTGGAATTGATTCTTAAAACCGTCAGTTTTTTTTTTCTTTTCTGGAAAATATTTGTGCTCAATAAATTGTTTATTAAGTTTTTACAAGCTTGTTATTTTAACTCTTTCTATATTACTGTTTATTCGAGCCTAAGCACGTAACAATGGTTATAAAGCAAAGCGTACTAAAAACATTAGAAAGTGTTTCCTCTTCCGCAATATGCTCAAATGTATTTAAAATTACATATATAACCAAATTTGTCAAATTATATAACCACAATGCATATTATATTCATAACGTATGCCTTCCACATATTATATCATATTGTAAACGTACTGGCATTGCTATCTCTATGGATAAAATGTAGTAAGAAAATCTTGATATATAAATATTGTATTGCGAGAGTCAGCCTTGTTCTCAGAACGATTGGAGAGTACTGTTCCTTATATTCCACAATATATCAGAGCGAACAATCTAGTGTATATCTTTCCATATATACCAGGTGTCATTGGGCGTTATTCTGTTTATTTCAGATAATGATGAGTTAATTGCTACTTTAAAGGCAGAACATCTGAAATCTACCCGTTTGGATGGATTTATTTTCCACGACTCGAGTTTCCGTATAAAAATACATGATTCCATCGGTAATATTGTAATTGTGTAAATATTATCTTCGTATTTTCATCCAAATCTTCATATATATATATATATATATATATATATATATATATATATATATATATATATATATATATATATATATATATATGTGTGTGTGTGTGTGTGTGTGTGTGTGTGTGTGTGTGTGTTTAGTTATTTGAATTACTTTGCCTGCCGAGTAAATTCTCTTGCACATTTCACCGTTACGTTCAACCACTCCATTCGTAGTTGGGAATGAGCTCATTGACGTGTTGCTTTAACTCTAGTGCATGAGAACAATATGAAAGATGCCGTTAAACAACCACTTAATTGTTAATCTATTTATCTCTAAGCCTATTGCAAAAAGAGCTAGTTATATAAATATACAGATATAGATAACGTAACGACAAATGTAAATGATAACGTAACGACAAATGTGTTTGATGAGTGTGTGGTCTTTTTTGGAGAACTATTGAAGAAGCTGAACATCCCGTCTCCGTATCACGGACAAATTAACACACACACACACACACACACACACACACACACACACACATACACACACACACACGCATATATATATATATATATATATATATATATATATATATATATATATATATATATATATATATATATATATATATATATATATATATATATGAGATCATGTGTGTTATATGTATCAGGGAATGATTAATAACTGCAATTAATTGACAACGTACACTGCAAAACTAATATCTAACTAGCCTATGCCATTTCGACTTGTAATAAGTCTTTTTTAAAAGCAAATACAAACATAGATAACATAAAGAAATAAAACACACCAACCGTTGTGTTTGCAAAACGTTACGAGAATTATGATATTAAACGTATTATGTTTAAACTAGTTTATCTCAACTTGTTAAGAATGATAGAAAATAATTTTATTGACCAGAAGTCGATGAGCCATAAAAACATCTGTTGTTTTATGTACATTTTTGGAAGGACAAATTATATCCCAGATATTGCATTGTTTAAGTATTAATTATAGACAATTAAGCAAATTTAGTGAATTTGTTTAAGAAAATGTGTCGACAGCAAAAGATAATTTTAGTTGTGATATATATATATATATATATATATATATATATATATATATATATATATAGAGTAGTGTGGATGTATGTAATATGAAGAAAAGACAATTGATTCAGAATTCCTGTTTTGTTTCTATTCTTGTTTTACTTTCAGTCTTCAGATGTATGTAATGTTGTGATGAGATTTAATTTGAGAAATAGTAGTTTTAAACTTAAAATATTTGATTTAGTTCACACTACTGGAAGTTCCTGTTAACGTTTTGTTTCATAACTGAGAAAAAAAATTTTCTCTTACAATTTTAAAGACTTTGTTGTCTTTGCTTATCTATGTTACTTCGTATAAAGCCATTTATTCTTCTCAGTGGATATTCGGATAGAATACTGTGGCGATTGGTGCATTTAACAAGAAAACTTTTAAATGAGAAATTGTATGAAGATTTTTATAAAAGCAGCAAAGTGACAAAATGTTTCAAACGAAGAAATGTTCTCACTAGTTCATAGGAACCCGCTTGTGAAAATATTCTCAATCATCGATCATCTATGCTGAAAGGTCTTATTGGGCCAGCAAGCATTCAGCAACAGGTCAATGAAGTAGTGAATCGGTTGGAAACACCTGTTCAAATTACACGAGCAGGAACTCATCAGAAGTCGTTAATGAATTTGAATCAATTTGCTCACAAAGGACATCATGAACTCTGAGAACTATCGATCACTGATTCCTTAACTTGGTGAAGACGCCAGTGATGCATACAACACCGATGGTGTACTCTAAGGCGAGCGAAATACGTCATGCTTAACATAAAATCAACTCGGCAATGCAGCTTGGCGTTGCAAATACAACCCCGACCGTTGCCCAGATTAGTACGAGCTCGTCTACAAAGCCAGAATTCTACAACAGGCATCGCCTAATCTGACCATACACCCGAAAGCACGTTAACATCGCTGTATGTGTATTACCATTGATCTATATTTGATAACTGCAGTTAAATTATCTACCCGCCAATTACTGTTTTATTCTTATTCATGCTGCTGATCCTACTGCCGAACAACTTCTGCTAAATCATGTAAGATATCCAACAGAGAATTCCATTGGTGACTGGCAAAGACTCTATAATTCATATAAAAGAAAACGAACTCATTCTCAGATCTTTGGTATTCAGTGAATCTTCTTCGAATAGCATTGTTCTCGCTGAGACTGGTTCCAGATTGGCCTGCATATATTAATGAAATTCATGAGGATTAAACGAACGAATGGTACGGTAAAACTCAACACATCTATAATCGGTATCTCATTAGACATTGTTAGGTTAGAATAGCCTCAACGAATCGGGTTATTGTGACCTGTGAAGTTATCTGTGGTAGATACGAAAGCGTAGCTTTCACAAGATTAGCGTCCCATAGTCATATATTATTTGGTTACTCCTCCACGTTTGCCCCGATTACTCCGATCTCTATTTGTTACTCAACGCCTTTATCTTATATACCATAATTGATACATATTCATTGTAGGCTTTTGGATCAGGACGAACAGATGGTGGACCTGTGCAGCGACATCTTGGCATCATAACAATACAAACAGGAATTAAATATCAACGTTATATTTAAATATAATTACATTGGTGCATGAACATTTGACAAATGTGCGCGTTGTTATCGCGAGATAACCCGTTTACCTGACATATTATGGAAATGGTCTTGGTGATGTTGTCCGTTGTTTTTGTTTTGTCACAAGATCAGCAATGTCCTCGCTTGCTGCACAGATCGCGAAACAAAGTTACATTGACAGTACCAAGATTCTTGAAGCGGATTGGTAATTGAAACATCTGGGATTGGAGGTCGTCCAGTCGAGTGGAGATCGACTGAAAAGGCGGTTAAACTTCCATTGACACAGACAATGTCATCTTAGTCATTAAAGTCATCGATGAAGCGGTTCATTCAGTGATTGCAAGTCTGGCAATATGAAGTGGATTAAGGATGTATTGAAAAAAATATTAAATGAAAACAATAATGTAGACACAATGGTAAATTACACAGATACATCATACCCTGAGTTCTGATACTGACGTTGCTGTATTGACAGATCGAAGAAAACTAGAGTGTTGGTACCATTCGTTCCTGCCTAAGATTACCACACATTCTTAAAAGAGGTTGAAAGTTTTTAACTATCATCGAGAACACATAAAAACACGTTTGCATGCCTTAACATAAAATCGAGTCTCAGGTTCATAGCACAATCTGTGGTCGTACTTGGTTGAAGATTAAAACATTCACTCGTCTTAGAAACTTTCTAGCATAAATTCATTACGTTGTATCCAATATTTTGCTTTTTATAGGAACGCATATAATTATTTAGGCATTCCGAAGTTTACGAGAACTTCCAGACCCATGTATGAGCGATTCCCGGCAGCATAGCTGTGATCCTCGCTAACAATACTCTTGTTGGAGGGTGCGAACGGACGAATGACGATCTTTGGCTCTCCAAAAGATAATTTGAAAATATAATAATTAATTTTCTTACGTCCTATCACAAAGTGAAGCCAAAGCAACTTGCAACTCAAATGAGCATTCAAATATGATTGCGGATCATGTTGTAGTTTTCTTCCACAAGTAAACTGTCTCTTTATGATTGATCCAAGGATAATAGTATCCGCCTAGTTGAGATAACCGAAAGAACGTCTCGGTGGCACTCAAATTATCAAATGTGACGAAAATACAAAAATGAAACATTAGCAGAATCTTTCCGTTTCATGCAGTAATTACAGTGCTTTCTGGCATCAGCAGCTGAAGCGGTTGCAAAACTTGATGAGTTAGGTGCTTCCGGAACTGCATCCATAATAAGTATAAAAAGAGCGTTTGCAAATCTTATAGCGTGTCACTAACGAATAAAAAGTGAAAAGACATTCGAATATCTTGAAAGACCGGTAAATGAAATCCCCTTTGGCCAAATGTTCTGTACAACATTGGTGTCACTTACTACTCAAAGATCAAAGGCAATCACTGGAACCTAAAGTCAGCACATTTCTTATATAAGTGAGAAATACAACAATTAAATACTGATGACAGTATTATTGGATTTAATACTAGATTGACTGTATATATATATATATATATATATATATATATATATATATATATATATATATATATATATATACATATATATATACATATATATATATATATATATATATATATATATATATATATATATATATATATATATATATATATATATATATATATATATGAGTATTCTCCTTATCGGACATATATAGGATGTATTCTGAATGCGGTAATGAAGTTGTGAAATATGTTGATGGGTTATTAAGTCGTCTAACAAGTGATGCTACCATTACTGCTAATTTGTGTCCAAATTCTAAATATATCTCCGTGACACTCTCCCCTTTAAAACAGTGAAATACATTTTTGTTTATGGCAAGATAGAAACCGAATAGTTCTCAACACTCTAATGTGACAATATGAACTCGAAGCCAGCTTAGAGTCATTGCATTAGTAAATTAAATCACTCAATCAAGGAATGCGCAGCCATGCATTTAAACACTAAAATATTATTTCCGCAATATGAAAATATAGTTCATCCCTATTGCATTTCCCGTTGATAATACTGCAAGCAAAACTAAATAAATCTCGAACGTTTTTCGACAATGAGTTATGACCTTGCAACAGTTTTGAGGCAAAGACAATAACAATTGTTTCAGACATGGTCTGTGCAGGAATGTTCTAGGTTCTATCCATTATTTCGCCTCTACAAAGGGAATATTTGAGATTCACTTCGCCTTTTAAGTTTCCGTCTTCTGATCCCAGATTTCTCAGTCCTTTTGATTGTGATCTTTAACTCGCGTTATATTGTCGGATGGCATTACACTCAGTTTCCCGATTTGAGGAGTGGCTTTATCGGACGAGCACAGGAATCGTGAAGCAATTGTCATTATGGGTATTTCACGTCCGACATTTGAAACATCAAAGTGAATTTTGGATGTATATTTATACATTGACCTGAAAGAATCTAACTTCAACTACCTTCGGTGGATTGGTGTGCTGAGTAGGTAAGTATGATGGTGTTGATGTACTGTACATTTCGGTCACGTCCATCAAGGATTTCACGGATGGAAGGGACACTTTGGTTCATCTTGACATCGATGATTTCTGTTTGGATGGCTACAGCAAACCTGTAATGAATTCATAGACAAATGAGCAGAAAGGTTACTTGTATATTTTGGAAAGTCTTAATCTGTGGAATATGTTCAGTCTCGCCTCTTCTCTCACATGCCACAAGCAATTTACTTTATTTTCATTTTTCAAGCTGTTCCCACATATGAAGTTTTGATAACCTTCTTTAATAGCATCAAACCTACTTCCATTAGAATGAAGAGCTTTTATTACAGCACCAGCAATGATCTAAACATCAGAGGACTGCAAATAACAATGGACCCAGTGGATGAACTTTTCATGTTTTTGTGTAGATTGAGATGTGGATTTCGGATTAAAGATATGTCTGTTGGATTTAATATTCACAGGTTTTCTGTAAGTCGGAAACAAATCATGTGGACAAATTATTTGTATTTCTTACTGGGAAATATAAATATCTGGCCAAGTCATGAGCAGGTTCAAGCAAATATGCCTCTCGAGTTTCAACTCTCCTACCCAGGAACCAGACTTATTATTGACTGCACATACATATCTACAGATAGACCCTCATTTCTAATGGTTGCATCCAAGACTTTTTCAAACTACAAAATTCACACCTGCAAAGGTTTTATAGGGATAGCCGCACATGGTGCAATCACATTTGTGTCATCCTTGTACTCGGGATTCATGGGTGATGTGGAGATCACAAAGCTCTCAGTTCTTAAAGAGTTTTTAGAACCAGGGCACCAAATTATATCTGTCACAGAATTAGGCGAAAATTGAATTTTTTTTCTTTCTTGAATTACAAGCTAATCTCACCATTTTTTTTTGTTTCGTCGTACATGCGTTACCTGGGGTGAATAAGTTGTTTTCTCCAAGGTTAGCGGCGTGTAACGATTTGCATGTGCCTGATTTCGAATCACATGAAGTCAGGAACATTAGAATCACGGGGTGCACGGTAATTTTGCCGTGAATTCTGCTCACCTATTTGAGGATATATAAGACATAATATTTCTGATAATAATTACGAGTCCAAAAGTATCTTATCACAGGAAAGATAGCTCGTCATTCTATCTCCAGCCAAAGGGGTGAGTGTTAAATTTATATTTCGTTTTATTGTGCATTTTATTCCGTTTATCATTTCATGTAATGATGCCTTTATTACAATGCAGATTTAAACATGGAATATTTGGAATTACTAGTCACTATTAGACTTTAAATGCAATAGCGTAATATAAGTTTTAGATTGTTTTTGAAACAACTACTATTAGTGTGGTTTCTTTATTGTAGCTGATATCGTAGCTGATATTGTAGCGGAACGTCTGATATCGTAGCTGATTTGTTGCGGAGCATCTCTGATATTGTAGCGGAGCATCTCTGATATTGTAGCGGAACGTCTCTGATATTGTAGCGGAGCATCTCTGAAGTTGTTGCTGATTGTAGCTGAACGTCTCTGAACGTATATTATTGAAGCTGAACGTCTCTGAACGTATCTGAATTGTAGCTGAATGTGATTAATTGTGCCATTTGATTGTGAGATCAAATTGAGGTATCTGACTGTCTGTCTGTCGGATTGTCTGTCCATCTACATCTGTCGTGATGTGTAAATATCCAGAAATCTAGAAGTCTGAGTGTCGGAGCTGTCTAGAAGTGTAAACATCCGGGGTGGCATCTAGGTATTTGGGAACGTTGGTTCTAGTAGATGCTGTATGCTGTCTGTTCGTATAACTGTGGTGGATCCGTGAAGGGCAAGTGACCGATAAAAGTATTGAGTCAACCCTAGGCATTCGGGGAAACTGGGCGGCGATTCAACAGGTGGTGAATCGTACGGTTATACAGGGTCGAGACACATGTGTGTGTTGCAATTGTAGTACAATTGAATACATTGTTATATTTACATAGTTACTTCAAATCACAGTAGTATTTCAAGGGATTACATGAATCTCAATTAAATTTAGCAACTTGATTAAATACATGTATATGTTCGTGCTAGTTGTCGCAATCCATACGTGCTATAGTACAGTTTGATGTTTTGTATTTGTTATCGCAATTTATACTTGCGGTAATTTAACTTTTGTAAAGGTTCCTTGGATCTGTGTATAGTCCAAGAGATTCCTTTGTATCTGTGTATTAATATTTAATTTATTCATGTATTGTGAATGGTTGTGAGTGTAATTGTGGGTTGAACGCATGAGTTATTGTGTTGATACATCATTATTTTTCATTAATAATTTATTTCATAAATTTATATTTTCTTTCACATATTGTGTTTGTGTTGTTCATTTGATCCACCATCGACTCGGTAACAATTCTGTTACAATATCAGATAAATGTTTTGTTTTACACAAAGTTTTCGTAGGTTCTGGTGTTTCCATTGCAACACCACACTTTCTGTGTATCGATGGGCAATTTACAGCTTCCCAGGTGAGGACAATCAAAACATTGCATGCCTGAGGATACATGTGAAAAGAAACATTAAGAGTGTGAAAGAATACGAGTTATTACAGTCTGTGGTGTCTTTGACAATTTCTGGGTAAATACATTAGTTGTGGATAGTAGCAAATGTACTTACTTTGTTCAAACAATCACTAATTAAGCAAATCAATGACATTTTGTGACATGGAAGAATCATGTAGAACATGTAAATGAAACAAAGATAATGAGACATTATGAAAGTACCACATATGGTTAATTTTATTGACATTTCAATAGTTTTTTTTAGACCTTTAAATCATGACACATATCATTGGTATCTTGTCATGCAAATACCTTTTATATGTGTGAATCTAGTTCATTTTATTAACATTTCAGTAATGTACAAGTTTTTTTTAAACATCTTTAGTAAAATGGTGCCATATTTCATTGACATTTTGATTTTCATGCAAATACTATTGCTAAAATGATGTGTGTTTGTACAATTCTAAAATACATCAATGGGAGACTGTTCCGTACTTATATAGTACGTAAAACCAACTAAGCTCAATTTAAAATTGACAATTTATTTAAGTAGAGTTTAAAAGCATTGGCAAATGACTTGAAGCCATTTTGTAGTAGTTGTGGTTGGTCTTCAATTTCAAGGCATCATTATTAGTGACGGCAAAGGTACTTCAGAGATAGCAAAGTGTCTGCGAAACTCAACATTTGATTGCCAACAAACCATAAGGGGGAGTCCTGTTGGGGTTGTAGACTTTACGATCAGGAGATGCAACAAGCCAATGTCAAAACGGGCTCACAATTATGCCACTTTGGGTACAGATTGACATTGGCATTCATTCTCTGGATGAAAAAATAATTTTTTTAACAAAAACAAACCAAATCATGCATCATAATAATTTAAAAGGTGGTTTTGTTTCTTCTTTAAATAAAATATTCTTACACACTGCGGTGTCACGTATGCAATACAAATTATTTTCCTTGATTTCTTAAGCATGGTTTACAAATTTTGTTGTTGAAATTTCTTGTAAGAAGGATAAAAATCGATAGAAAAACCTCGTACATAATTGCACGTCCGCCTCTGCTTCAGGAGATCGCCAGTTCGAACCCGGCCGAGTCATCCCAAATACTTATTAAAAGGTACATGCAGCTGCATACAGAAAGATGGTTTGAGTAGTTCAATATATTGAGCATGCGAAATATTTATACTGCAGAAAAGAGCGTACGAGAGAGAAAAGTGAGAGAGATTTGATGATACAAAATGGCATCTTTTTACATTGTCTTGCTACTCTATGGTCTTAAACTAAATAACAGAATAGAGTAAAACCAACAAGTCCTGTACAATTAAATAAATATGTCAGATAGTTGAAGCATTATAAAAATTAGACAATTTCTAACTAGATCAGCCATCTTTTTAAACAACTCATTGTACACTCACATGCCTTTCACATCAAAGTAGCATTAAATGTACCGATTCAAATGGTCTGCCATTGACCTCAGTGTCGTCTTTGTTGAGATTGAGTAATGATAACTCCAATGATCTCAGAATTTTAGGGTTAAAGTAGATTTTACGATTTATTTATTTTTTCTTTCTACATGTCGTCAGTTGCATGTGAATGGGTAACTTAGATCTTGACACATGTCTTACTCGTTTGTTATTCACCTCATAAATCATTGCATAATGCCTTTCAGTCAGGTAGTAATCATATGACCTACACAGTAATCATATGACCCACACAGTAATCATATGACCTACACAGCATAGCTACTAAGTTCCATATCATAAGTATTTATTAACATCCTGTCAATGCCACAGAATTATTGGGTTCCAGTGAAAGGAAAATGGTAAACTGTGCTGATCGGTTTTCTGTTTTGTTTTCGAGCTAACTGATAATCAGTATTTTAACATTAGACCGCTAAAAGGCCATAATAATGTTATATATATATATATATATATATATATATATATATATATATATATATATATATATATATATATATATATATACATTTTGAGATAAACCATTTAGTACATTTTCTGAATTAGTCTACTTTTCGACAATTATACCAAAATGTTAGATCTATTGTTTTATTTAAGAAATATGTGAGTACACAAAATATGCATGTTACCAAGTCAGCTGGAATTTTTTTGCCAGATGGGCTAGTTTATTTGAAGTACAACGGTTTGAAAATATAAACTTTGTTTGGGTGAGGGAGCATCTCAGTTTCGTACTACTAGGGGCATTTTACTCAGATTTAACCTTCGACCAATCCTCGACTTTATAATGTACATGGATTTCGATAGCAGATATTTTTGTAATGTACATGCATTTCGATAGCAGATATTAAGTGTGGAAAACGTTTTGGTGAGCCAACATCTGATTTGTTCGTGGCTTAACAAACACAACACTTTAACGCTTCCCCAACAGTTTGGCGGCTACAGACACTAGGAACTGGACTTAACAGGTTCGTAGTAAGGAAGCGCAAAGTACTCTATAGAATATAGGAATTCACCATTTATATTGTGTGAAGATAAATCATACACGAATTAAGTGATATATCTCACTTACTTCAATAGCTTTTACAAGCACTGTATTGTGCAAAATTGCGGTAATGTATACACTACTATCCTCCATGTTCTAGAAAGACATTTGAAGTAGTATGGAAAACGGGAGGGCTTGGATTTGCAATAACTCGGTTTCTTTAGTGTTTCAGTATGTACTATGGTTGCTTATCTATTTCTCTCTCTCTCTCTCTCTCTCTCTCTCTCTCTCTCTCTCTCTCTCTCTCTCTCTCTCTCTCTCTCTCTCTCTCTCTCTCTCTCTCAACTAATCGCTTCCCGACTGTGGGATTTATTCTGAAATAAAATGGTACGAAAAAAAAAACAGACTCGAAGGGCATAGTTTTCCAAATTATATTCTCACCTTGGTCTTTCACTTGCATGAAAGACAAGTGCTCTTCATCTTCACGACTCGTAATGCTTGAGGTGTTATCTGTCTCACGAACTAGAGTAGAAATGCCGGAAGCTTTTTGTTAGTATGGTGGGGAACTGATTTTAATACTCGTGAAGCATGGGAATCGTGCCCATCGATTGATTGCTCACTCCCCCTCCCTCTCATGACAAATACGAACACTGGTACACGACATTTCGAATTGATGGTAGCGTTGATGCGACCATGAACGACGAATACGCAGCAGTGATAATCTCACATCTTGACAAGAAAAAGTATTTCCTTAGAGTGAAATTCATTATCCGTTCGGAAACAGGAGATTGGATTATTAGAGATAAATTTGAACCAATCTTTAAGGATAATAAAACTATCACTGTGAGTCATGATTCCAAGCTAGGAATTCTGACTGGAATTGACAAACCATATTACGAGAGATCTTATCCTGTAACAACAGTTGTTTATGGGGCATATTCGTTAAAAGATAAACCGAGCATTGAAAAACTAAAACCAATGAAATTGTCACTGCCGATTTTATCAACGGGAATAAATTGTGTAGCAGAACGAATAGTAGAACACTTCACAAATGCGTTGCGTGGAACTAAATTGACTGATTTAAGACGCAAAAAAATAAAGGAATGGGGACTAATAGTAAAGGAGCGCGGAGCAACAATTCAAAATGTGGCAGAGTTTGAACGACTACTAAAATTTCCAATATCAGTAACGACGATAACATGGAGAAGTATTATACGAACCGAAATATAAATCGAGAGGAGCTCCAATCAAAATTATAGATCATAATGAACACGCGTGGACATCAGCAGTAACAATATTTCCTTGGGATAGAACAATAAAATATCTACCCGCGGAGTTCTCCCCGGAATTCTCCCCGGAGGAGAAACTATTTGATTTTTTTTTAGCAGTTGAGTAAAAACGATCATGTGTCAGTGTGGTTACTTCATAGTTTTGATCACGAAGATCAATTTGTAAGACCCAATGGTGAATTATACCGTACTGAAGCCCTCCATAACGCGATGAAAACACTAGCTAGTGAGTTTTCAACGGAACACATGGAATAATTATTAATAAATTGTTTTACAATTCCGTTTGTTTCAGCTCACTTCGCGAGAAAGAAAAATATGTGCAAACCAACAAGAACTGAATTCCTGTCAGATATCAAACTAAGTTGCATCGAATATAACCACGGCGGATTATGGAATACAAAGTATGACCTTAAAATTATTATTTCAATTGATATGGTTACGTGTTATCCCGGGAGTTTTCTTGGGTACGGAGAAGTCGCTGAGTACTTCAAGCGATTTGGACATCCCACATATGAGATGACCTGTGTGGTTATTGATGGACCACTACCCGATTTTGATATATTTGGATTTGCTCGTGTGGTGTCATTTGAATTAGCTACAGGACTTCATCCGTGAAGTTATGTTTGGATTGGTAGACACATATCTGAAAAACACTGGATGCCAATAGTGCTATTACGGTATATGATTGATTCTGGAATGCTAATGTCGTTGATTGTCAGTGAAGCGATTATATCATACCGAGCGCAGACTAAAGTCTGGTTACCACAACATAGTCTAGATAGTATAATCAGCGAAAACAAAAAACAATTTCCCGATCTCGACGAAGAATATATCATGAATTGGTTCAAACAGCTATTTGAAGTCAGAAATAGACAAGCAAAAGATCTCGGTAGAAGAAAAATTGGTAAGTTTACTCAAGTTGGTAAATACGACAATACAAGATATTCTTCACGGTTGATTATGGATAGCGTTGAATACGATTTTATAATCGCGGATGTAACATCTATGGGTATATATTTCAATCGCAAAGATGCTTTCTTGTCCGATGGAACGAAATTGGGTACAATTGTTCCTTACAACGATGGATACAGTGTTCAGTATACACATTTGAGGACTTCTATGCAGGCTTATGCTTCTATTAATTTATTTTCAATGATAAATAGATTTCCTGACACCGCAGTTAGAGTAGCCACTGATTCATTCTATATAGACGCAAAACACAGCAGCGCAGTGGCTAAATTTACTAATTATGACGAGAGTTGGGAATCATGGAGAATTAAGCGGGAAATACCATGTGATTATTCCAAATCAGCAGATGTTACGATTTAAGATAATTACTTGAAAAATGAACAGATATGAGAACTATCTAATACACCGCCGATATCTGATTCAATATGTGGATATAAAACAGTTTATTTAAACGGTTGTGGTGGATCAGGAAAGACGACTCGTGCGATTCAATTATTTCGTAGCGTTTCCAAATCAAACATGATTGTGCTAACACCGACCCACAGACTTGCAAGAGAGATGAAAGAGCTAGGGGTGAATGCTTGCACGTATTATATTTTTTCTTTTATGGAAAGGTGCCGAATGGACTCCTGATTGAATGGGTGAGAAATGTATTCCTGAAGTCATTATTTGGGATGAGATATGCACGGTGTCATTAGATGTATTACAAAGATTTCTAGATTGGTTATTACTAGCGAATACAGCAGAGATAAGGTGTGGCGATCATGGCCAACCACCATCATTTGTTGGTTTGTCTCCACATGATTGGCTAAAGAATTTTGTTGACTATTACGAAGAAATTAATACTGATCATAGAGCACTTGATTGAACAATAACGCGAATTCAAGAAACTAATTAGATTACAACCGGATAGAATCCAATATGAAAAAGCCCGTGAAATAATTTCAGAAATACATTAAACGATTTCTGGGAAGCGTGGAGACCAAACGATTTGATAGTGGCAAATAGGAAGATAGTCAGAGACACACTTCAGATGAAGTTATTTGATTTGCATAAAAAAAAATTTCCAACACATCCAACGCCGCTGCGTTATAGACCCAAGGATACACGGCGACAAAATATTGAAGTTGAAATTCCTGGCCTGACAGAGTCAGGAAAGCAGATTCTCGTGCTAAATGATATTGTGCTGGTTGATATCAATGTCGCCGAAGACGCATTACGCGCTCATAAATCTCCATGGACGCTAGGATACGCAGCGACAATACACTCTTCACAGGCATTGACTATATCCGATACAATTGTTTCGATCATAGATAATAACATCGAGTTGTCGAATTTCGTTTATCTTGCGGTGTCCAGAGTACGAAGAATAAATCAACTTCGAAGAGTTGTTCTAGACTATAACGACACTACAATAAATTATATTATCAGCGATGATATAATCAGAAATAAACTCTCTGGTTATAAACAACAGTATAAAAAAATAATAGAGAATTTAATATTGATGCTGAATTAATAATTGCACTGAAACAACAACAGAATAATCACTGCGCGAGTTGCAATTGTATAATGAGTTGGTGTTGGTTGGATAAAGGTCCTCGCCAATTTACCGTAGGTAGAAAAAATAGCAGCGTATGTCATACCAGAGATAATGTGATGCTGACTTGTCTTGAGTGCATCATACGAAGTGGTGCTAGTTAAGACCACACGGCGGTAATTGAGTATCCTCAGGTATCACTTGTAGCTGTTCACGTGCAATTCGGCGCTGAGGAGCAGTTTAATCCAACCTATAGATTGCTGGTCTACCCGTGGATCGTATTATGCTAGATATTTTATGTACAGTAACACTCCAGATAGGATCAGTAGCTCTTTTTTTACCACCTTCAAGCTCTCCTGGTTCATATAAATACCTAACAGTGATATTGCCGAGTATTGGTTGTTTTGAAAAATCATTTTGGGGTTTGACGGGTATCGCGTTGTTATGGTTTCATGTTGATTGTTCGAGTAATCTCATTATTCAGTGCAGTAATCACGCATGGTAATCTCTTGACCCATTCACGAGATCATTTATTCTGAATAAATTCTTTCGCGTATTGATATCCAAATAACCGCTCAGCAAGTGTCCGATTAAATCGTTCAAAAATTGCCTGATCGCGATGTAGTGCAGTATGTCCTCGTCGTAACGCAATATTGTGATTCTTTCCTTGCCAGGATCAACTTGTAATAGATTTGGCCAACGCAGAGGACCCCTTCGATAAATTCTTTCAAACGCAGAAGCAACTTCAGTTGATGATATCGTCGCTAGCGGCTCTGCTTGTTTGTATCGACTTGCAACATGAACTACGGTTAGCGCGTATTTATGAACACCATCATACGGAAGAAATAATATATCACCCTGATGAACTTCATTAGGAACAGTCACATCAAAATGCGAATAGTTAATTTGTTTAGGCGGTGGTAGATAAATTTGCTATATAGCCTGCTTGGATAACCAATCCGCTGCAGTGGTATTTTTCACCTTTGCGGCGCTAGCGAGTTTACCGATTGCTGCTTTACCCCTCCAGTATCCTCTTGGGGAATAATAAATAGATTCCATGTTGTTATTCATTACCAGCATCTAACATCAATTTACCTTTAATTGCCGATTTTACTAACCATGAAGCCAATGTTTCTTTTGATAGATTATTAGTGATATAATTCAACGCGTGAATTAATTTCACATCTGCGAGGTGTCTGTGATGCAGATTACTGCTTGTATAAGCAATATCATGAGCATGACACGCCTTATCAATGGCGTTTATTGGATATTCACCCGGTCGGGGTTGGTTTTGATCATCGAGTCTGATATCGAGACTTGTCCCGGGTCCACAATAACTATATCCTAGAAGGTGGTTTTTTTCTGGATACTTCGCCCATCGTGTTCCTGGAAGTTTTACTAACTTGGCTGCAATATCACCTCCTATTTTTATTTAAAAACATCTCCTGATTTCATAGAAACAAATCTAAATTTCTTTGTACTACATTGTACACACCTACCAGAAAGCGCACTTTGGTTATGTGCTTGCCACTAACGAAGGCCGCAGCAGCCTTTTCTTCAACCCTTGATCCATCAGTATAAAATTTAGTGTAATTAGTAAAATCGTTGAGAAGTTCATAATAAGAGTTCAGGAATATGACAGGGTTGGTCTCAGATTTATTCCCATCGTGTAACGTAAAAATCACTTTGTTGCTTAAGGAGCCAAGGTGATGTTTTCGAGACAAACGTTTTCTGAACTGTAAAGAGATTACTTTTGATATTGTCCAGGCTGGATGATATTCTAATGCCAAATGAAGGTATGGCATTTGGTTTATTACCATATAAAGATTTGTATTTTGGTTGAAAAACAGCCGAAAAAGCAGGGTTCCGAGGGTTTGATCTTAACTTAAGAGCGTATTGTGCAGAAAGCATTTCTCTGCTATGCGATCAAGGTGGTTCATTCGATTCCGCGAGAACGTTTTCACATGGAAATGTCTTAAATGCTACTAGAGCGAGTCTTATTCCCTGATGATGAATTGGATCAAGAATTTTCAAATAGGACTTCCTAGCTGAACCATAAACAATGCATCCATAGTCTAGTATGGAGCGGATAAATGTTCTATACAAATTAAGGAGGACTTTTTTTTAGCACCCCAGTCAGTGTGCGCAATTACTTTCAGTAAATTTAAAGCTTTTAAGCATTTAGCTTTTAAATTCTTTATGTGTGGTATAAAAGTCCGCTTTCTATCGAATATAATACCCAAAAACTTTGTTTCCTCAACATCTGGAATAAGTGTTACATCCAGCGTGAGTTTAGGGTCATCATGATATCTTCGCAACTGACAGAAATGCATGCATACTGTTTTCGATTTAGAAAATTTGAAACCGTTATTACTGGTCCATCTTTGGATCTTATTGGTATTTTGCTGGAGTTGTCTTTCAATTGTATGCATGTGCTTTGATCGATAAAAAATTAAAAAAATCGTCTACATTTAATGAGCAATCCACACCATGAGCTAAGCACTTGGTGATGCTATTGATTTTGATATTAAATAGCTGTTGCATATCGGAGAGGGTAGAGCCCACTCGTACTTTGAACTCTTTGTCGGAGAGAAAATTGGAGATGAAAGAGGGCAGACGGCCTTTAAGACCCAGATCGTGCAGGTCATTTAGTATCCCGTACTTCCATGGTGTGTCATAGGCCTTTTCTAAATCAAAGAAGACTGCGACTAAATGTTTCTTCTTGATAAACGCATCGCAAATAAATGTTTCCAGTCTAACCAAATGATCGTTAGTGCTACGTCCAGAACGGAAGCCACTTTGGAAAGGGGATATTAAATTGTTACTTTCCAAGTACCATACAAGCCGAGAATTAATCATTTGTTCCAATGTTTTGCATACGCAGCATGTCAATGCAGTGGGCCGATACCTGTTAGGATCTTCGTTATCTTTGCCTGGTATGGGAATCGGTGTCACTGTTGCTTCTTTCCAGCTCTTAGATACATTACCGGCAATCCATAAATCATTAAAGATTTTAAGAAGTAATGTCAGAGAAGATTCTGGGGGGTGTTTCAAGAACTGGTAATGTACTTCGTCAGGCCCAGTGGATGTATCATGGGCCTTGTCTAATGCCTCCCTACGCTCCAATAAAGAAAACAGCTGGTTATAAGTTTCTGTGTTGTTAGATGTAAATATTAAACGTGACTTTTCGTTTTGAGATTTTAATCTTCTAAAGGCATCTGAATAATTAGATGATGATGAGTTTTTCGAAACCTATCGGCAACAATATTTGCTATGTCACGTTTCGAACTGAAATTGCTATTGTTTGTTTTCAGGTGTCGAATAGAATTGTTTCCTCTTTCCATTTATTTTGCGAATAGTATCCCAAACTTGTTTCATTGAAGAACGAGAGCTTAAAGAAGAAATATATTTCTTCCAGGATGCACGTTTACATTCTTTGATTGTGCGTTAAGTTTTGGCCCGGGCAATACGATATTTGTTAAAATTTTCGGGCGTTGGACGATTGTTGAATGTTTTTAATGCTTCTCGGCGTTGTCTAATGGCTTTTTTGCATTCCTTAGTTACCCAATGTTTTTGCGGTTTTTTACTGACCGGTGAGGACTTAGGAATAGATTCATCTGCAATTGAAATTAGAATTGAAGTAAAATGCTGTATAGGATTAACAGCGTTGAAAATTGTATTATTATTTAGTCAAATTTGACATAGTGTTTCAAAGGAAACCCAGTCGGCTTTCTTTATATTCCATTGTGGAATTGCGTCATCAATTTTAGAGTTATTTTCAAGAGTGATTGGAAAATGATCACTGCTGTGAAGGTCATCAGCGACCTTCCATTCATAGTTCAACAGCAATGAAGGAGAGCAAATTGTCAAATCATTGGACGTATACGTACCCGTTTCTGTGTGTAAATATGTCGGTGAGTTAGTATTATATAGACACAGATCGTGTCTAGAAAGGAAATCTTCTACTTTATGGCCTCTGTCGTTTATGTGATTCGATCCCCATAGAATGTTATGGGCATTAAAATCCCCGAGTAAAACGATGGGCGTGGGAAGTTGTTGAACATTATTGTCTAATTCATTTGGTACTAGTTTGGTGTTTGGTGGTAAGTAAATAGAGCAAAATGTAATCACTCGATGTAAAGTGACGCTTACAGCAATAGCTTGTAAATTTGTATTTAAAGGAATGACTCTGTGAAGGGCAGTATTGTTCACAGCAACAGAGATTCCTCCTGAGGCCCTGTCAGCGTTTTGAAAGTACGTGTTAAACAGGGAAAAGTTTTAAATGTAATTTTATCTGTGTCTTTCAGGAATGTTTCCTGTAAACATAGTATAGCAGGATCTTGTACATTTAAAAGCAGAATATCATTGTAATTAACTTTTAGTCCTCGACAGTTCAATTGTATGATGGTGTTCTTCATTATAAAATTATGCTGGAGATTCTGGATCTAGGTAAGACTATTCTCGGAGAAAATGTGTGTTGTTATTTGTCTGGAGGAAGTACGGGAATATATTTGGTTTTGCTAGGTTTGGAGTAACCTTGAGTACACGGAGCAGTTTCTTCTGCATCCATGCTCTCAAGTTCTCCAAACATATTGTAAAGTTTGATGGGATCATCTGACCCCTTTTGCTGCTTATCTGTTTGCGGTTTTTGTTTATTTCTTGGACCTTTTGGTGGTGGGTTATTTTTGCCTGGAGAACTTTTCTGGCCTCTGGGTACGGTATGTTGGAGGTAAAATTTACCCTCTGAATTCCTTCTCCTGTTTCCAAGTATCACAATCCTTAGAATTGGCGTGATGTTCTTTGCCACAGTTGACACAATGCGGAGCTGCACTACAATCAGCTTCAAGATGAGAGTGATCTCCGCATCGGCCACAGACCTTGACTCTGGAACATCGGTCCTCGTGATGGCCGTATTTCTGACACTTACAGCATCGAAGGGGTTTGGTATGTAGATGGCAACCTTTACTTGCAAAAACCCAACCTTTACCACTTTGGGCACACTTGGTTTATTAAAGGTGAGTACAAATGTGTTGGTGTCCTGCAGGGTGTTATTACGTTTAATACGTATTCTACACACTGCACTGACACCTTCATGTTTCATCCCTTCGATTATATTTGTGTCGTTGACTCCAGCCAAGTCACGACACCCATCACGCCTTTGGACGTATTCAAGGAAGTGTGAGCGAATGCGGTCACTGGAATGTCGAAGAATGTTTTCATCTTTTTTAGATTTTCCGATTGCCCTCTTCGCTTACATTCAACTAAAAGACAGCCCGATTTTAATTTTTTTATACCTTTTGTGTGCCGATCAACCCCATTTAAGTTTTCTCAATTACAAAAGGAGATAGTGCAGCAATATTTTTTTTCAGCATCTGTAGACTGTATGACCATGAAGCGTGGGAATGACTCCACACCACATGGTTCTTCATCAGAGTCGGATAGTGGTTTCGTTTGTTTGGTTTGATTTTGTTTTAATTTTCCATGATTTTGTATTAAAGTTTCTGCACCCATGCTCCCCGCCCACCATGGAGCCCAACAAGGGGACACGTTTCAAGTGCCATGGATACACATATGCTATACTCAGTAGATAAAATTACATAGGATTAACCCGTGAAGTTTCCTTTATGGGTCGGCAAAATTATCTCCCGATTGACCCGTTAAGCCACCGCCTTGTAGGAGGTCCTCTAGTACTTGGGAAAATGAAAGCTAGAATGATAGAATGAAGGGGCAACGATGGTATCAAGAGAGATACAAGAAAGATATAGAAGGTGAGCTAGTAAATAAAGACCTCCTATGGCTCGGCGTGACCAGCCGATTTGTCGAGACCGGGCCCATCTCGACCACCCGTCTAAGAGAAGTAGAGGCCAAATTAGTGTATTGCATCGGAAAAGCCTCCGCTCAACTACCAGGATCCTTTCCTCCTCCGACACAGGTCGCAACCCACGGCAAACAGGTCGCCTCTACTTAGTCGCCTTTTACGACACGTGGCGAGGCACGTCGGGCCAATTCTACAACCCCGAATCCGCAGGGGGAGTCGAACATGAGACTCGAACCCACGCAGACAAAGGTGAGATGGCAGTGATCCGTAACCGTGGGCGCTTTAGACCACTCAGATCTCGGTGCCTCCATATAAGTTTAACGTTAACGTAGCGGCCAGTATGTTTGGTATAGTAAGAACTCGGTAGATCCTCTGGACAAACCAACAACACATGGGAAGCGACTGGCAATCTTTCTCACATACCCACGTTAACCGAACCAATGACTCAAACTCTGCCGACTGAAGTGAGATATGATTGCTTTGTAAAGGCATGCGTCTTAGACCACTCGGCCACACGGGACCCTCTATGTATCGACAAGTTACAACAACAAACCAATGCCTACAGACAATATTTTATATTTTCAAATTTAATATACTTAAAAATTAAAGACTTTTAAGACGGATATTTAAATAAATACGGCACGGCTCAATGACCTAATCCACAAAGTATGCAGCACACAGGTAAACATAGAAGTGAAAGTAATTATAAAGATCAATACAGTATATGCACATATTTCTGTAATGGTAGCATTGAATAGATACGAAGTGTGTGTGTGTGTGTGTGTGTGTGTGTGTGTGTGTGTGTGTGTGATTTGAATTTGGAACTTAGCTTTAACAATTTTCAAGTCATATCATATCTGTTTTGTGGTAGTTTAAAGGGTTGTCTTTCACTGTGGCATTATACCGCAGACATGTAGTATGATAGTAGTATGTCCCACCCAGTCACATTATCCTGACACCAGGTTGACCAGTCCTAATACTAACCTTTAAAAGCTGAGCACCTAGCGGGGCAGCTATTAGTACCATGTTTGTAAGTATTTGGCATGAGTTAATCGGTGGAAATATATTTTTTGAACAGGTGAAAACCGACAATAAGAGACAGTATTTCTACTCTTCCATGGTGTCCCTTAATGAGGCACGCTTTAATGAGACCACCGTTCTAGTTTGTCCCTTCATGGGAAACGCATTAATAGGGGTTTGTTTCTGACTATTTTTTCTCTTACTGCCGTTTTCATGAATGGCGGTGCGGTGGTGATTTCTCATCTTTCATGCTCGACATAAACACACAACGTGGCAAAGCCCTAGTGCTGAAATGAAATTGTAGAGGTTGAGAAGGCTGATCATGCCAAACTTTAAAATACCCGATCTCTGAACGGTCAAGAGGGTGACCGTTAATAACGTTTGCAAGCCACCCCACCACTAAGGTGAGCCACGGGTTTCAACGTGGTTAAGGGAGAGAAATATCAATGATTAGTACATAAACTTTTCATTTCAGAGCCATTCGGTGCCGCACAAAGTTTAAAATATTTCTTGAAATACCGACCTATCATGTCCGTTGCGTGGCGGATTCGAAAACGATCAGATAGGCGACGTAGCTAGAGTGTTTAAAGCCCGTTGGGCAAGATTCAGTTTTACGCCCGACCCCCAACACCGAAACCCCAAGATTCCATTTATAATCTATTTCATAGCCCATTTTGGAGCCCCCACTAATCTGGCACCCGCAGACATATGTCTCCCTCTGCCCACCCCCCTAGCTACGCCTCTGAACGAACAAAGTTTCCATTTGGCTACAATGGTCTCCCACGCTACCTGTAAACCGTCGAGCTAGTTTTAATAAACATATTCTTGAAATAATATATACACATATCAACAGGGTTAATAACACAACGGGGAGTGTTTTAAACGCGATATGATTTAATTAAGATATAAATTTGATTTATTAGTATCTCTGTGTGCATGCCGTGATTTATTAGTATATCATTGGTTTATCAGCACATTTGGACTATGTCGTCTCCCTACACCGATTGTTGTCCGACATGTAACAAGCACGTGTCTTATATATATATATATATATATATATATATATATATATATATATATATATATATATATATATATATATATATATATATATATATATCTATCTATCTATATATATATATATATATATATATATATATATATATATATATATATATATATATATATGAATTCAGTCTTTTTAGCAATGTACAGTCTGCTTATCGCCCTTGCCACAGTACTGAAACTACTGTTCTGAAAGCATTTAATGATATTCTCTCTGCTTTGGATAGTGGAAAGATTAAAGGTCTCACCCGCCATGATTTTTTTGCAGCATTTGACACAATAGACCATGATATATTACTTCACCGTCTCCAGCATGTATTTGGCATTCAGAATATAGCCTTTCAGTGGTTCAAGTCCTACTTAGTAAACAGGACACAAATTGTATCTGCAAATAGAATACAGTCAAGCCCAGTTGATCTATGTTGTTGTGTTACACAGGGGTCTGTTCTTGGAGCTGTTCTCATCATTATATATACTAAGCCGCTCTAAAGTATCAAAGATCATAACCCAGTGGCTCACAAATTGTACGCTGAAGACGCCCAAACATAGAAGTCTAGCATTCCAAATGAAGTTGATGCTACCATTCAAGGAGTAGAGAGGTGCATTTTTTCTGATGTGAAAACATGGATGACATGTAACAAGCTGCATATTAATGAGGATAACATTGAGGCCATTCTGATCACAACACAAAGACTTTCTCATTCACGTCCTTTACCTCAGACAATAAATATCAGAAACACCAACATTAAATGCACACAGTCAGTCATGTTGTTTTTGAAATTGTTGTAGAGAGCCGTTGCACAAGATTAATTATGAACCTAGTAGAAATTAATATTATAATAGCAGATACTGCTGCGAAGGTATATTAGCTTGTGGAAATGCAGAAACGTCTCAAATGGAACTGCAACAGTGCCGGGTTAAACACTGTCGAAGTCCTTAGGCATTTTATACTTTGCAATTTATCTCCAATTCGTTATATCAATATTACTTTGATCCGTTGTCAAGGGGTCCCTAAAAAGCGTGGTGCTCATAGACCCGTGCCTAAACTTCCTATTTGGTAATCCGGCACTCAACTGCAATTGATGTAATTGCGTCATATTTCGATGGCGATTGGACCCAGTTTACTCATTTGAGATCTTAGATTCTGACATACGCTAGGGAGATGAGACAGAGCGGCGGTAACTATTGCACATATCACGGGTTCTTCAGATGCAATGGAGAAACGTGGACACCAATTCGAATGGGTGAGAAACGTATTCCTAAAATCATCATTTGAGACGAAATATTTACTGTGTCAACAAAATGTTAAATATTTCTTGGCTGATTAGTAACAAAACAAACTGCGGTTATCATGTGCGACGATAATAGGCAACATCAACCAGACTTCATTCCTCACCTTATGCAATAGTATATATAGTTTATTAGTACAGTGCTCTCTCTCTCTCTCTCTCTCTCTCTCTCTCTCTCTCTCTCTCTCTCTCTCTTATGCGCACTTAAGGTTTATAAAATTTGTATTCATTTTAATCAATTTATTAATCATGTTCCGTGTCTGTGGCGTCACTAGGATTGGTTTCACCCAGTGCGGTAACTCATGGTGTCATCCCCATCGACCTCATTCCTACACAAAAATTCAAATATTGTATATACAGTTATGTGCGTTTCTCATGGTGTCACCTTATGGACCTCTTTCCTGGACAAAATTAAAACGATTAAATAGCCAGTCATGAGCAGTAACTCATGGTGACACTCCTTCCTGTAAAATAATTCAAAAATTATATAGACAATCATTTTGGTGTCACCCCCTCTGAAGGTGTCCGCACGTATTCCGCACTGCACCCCCTAGTGACGCCACTGTTCTGCATATTCCTTTTATTCATCAGCTATAGTAGTTGAAACTCTTCGTCAGATAAGCTATCAAAAAACAACGTTCGTCAAGTATTATATTCTACAAATGTGCCATCAAAATCTGTATCGTAAGCAGAACTATCAAACTTCGCTTTTGCGAGTTACACTTTTGAATGGCGCCAAAACAGCTTGACGGAGAAATTGGTTTTACATAAAATAAAACAAACAAAAGCAAAGTTAGCTATGACATTAAATATTCAAGAAAGCATTCGAAGAGGAAGAATACAAACAGAATAAATATTAGCATAAGAAATGAAACATACAGGTAGATACATGCTACATTCAAGTGATACGAATTTAGACGAATTGGATGGAAAACAAATTTTAAAAAATAGGCTAAATCGTAGGAAATCTTAGATAAGGTTAAATACAGAAATCGGTATCAGGTGTAGTAATACTGAGAGTGAAATCAATTTTATGTATTAAATTGATAATATGAACCAATTAAGGAGAAATAGAAGATCATAATATGGCATCAAAGGAATACAATATTTTACTAGATTTTTATCATTTAATGTGGAATAAACTCCTTCAGTGATGGCAAGTACAATGTTCTTTAAAGACATAACTTAAACATAATGTACGAGAGGCCAGCAATTTAGTTCGAATAAAGCGTGCCATTTTCTGATGACAAATTTAAAAGTACAGCAAATAATTCTTAGTAAATGTGTACCGTCTGTTCTGTAATCGACGCATGTATACCGTTACCACTGGCATGAGTATGTGTTTACTAGATACTATTAGTACATGATGTTCAGTCGTCTACATAATGACTGTGTTTCGGCAATCATAAATAAAACAACTCATATTTTACAAAATGTCAACTTACGGAGAACTTGATAGAAAGGACAGTAATCCTTCCAAGAAGAACGACATTTCCAATAAAATGAGTTTTTCACTAGATGGACTGTTATATATGTTCTTGCTCACACCGTTATCCTGCAAGTATATTTAATGACACGGGATTTCCAGAAATACGTCACAATTTTAGGTCACCGTATTCCCCGAAAACAGGTCATATATATTCCGAATATATTATGATGTTACTCGATTAGCGAATATGCGCCTCGCCGCAACCATCCGTAACCAGATCAGATCGTTCAGCAAGACACTATATGCCTCAAATGGATGTTGGCGCAGTAATTTTTAGAACAAGCATACATTTTGTTTGCATACATTTCTACTACGCAACGATATCCCAATCCATCCAGACCGTCTCGGCTATTACTGTAACTGGCTGACTATAACGTAGACCGATAAGTCACAAATAAATACATAATTGTATGCATTCTTAACATCCAGGTCAATCCTTATTTCGAAAATAACAAATTCGTTTGCCATCTATAGAGCTGCATTCAAAGTATGATCCGTTTGATTGACTTCGATGATGCGAGTGCCACATAACGTTCAAGTTATACATCTGGGTTTCCTGGGTCGTTGACTAAAACACAAGATTGACTTTGTCTTAGGGTACACGGATGTTCAATTATATATTTTAATCATTTGTCGATTACTTTCACTTTCAAAAAGACATTATGTCAGTTCGTCGAATGTAAAAGGCTGTCAGCTATTTGAAAATGAAACTAAGCATACGTTTTTTTAACACTAAAATGTATAAAACACCTTAAAGTTATACATACGACCAACTTATCAGCTTACTTTATCATATCCACACATTCATTTATGCCACATATGTAAATTAATAATAAGCGAACATAGAATAAATTATACCTGATATATGTACGCAGATTGTATTAGAAAACTAAAAGATATGGAAGTCCTAAACCTGTACCTCTTTATCATGCAATACTGCAGTCAAGATGTATTGTGGAAAAAGTTAAACGCCTCAGTAGTATCAAAGTTAAACAGTTCCTCACACGTGCAGGAAAAAAATAGATTATAACATGGCATGATTATGAATCTCTCGTAATTAAAAATAATGACCAACTTAAGCAATATAAAAAGGGATAGAAAGGGACAACATACACAGCTACGTTTTCATTTAACTCTTTTTGGTAGCATATCTGCACAATATTGCTTCTACACACACATTCTGTGTGTATGTGTGCGTGTGTTGTCTGTAGTGAGAGTAAACTGGTTACGCTCTGTATTTTTAATCATTTCATAGGTATGATTAATAGTATTATTTGTTTCAAAATGACTTGAAGGGTAGTTTAGAATGGTTTTTATTGTACTATTTACGCGGCGAGCACGACTTTGCTAAATGTCGATTACATTTACTCGTACGAAGGGAGTATGTAACCCAGGACTCGTGTCGTGTACCAGTGTTCGTATTTGTCATGAGGGGAGGGGGAGTGAACAAAGTGTTGTGTTTGTTAAGCCACGAACAAATCAGATGTTAGCTCACCAAAACGTTTTCCACACTTAATATCTGCTATCGAAATGCATGTACATTACAAAAATATCTGCTATCGAAATGCATTTACATTATAAAGTCGAGGATTTGTCGAAGGTTAAATCTGAGTTTATTTTCCGTGGTATTCGGATTTCCAAAGATCCAAATGTAGTTGTAAAACATCGGGTTTCCTTCGAAAGTATCTGCCAATAATGATGGGGTCAAACAGAATTATTGGGTTCCAGTGAAAGGGAAATGGTAAACTGTGCTGATCGGTTTTCTCGTTTGTTTTCGAGCTAACTGATAATCAGTATTTCAACATTAGACCGCTAAAAGGCCATAATAATGTTATATATATATATATATATATATATATATATATATATATATATATATATATATATATATAATTTTGCGATAAACCATTTAGTACATTTTTTGAATTAGTCTACCTGTCGACAATTATACCAAAATGTTAGATCTATTGTTTTATTTAAGAAATATGTGAGTACACAACATATGCATGTTAGCAAGTCAGCTGGAATTTTTTTGCCAGATGGGCTAGTTTATTTGAAGTACAACGGTTTGAAAATATAAACTTTGTTTGGGTGAGGGAGCATCTCAGTTTCGTACTACTAGGGGCATTTTACTCAGATTTAACCTTCGACCAATCCTCGACTTTATAATGTACATGGATTTCGATAGCAGATATTTTTGTAATGTACATGCATTTCGATAGCAGATATTAAGTGTGGAAAACGTTTTGGTGAGCCAACATCTGATTTGTTCGTGGCTTAACAAACACAACACTTTAACGCTTCCCCAACAGTTTGGCGGTTACAGACACTAGGAACTGGACTTAACAGGTTCGTAGTAAGGAAGCGCAAAGTTCTCTATAGAATATAGGAATTCACCATTTATATTGTGTGAAGATAAATCATACACGAATTAGGTGATATATCTCACTTCTTTCAATAGCTTTTGCAAGCACTGTATTGTGTAACATTGCGGTAATGTATACACTACTATACTCCATGTTCTAGAAAGACATTTGAAGTAGTATGGAAAACGGGAGGGCTTGGGTTTCCAATAACTCGGTTTCTTTAGTGTTTCAGTATGTGCTATGGCTGCTTATCTATTTCTCTCTCTCTCTCTCTCTCTCTCTCTCTCTCTCTCTCTCTCTCTCTCTCTCTCTCTCTCTCTCTCTCTCTCTCAACTAATCGCTTCCCGACTGTGGGATTTATTCTGAAATAAAATGGTACGAAAAAAAAACAGACTCGAAGGGCATAGTTTTTCCAAATTATATTCTCACCTTGGTCTTTCACTTGCATGAAAGACAAGTGCTCTTCATCTTAACGACTCGTAATGCTTGAGGTGTTATCTGTCTCAAGAACTAGAGTAGAAATGCCAGAAGCTTTTTGTTAGTATGGTGGGGAATTGATTTTAATACTCGTGAAGCATGGGAATCGTGCCCATCGATTGATTGCTCACTCCCCCTCCCCCTCATGACAAATACGAACACTGGTACACGACATTTCGAATTGATGGTAGCGTTGATGCGACCATGAACGACGAATACGCAGCAGTGATAATCTCACATCTTGACAAGAAAAAGTATTTCCTTAGAGTGAAATTCATTATCCGTTCGGAAACAGGAGATTGGATTATTAGAGATAAATTTGAACCAATCTTTAAGGATAATAAAACTATCACTGTGAGTCATGATTCCAAGCCAGGAATTATGACTGGAATTGACAAACCATATTACGAGAGATTTTATCCTGTAACAACATTTGTTTATGGGGCATATTCGTTAAATAATAAACCGAGCATTGAAAAACTAAAACCAATGAAATTGTCACTGCCGATTTTATCAACGGGAATAAATTGTGTAGCAGAACGAATAGTAGAACACTTCACAAATGCGTTGCGTGGAACTAAATTGACTGATTTAAGACGCAAAAAAATAAAGGAATGGGGACTAATAGTAAAGAAGCGCGGAGCAACAATTCGAAATGTGGCAGAGTTTGAACGATTACTAAAATGTCCAATATCAGTAATGACGATAACAGGAGAAGTATTATACGAACGAAATATAAATCGAGAGGAGCTCCAACCAAAATTATAGATCATAATGAACACGCGTGGACATCAGCAGTAAGTTGCATACATCGTTTTCACATCTTGCTAATGCATATAAACAGAGAGTTAGCTCAGACGAAATGTAGATTGTTTGTACTTAATACTTATTTTTCCATTTCAGTGAGATCCGAATTAGGAAGAAACACTATGACCTTGTTCAAATACATATGTCTATACACGGTGTATATGCATTTAAATAAGAGTGTATTTGCGTCATTGAACGGAGAGTTAGTCTTAAATTGACAGGGTATGTAATTTAGACAATACAGTAGTGCAATTGTGAGATATGCACGTATGTAAATTTGCACTGTTCAAAGTTTTCCAAATGATAGACACGCGTGTTTTTAAAATTATATATATATATTGTAATGAGCAGGAAATCCATCCGCTAATTTTGTTTAAATCAGTTACAAATCAATTTCATTCGTCGAAAAGCTTTCGGGGGTAAAGCAGCGTGATTGGTAGTACTAATACTAGTGCCTCTAATTCGTAGACGGGGTTACGACATCGCAACTAGGTGGGTGGGTGTTGTCAACATTGATGGACAATCTCAATTTATTCCTTAATACCTACTGTTATTTGAAACCAAACGATGACTGGTATGATTCTCGGGTATATTTTATATTCCCAGATAAATTGATAATAAATCATTCATTTAACTCTTTCATTTCGCGATGTTATTATGCCAGGAATGCATGTCAAAAAGTGCACACTGAATCAGTTAAAAAGCTACGGAATCAGAAGAGTGGTGGAATTTTGCGTATGCTACAGGAGAGTACGGCAGATCGTAGCATCAGAGTAGAGATGGAAGAGAGAAAGCGGTCAACTTCAGATTTGGTAAAAGTGCTGATTGATAACGTTATTCTTGCTATTAAACTGAATGCATCCATGTTTTCTGTACAAGATATCCATGAGCATGTTGCAAAATACGTTATAATTCCACAACGTTATCGCAGCAAAAAGTATGCGTTCGAATTTGTTGAGTGCTTAAGCCTCGTCTTAAAAACTCAGCTTATGACTGAATTGCGAAAGTGGGCATTCCACACGTTGATAATAGATGAAAGTACCGATATTTCAGTTCAGAAAATGCTGATTGTATATTTCAAGTATCGGCCTGAAACAGAAATTGTTTGCAAAACAATATTCGGTGGCATCGTGAAGTTGTCCTCATGCGGCAGCGTCTCTATTGTGACAGCAATAAAATAATTCTATTGTGATAATCAACTTGATCAGCAGAAGATGGTGATGTTTACTTCATACGGCGCATCTGTCATGCTAGGGAAAAATAATGGTGTGGCTGCAATTCTGAGACGTGAGTTACATCATTTGTGTGAACAACATTGTGTTGCTCATCGCGAAGACTGAGCTTTTGAAGATGCTTGGAAGCATGTTTCATTATTGCACGATATTGAAACATTACTTCGGACAAGTTATACAATGTTCAGCAGGTCATCAGTTAAAAAAGAGACATTCCAGGAATTGGCCAATGCCGCAGAAAGTGATTTCGTGGCATTTCGGCCTTTGCATGAGGTAAGGTAGGCATTTAGCAGTTGCCGCTTTTGTGCGAAACTACAACGTTTTGATTGACTATTGCACTGAACAAGTAAACATGAGCAATGATCCAATCAATAAGTTCTGTCTGAAGAAACTTCTAAATCCGCAGTTTCGACTGGCTTTGATAGTACTTAACGATGTTTTGGGAGAACTGGCATCAATAAGTAAATATTTTCAAAGAAGTATTCTGACATCTATTGAAGCGTTTCAGTTTGTAAAGGCCAAAATAAGATCGCAGTATCTTGGAGAAACAGTTCATTGGAGTGATGCAGTGAAGGAAGTTCTTAATTCAATTGACCGTGACGTCGACAAGGCTGTAAATCTTAAATTTGTTGAACTATTATGTAATCACCTTAAGAAGAGATTTCCGGTTGATGAATTAATGGATTGGCAAGCATTTGACTACTACATCATTGCAAAGAATTCAAGTTTTGAATTTGACAAAGACGGTTTCAACAAACTGATAAGAAGGTTTTCTAGAATTATACCAAACTGTCAAGAGAGTGTAATCTCAAAGATCGGTGAAAAGTATGATGACTTCAAATTTTTGATTGCAGAGAAAGTGAAGACTGGATCAATACAGACTTTCACTGACGTCGTAAGCTGTGTCATGAAGAATGAAGACATTAAAGAGCTGTCGATTCTGATGGACATTTGTGGGACATTTCAAGCATCAAGTGCAGACTGCGAACGCGGTTTTAGTCTAATGAACGCAATTAAAACAAAATCCAGAAATAGGCTACAAGTAAATCATTTCGATAATTTGATGCGCATAAAATTCTATCTTTCATCAGGAAGCACTATTGATCTAAGAAGCGGTTTGCAAGCATTGGACCACACACAAATACAGACGTGAAAATTCGGCAATAAATGAATAAAGTAACTGTTTTGCTCTAAATTTCGAACTACATTTATTTTATTTGTAGTTTTTATAATTAAATATGACATATATGTGTAGCACTATATCGACATCATTAATATAAAGTAAGTAGAACAATATTTTTATTAATATAATTTTGAACAATGCATATGCCTGTGCGAAATGTCTAATTTATCATATAGAAGACTGCTGTGTAGTAGAGTTTTAAACATTTGTAAATGTACGACTTTCACATTTGCCGCTAACTAAAATTTTGCATCATGTTTTTCCGCGCACGCCTTTATTTTTCCGTACAGCATCGTCAAAAATTAGAGGGAACATTGCCAGCGAACGGCAGAATTTTCCCTGCCAAGCGCAGAATTCCGCGGGAGGTATAAAAGGCTTGTCAGCGTCTCCACCAGGACCTGTTCGGGTTTCCGAGGGTCACGGTACGATCTCCTTACGTTAGGAAAGAGCGTGGGAAAATCTTTTAATATTATTTTACTACGAATACCATATAAGGAAGTGGGCAAAGATAAGGTAACTCTTTTGTTTATTATTTAACGCGAATCAGAATTCATAGTTATTTCACAATATCTATATAAATAAATGCAAATAAAATAATGTTTCTTTTATAGAACGTTTTGCACAGATCTAAACTAAGTTTTGAATTCTACATCTGTGTATTAAAACCTTTATAGACATTCATTCATTCATTCATTGTCATGTTTTAAATCAGCAACTCAGCTTACATATCTGCTTATCAGTTAAATAGCACTCAGACAGTATTTCATAATCCTGTGAGGTCGTCAAGTGTTCCTTGCAGACCTTGTTCAAACAATGATGTTTAGCACAGTTCAATAGGAATAGGTTAGCAAATAATAATAGTAATAATAATAATTAATAATAAAATAATAATAATAATAATAACAAGTGCATTTTTGAATATAGAGCAAATGAGTGTTTATCAAAGCTCTCTCTAATAGCTATTTGTTAAATTCTAAAGCTGTTGAGTGTTTCTCAAGGCTTTATACATATTCTGTTAATAGCTACAAGTGATACCTGAGGATACTCAATTACCGCCGTGTGGTCTTAACTAGCACCACTTCGTATGATGCACTCAAGACAAGTCAGCATCACATTATCTCTGGTATGACATACGCTGCTATTTTTTCTACCTACGGTAAATTGGCGAGGATCTTTATCCAACCAACACCAACTCATTATACAATTGCAACTCGCGCAGTGAATATTCTGTTGTTGTTTCAGTGTAATTATTAATTCAGCATCAATATTAAATTCTCTATTATTTTTTTATACTGTTGTTTATAACCATATAGTTTATGTCTGATTATATCATCGCTGATAATATAGTTTATTGTAGTGTCGTTATAGTCTAGAACAACTCTTCGAAGTTGATTTATTCTTCGTACTCTGGACACCGCAAGATAAACGAAATTCGACAACTCGATGTTATTATCTATGATCGAAACAATTGTATCGGATATAGTCAATCCCTGTGAAGAGTGTATTGTCTCTGCCTATCCTAGCGTCCATGGAGATTTATGAGCGCGTAATGCGTCTTCGGCGACATTGATATCAACCAGCACAATATCATTTAGCACGAGAATCTGCTTTCCTGACTCTGTCAGGCCAGGAATATCAACTTCAATATTTTGTCGCCGTGTATCCTTGGGTCTATAACGCAGTGGCGTTGGATGTGTTGGAAATTTTTTTTGATGCAAATCAAATAACTTCATCTGAAGTGTGTCTCTGACTATCTTCCTATTTGCCACTATCAAATCGTTTGGTCTCCACGCTTCCCAGAAATCGTTTAATGTATTTTCTGAAATTATTTCACGGGCTTTTTCACATTGGATTCTATCCCGTTGTAATCTAATTAGTTTCTTGAATTCGCGTAATTGTTCAATCAAGTGCTCTATGATCAGTATTAATTTCTTCGTAATAGTCAACAAAATTCTTTAGCCAATTATGTGGAGACAAACCAACAAATGATGGCCATGATCGCCACACCTTGTCACTGCTGTATTCGCTAGTAATAACCAATTGAGACATCTTTGTAATACATCTAATGACACCGTGCATATCTCATCCCAAATAATGACTTCAGGAATACATTTCTCACCCATTCAATCAGGAGTCCATTCGGCACCTTTCCATAAAAGAAAAAATATAATAAGTGCAAGCATTCACCCCTCGCTCTTTCATCTCTCTTGCAAGTCTGTGGGTCGGTGTTAGCACAATCATGTTTGATTTGGAAACGCTACGAAATAATTGAATCGCACGAGTCGTCTTTCCTGATCCACCACAATCGTTTAAATAAACTGTTTTATATCCACATATTGGATCAGATATCTGCGGTGTATTAGATAGTTCTCATATCTGTTCATTTTTCAAGTAATTATCTTAAATCGTAACATCTGCTGATTTGGAATAATCACATGGTATTTCCCGCTTAATTCTCCATGATTCCCAACTCTCGTCATAATTAGTAAATTTAGCCACTGCGCTGCTGTGTTTTGCGTCTGTATAGAATGAATCAGTGGCTTCTCTAACTGCGGTGTCAGGAAATCTATTTATCATTGAAAATAAATTAATAGAAGCATAAGCCAGCATAGAAGTCCTCAAATGTGTATACTGAACACTGTATCCATCGTTGTAAGGAACAATTGTACCCAATTTCGTTCCATCGGACAAGAAAGCATCTTTGCGATTGAAATATATACCCTTATATGTTACATCCGCGATTATAAATCGTATTCAACGCTATCCATAATCAACCGTGAAGAATATCTTGTATTGTCGTATTTACCAACTTGAGTGAACTTACCAATTTTTCTTCTACCGAGATCTTTTGCTTGTCTATTTCTGACTTCAAATAGCTGGGAAATTGTTTTTTGTTTTCGCTAATTATACTATCTAGACTATGTTGTGGTAACCAGACTTTAGTCTGCGCTCGGTATGATATAAACGCTTCACTTACAATCAACGACATTAGCATTTTAGAATCAAACATATACCGTAATAGCACTATTGGCATCCAGTGTTTTTTAGACATGTGTCTACCAATCCAAACATAACTTCACGGATGAAGTCCTGTAGCTAATTCAAATGACACCACACGAGCGAATCCAAATATATCAAAATCGGGTAGTGGTCCATTAATAACCACACAGGTCATCTCATATGTGGGATGTCCAAATCGCTTGAAGTACTCAGCGACTTCTCCGTACCCAAGAAAACTCCCGGGATAACACGCAACCATATCAATTGAAATAATAATTTTAGGGTCATACTTTGTATTCCATAATCCGCCGTGGTTATATTTGATGCAACTTAGTTTGATATCTGGCAGGAATTCAGTTCTTGTTGGTTTGCACATAGTTTTCTTTCTCGCGAAGTGAGCTGAAACAAACGGAATTGTAAAACAATTTATTAATAATTGTTCGTCGTGTTCCGTTGAAAACTCACTAGCTAGTGTTTTCATCGCGTTATGGAGGGCTTCAGTACGGTATAATTCACCATTGGGTCTTACAAATTGATCTTCGTGATCAAAACTATGAAGTAACCACACTGACACATGATCGTTTTTACTCAACTGCTAATAAAAATCAAATAGTTTCTCCTCCGGGGAGAATTCCGGGGAGAACTCCGCGGGTAGATATTTTATTGTTCTATCCCAAGGAAATATTGTTACTGCTGATGTCCACGCGTGTTCATTATGATCTATAATTTTGATTGGAGCTCCTCTCGATTTATATTTCGGTTCGTATAATACTTCTCCTGTTATCGTCGTTACTGATATTGGAAATTTTAGTAGTCGTTCAAACTCTGCCACATTTTGAATTGTTGCTCCGCGCTCCTTTACTATTAGTCCCCATTCCTTTATTTTTTTGCGTCTTAAATCAGTCAATTTAGTTCCACGCAACGCATTTGTGAAGTGTTCTACCATTCGTTCTGCTACACAATTTATTCCCGTTGATAAAATCGGCAGTGACAATTTCATTGGTTTTAGTTTTTCAATGCTCGGTTTATCATTTAACGAATATGCCCCATAAACAACTGTTGTTACAGGATAAAATCTCTCGTAATATGGTTTGTCAATTCCAGTCATAATTCCTGGCTTGGAATCATGACTCACAGTGATAGTTTTATTATCCTTAAAGATTGGTTCAAATTTATCTCTAATAATCCAATCTCCTGTTTCCGAACGGATAATGAATTTCACTCTAAGGAAATACTTTTTCTTGTCAAGATGTGAGATTATCACTGCTGCGTATTCGTCGTTCATGGTCGCATCAACGCTACCATCAATTCGAAATGTCGTGTACCAGTGTTCGTATTTGTCATGAGGGTGAGGGTGAGTGAGCTATTAATCGATGGGCACGATTCCCATGCTTCACGAGTATTAAAATCAATTCCCCACCATACTAACAAAAAGCTTCCGGCATTTCTACTCTAGTTCTTGAGACAGATAACACCTCAAGCATTACGAGTCGTGAAGATGAAGAGCACTTGTCTTTCATGCAAGTGAAAGACCAAGGTGAGAATATAATTTGGAAAAAACTATGCCCTTCGAGTCTATTTTTTTTTTCTCGTACCATTTTATTTCAGAATAAATCCCACAGTCGGGAAGCGATTAGTTGAGAGAGAGAGAGAGAGAGAGAGAGAGAGAGAGAGAGAGATAAATAGATTAGCAACCATAGCACATACTGAAACACTAAAGAAACCGAGTTATTGCAAACCCAAGCCTTCCCGTTTTCCATACTACTTCAAATGTCTTTCTAGAACATGGAGTATAGTAGTGTGTATACATTACCGCAATGTTACACAATACAGTGCTTGTTAAAGCTATTGAAGGAAGTGAGATATATCACTTAATTCGTGTATGATTTATCTTCACACAATATAAATGGTGAATTCCTATATTCTATAGAGTACTTTGCGCTTCCTTACTACGAACCTGTTAAGTCCAGTTCCTAGTGTCTGTAGCCGCCAAACTGTTAAGGATGCGTTAAAGTGTTGTGTTTGTTAAGCCACGAACAAATCAGATGTTGGCTCACAAAACGTTTTCCACACTTAATATCTGCTATCGAAATGCATGTACATTACAAAAATATCTTCTCTCGCGATCGATTGATCGACTGCTGCACAAAAATTTGGAGAATGAAACCGACATATAAGCTCGAAAGAACAACGAAAGAACAACTAACTGTACGATACGGATTTCATATATATATATATATATATATATATATATATATATATATATATATATATATATATATATATATATATATATATATATGATATAAACTGTATATTCTCGATAATAGTTTCAATGACAGATATTTTAGTGGCAACATGATCTGTTATACGTTCCACGAGGTGGTCTTACATTCAGTTTTATATCATGACCGAGTGCTCTAAACCGTTCAACCTTCAGGACCACTGGCATCTCACGTATGACTTCATGCACTCCAGTATCAGTCCCCGCCATGTATAGCATATGTTGTGCTGAAAAACGGCTTTGATTCCAACAACATTAATAACAGCAACAGTAATATATCACTGTCCTTGGAGATACACAATTGTATTGGAGGAGCAAAATATTATGGTAATAGTTCTGATTATTTTAGATGAGTTTATAGTAATATGTCTTAAATGAGAAGAAACCTTTACTTGATGCACATAATTTTTGGTTATGACATGTATTTCCCACTAATTATAGTAACTATCTTCCCGTTAAAGTATGTATTATCTAGCCACGATGCGCATAAAATTATATCTTTCATCAGGAAGCACTATTGATCTAGATGCGGTTTACAAGCATTAGACCACACACAAAGACAGACGTGAAAATTCGGTAATAAGTGAATAAATTAACCGTTTTGCTCTAAATTTCAAACTACATTTATTTTATTTGTAGTTTTTATAATTAAATATGACATATATGTGTAGCACTTTATCGACATCATTAATATAAAGTAAGTAGAACAATATTTTTATTAACATAATTGAACAATGCATATGCCTGTGCGAAATGTCTAATTTATCATATAGAAGACTACTGTGTAATAGAGTTTTAAACATTTGTAAATGTACGACTTTCACAAATGTCGCTGACTAAAATTTTGCATCATGTTTTTCCGCGCACGCCTTTATTTTACCGCACAGCATCGTCATAAGGAATAAGATAGAGGAAACATTGCCAGCGAACGGCAGAATTTTCCGGGAGGTATAAAAGGCTTGTCAGCGTGACCACCATCGTCATAAAATAGAGGGAACATTGGTGGTATTGTTGATGGTTCACATGACACAGATATAGGCAAGAGACCTTGTTGCTATGGTGAGTTACATAGTTACTTAGTAATGCATACAAATAATGATGATTTGTGCTTGATTGTTAATGAATTAATGCGCTCATTTAAACTTTGTTATATATGCAGAACTCGTTAATATATTCCACAGCACAGGCTTCAGTGTTTTAGATATAATTTTTAACTAAGTGCTTAGTCATTCTTTTCAAAACTGCAATGAAAACCTTCAATATTTCAGTATTTGTTGTTTGACATAAATAAAAATATCGACATAAACAGAAAGTATATTTCGAAGCAATTTATATTAATGTCTTAGTCCGAGCATACTGTTTTAATAAGAAAAATCCGGCATTCTCGTTTGAGCGAACGAAACCACGTTAGTGATGAATTTCTATTGAATATTCCACGTAGAAAAGCCTCTGTACTACAGATGTATTACTTATATCGCCTGATCCACTGGTTGTATTAAACGGCATGCGAACTCGATATGGAGATTGAAACGAGAATTCCATTTCATTTTATTTGTATATTATCTTCTTTACCTCAATGGATTACCGATAGAGTAGACTCCAATATGCCTTACAATTATGCACAGGCAGATCTGAGTCGACTCTACTGGTATAAAATTACTAACGGCGCGAACTGCGTCACTACAATCCCATAATACGCATTCAGATCTAGGTCTACGCTGATTGCATTGACCTTTCGTGAAATTGGAATAGGAGTATTACAGTCATTTATTTTTACTAAATTGTCTTTATAAAATAACGTTTACATTTTGTTGGGTCCCTATTCACTTGCTACACCTAGGGCTCGCATCATTACATAAAGACCGTCCGCATATAATGTCTTCTGATCTTTAAATTCTTTGTGAGATAAAATTAACACAAGAGGGCGGTAAAGAAATTTAAATGAGCAGTATACGTTATATGCTAAAGTTAAATAGGTCGCAATATGTATTGATAATTTCATAGTGGACCTTGATGACGACCCAATGCTACTGATGCAGATCGAAAAATATATGATTTAGTAACCTACAGAATTATTTCATCGTGGAAAAATGTTATCAGTATCATTGGGACGTCGTCAAGGTCATACATATAATACCATGTGTCCTATGATACCAGCTATCCGTAGTTTCAGACTAACGGCATTCACCACACGCATCCTTCAGCACCAAATACTACGCTTTGTAGGACATACGTGTCTTGTGTCCTAATTCTGAAGGAAATAACAAGAGCACCGACTTCCTTACGTCTGAGGTTAGTCATACATATAGTAGGTTTCAGTAAACGATTTTAATACAAATATTATGTGATTCAGATGCAGAGTCGTGATATAAAAAAGGTAATTAGATTCTGTGTATGTACATTACATACACTCTCGTCGCATTTGGTTCCATTGTGTGACTTTCTGGAAAATGTTCTGAAAGACCAGGAATATTTCGTTGAAAATATGTAAGTAGACTTTCAGAGTTTTAAATCGGATATGAAAGAATGCAAGTGTGAAATTGCTAAATGCTATATTTAACTAAATTAACATTCACAACTTGAATTGTACAGAGAAATTTGTATTTAGGTCTATATTTGACCGTTTTGAACGGGTCATTGTGAATGTTTGCATATTTGTATTCCTTTCTTTGTGTGTGGAGATGGCGTTTTTATATTATGAAGTTTTCAAAGTGCTCAAAGAAAGGCGAATTTACACAAGTGGGTTGCTACTAATGAACAGCGCATAATGCTAAACTGAGACCTGTCTGTAATAATATTTTCCTTTAATCTGACTTTGATAAGATTATTTTTCCTGAATTTCGCTTCACTTTTCTCCGCTTTTTAAAGTCCGGATCTCTTCATTTTCAAGTGTCTGATGTATACAGTACTATATTAAGCATTGCATGCACTTACATAGCTTTGAAAAACCGCTCCGATGGCCTAGTGGTTAGAGAGTTCGCCGCGGTAGCGGGAGGTCGTGGTTTCGATCCCCGTCCGAGTCATACCAAAGACTTACAAAAATGGTACTAACAGTTGCCTTGCTTGACGCTCAGTATTAGGAGGTTAGTGTTAGGACTGCTAGGCCTGGTGTCACTATAATGTGACTGTGTGGGACATCATGCTACATGTCTGTAACGAAATCGATCTGACACCCTTTGAGACTAGGCAGGGTTTCAAGAAATAACAAACACGTATGTGAGAGACAATGAACATGCATTACACATTCACACTATTCAGTAGAAAACACGAGAATAACGTAAACAAAAAGGTACATAATATGAATATAAACAAAAAAGTAATTTGGATTTGACTACTATATCCAACTGATGTAGTCAAATACTACTTAATGGAATTCACGTAATCAAGCACTGTTGTTACAAAATTAATGTAGTCAGTCTCTACTGTTACAAAATGCATGCAGTCAAACACTAAATCTGTCATTATAATCTTGTAGTCAAACACAACTGTCATTACAAAAATCATGTAGTCAAACACTACTGTTGTTACAAAAGTCGTGTAGTCAAACACTACTGTTATTACAAAATTCATGTAGTCAAACACTACTGTTAAGCTGTACGTTGATATCACCAAATGTGTAGTGTTGACTCGGCCCGCTTTCCAGCACGGTCACTCCCACCTTCCAGACTTGTACCAATAAGTGGGCATTGAACTGGTGGTTTAACATCATAACGGTGCACCAGACGTCCTCATTCATACGCTCAACTGGCTACTCATACCCAGTGAGCTGAATATGGAAAAGAAACAAATTTCCGAATAGTCTGATTTAAGTGTAACCCCTTTAAACTATATTACAGTTACGAATGGATTAATATAACTCGCATGAAATATGAGGTAGGAATGGTATGCCATTAAAATAAAAATACGATGTACTAAGACATTAAAATATATACAGTTTTCCACATTAGTCATAGTAGCGGCAAGAGAAAAGTAACAGTAACATAATAATAATAATAATAATAATAATAATAATAATAATAATAATGAGTACTTTGTATAGCGCCTAATCTTTAAAAGCTCTAAGCGCTTTACACCATCAATAATGATATGACTACACTACAGAACAACAAAAGACAAAAACAATGGAATTGGAAAACATAAAAACATGCTGAAAACATATAAGATACAAAACATGATTAGGTCCCCAAAGATTGTCCCTGAAGTCGAAACAAGTGAGTCTTAAGATCACTCTTAAAAGGACCACTGTGTCTTTGTGTCTAATTTCAAAGGGCAATTCGTTCCACGTCGCCGGGCCCTGGTGTGCAAACGAACGTTGTCCATATGACTTTGTTTTCACCTTGGGAACAATGAGTATACGACTATCAGAAGAAGAGCGTAAGGATCTAGCTGGTGTATACACATGGGTGAGGCTGGATAGGTATGTTGGACTGGAGTCTGTCATTGAAACATATCACAGAGAACAAATTTTGTGTTTGATTCTGTATCGATATTGATAGCCAGTGTAGGGTACAGAGCAGTGGTGAGGTGTGCTCTGATCGAGGTACTCTAAAAATGATCCGTGCAGCTGTGTTTTGAACTTTTTGAAGTTTCTGGAGTAAATATTGGGACTAACCAGACAGAATTGAGTTACAATAGTACAATCTTGAAAGTACTAATGAACGCACAAGTGTTTTAGTGGCATCAACTGAAAGATATTTACCAATAATGCGTCTCAATTCAAGATATGCAGCCTTGCATATGTTCATGACATGTTGGTGCAATGTGAGAGTACTGTCTAGAGTAACGCCTAGGTTCCGTGCTGACTGTGAGAATTTAATGTTGGTGTTGCTGATATTTACTGTCTGAGGTAAAGGATGTGAATGAGAAAGTCTTTGTGTTGTGATCAGAATAGCCTCAGTTTTATCATCATTCATCTGCAGCTTGTTACATGTCATCCATGATTTCACATCCGAAATGCAACTCTCTACTCCATGGATGGTAGCATCAACTGAAGTTGGGTGGATAGACTTGTATATTTGGATGTCATCAACATGCAGTTGGTGCGACACTGGGTGATGATCTACGCCACTTGAGAGCGGTTCAGTATTCAGAATGAAGAGAACAGATCCAAGAACAGATCCCTGTGAAACACCACAACATACGTCAACTGGGCTAGAGTGTATTTCATTTGCAGATATAATTTGTGTCCTGTTAACTACGTAGGACTTGAACCCCTGTAAGGATATATTCTGAATGCCAAATACATGCTGGAGACGGTGAAGTAATATATCAAGGTCTATTGTGTCAAATGCTGAAGATAAATCCAGGAGAGTGAGGACTGTAATCTTTCCACTATCCAAAGCCTGGTGAGAGGATACTGTGAATGGGTGGGATGTCCTACTACAAGGCTGAGGCATGATGCCCTAGTGTTATACATCAATACAATATGAATTGCAGCACTGAAAACATTGTAGGGATATGATTTAAATTTTGTTAATGCTACTTTAAATATCCAAATCACACACAAACACACACACACACACACACACACACCTACACATACATACATATATATATATATATATATATATATATATATATATATATATATATATATATATATATATATATACATATATATCTATATAAATCTATATATAATATCTATCTATATATCTATATATATATATAAATATATGCACACACACACACATACACAATGCGTTAAAATATGTCTTTATTGGTGTTTTCATTTAAAAAGATGGGATATGGTCTCAAAAGGTTTTTATTAATTTAAATTATATGTTTAGCTATTAATTAGTTATTGACATTGATAATTTACATTTTGGCTATTAATTGCTTTTGCAATAAACATTTGTTTTCTGCAATGTATCTTCATGTTATATTTTCATAGCATACATGGCCCAAAAAAGTAAAAGTCGACATCAGTAAAGCTTATATTACTAGGGTACACATTACTAGACATTTGCATCTTGTACATAGAACAGCAATAACAGCAGTCGGCTCTTAAAACATTGTATTACCGGTTTCGTTTGGCTGCCGAATGGCACTTACACGCGCATGACAGTCTTAGTCATATATTACACTCTTGCTTGTATTGTATCCTAAACACAATTTCTGTACAGCTTCACAACATTACAAAGTATTTGTGCGGTACATGGACCGTTGATATATGTAAGTAGCCTTTTAGCAGTAAAACATTCATCGATATATTGTTTATTTTAATCTTTGTAAAATGCAACAATATCTCTTTTATTTTGCCGGTTAAGTAAATATATCGTGTTTTAGTTGTCTTAAAGGTGATCGATTAAGATTTTATATGTAATTTTGTTATATTATCCAGTTTTAGAATGTACATCGACGAGTATATTTTAACTTTGATAATTACTGTGCTGAATAGCATTAGTTCAGTTACAAATATGTTGTTAGTACAAAGATTTCATTTGACAATATCCAAGGCTCGCATCATCCGTTGAGGACTTGCACTTTAAACATTGTATTTTGTGTTTCTCTTGTAAGAAGAGAAGTATAAGAAGATATTTGATGACACTTGCATATAAGAATAACGTCGAGAACATGCTAGCGAAATCTCTCACCACCGAAGGAAGATATTACATTTTATGTTATGAGGGACATGGGTTAATGGGTTAATTTGTCTAAGAATGAGATTTGATCAGATGATCATGATATCATTCCATATATATGTTTTTCTGTTGTGTGTTTGTTCTTAAACTCGCTATATCCGTGGACTGGTGAAAGTCAGTTGACTACGGGCTCTGGCGAAACATCGGATTTTATGAAGTCGGAAATTCTTAGTTGTTCATTGCAACATTAAAAAACAAAAGTTAAAAAGAAATAAAATTAAGCAAAAAAAAAAAAACAAAACAACTAAAATCAGTCATATCTATTGTAATTAAAGACGGACACATTTGTAACTAGAATAATGATTTCCGTATAACCTGGGATTTTGATTTACTTAGGTTTTCGGTTCTGAAGGTTTCCGGTTCCGAAGGTTTCCGATTCTGAGCAATGTCAGTGTATTTTGATTTCACTTCATTTTTAATAAGAGGTCTGTTGTAGCGAATGACCCACAACGAAACGTAGTCTTTCTGACACTAAGATTCGTGCTTTAGAGGTTTGGAGATTTAAGGAAAGATTAACTTCATAGTTATTCAAATCAGACTAACATGAACGGTAATGGCACGTCACGAATGATCAAAGAGATGCACTCCAAATTGTCATGGATGAATGCGTATCTGGACCTTTTTCAGTGGAGCGAGAGTGTTAGCACAGTTGAAATCGTGTTTTGTAGGGAGTGTAAGTTAAAATTCTTTCTTCTTAACTTTCTAGATTCCAAAGTCCTTTCTGATTTTCATATCAGCATCCCTCAGTTCCGGAAGACTGGAGTTGTGCTCTGAATTCCTGAATTCCACCAATACACATTTATATTTACCACCCTCCCCCAAAATAGCCTGTTTTCATAATTGTCTAAGAAAAACAAATAATTGAAGAGAATACAATTAAAGAAGCCGAGCTATTAAAAGGTATTATTGGTAAAGGTAATATAATTAAATATTCTGTAAAAATCTAATAGAATAGAGAAGATTGATTTGAGATATCTCGCTTATAATACCCTTTGGTTCCCCATTTTACTGGTGTCATATCTAATTTTTCTAGATCACTGTCTAGTCAACTGCTACGAAACGCAGTCTTATGCACTATATGATCATTGTCTTTGCAGGTCATATTTATTTTTCAGGAATGCTCTCAGTTTGAAAATGATATGTTTAATGAAAGTCGCGAGAAGGGAATGTAAACAAGAGCGTTCAATTAAATGTAACTATAAACGTTTTAAAATATTCTAATATACAATAATGAACTTGAGTATTATACAGAACTATACGTAGCGAACACACCTATTTCAGAGACCTCGAACGTCTGGCCCCCTCTGCTTCTGTACATTTGCCATCGTGGTATCCAAATATGTTATCAATTCCTGTACGATATCTTGATATAGGTTCATGTAAATTTATTGTTATCAATCCGCGTGGGGTGGCTTGTGCTCGTGAAAAAGTGTTTTTTTAAAAACATTTAATGATGTCCATGTCTCCAGCGCACCAAGTCTGATTAATATTTCAAAGTGTATGTGTATCTACGCCGTTAAATACCGCTAAAGTATTACAGTTATATCTGATCACTTTCGGAATTCGGGTGTATCTTTGCGTAACATAAATAACATTCGTATTTTTATATGTTATAAAGTCAGTAACATTATTGCCTTCATATAATAATTTTGAATTTTCGTTAAAATCTTTAAGAACTTCATAACATCGTTGATCATCAACGGATGGTGCTATCAAATACAATTTGTCCCATTTCAATCATCTCATTATCAGATTTAATAATAATTGTGTCCTACCACACTCAGATGGACCTGTGATAATCATTCTGATAGGAGTTAGTAGTGCTGGATGATGTTTGACCGATTCTTGTATATGCGTGTCACTGAAAAATCAATTACATCCATGTTCGATATAGATTTATATTTAGCTATAAATGCTAATTAATAGTATTACTCGGATATGGATTATACTAGTTATAACTCAGATGGTCAGACGGATGAAGTTTGATATAAATATGTTTGGTTCAGTTGTAACATCATTAAAACCTTGGTTCTTTAATCTTTATGGTGGTTATTTACGTAGTGTTATTCAAGGTATGCTATTCTCAACTATATGTCTTAATTTAACGAGAGAATAAAGATAAAAATATCAATTCGATGAACTATGTTGAAATATGTCTTAGAATCCCTAAGGGAACAGTGAGAAGGTTGATAGTGATGGATTTTACCAGACAAAAGCAAAGTGTGTTATGAAAAGTTAAATAATAGGCTTTCTGATCCGTTCACGGATGTATTTACTCTTGCAACAAATATTCTTTCGGAGAACGAACAGCAAATAATAAACTGTATGAATAAATAATTCTGTTATATAATTTATTTTTTAGTGACAGTTTTTCTCATGTTGGACGAAAAATCTCAAAATAGTATTGTTGATCTCGAGCAAAATCTTATATAGAACCGTTATTTTGTCATTCTGATGATTTCGTTGACGAACAGATATATTTTGTGACTGGGGAAACTATCCAAATTACTACAATATATAATATTTTGATAGTTTCTAAGCCCACATATATATTCGACGGAGCCAAAATCTAAGACTTTTTCCCCGTCTGTAATTAAAATATCTTATTCATGCAGCATACAACAATTACTTTAGATGTCTTGTATGATTCATTTAAAAAACAAATAAATGTGTTCAGCGGTGACAGTGTATACATACCTATTCAACTGTGTATAAATAGCTATTCAACAGCATATACATAACTATTCAGCCTGATCTAATTTCCGAAAAGATATTTGAAGGATATGATGTAAAGCCAGTTTTGTTAGCAAACATGTTCACGATGCACCAATGTAGCAGCATGAATTCCTTTTGCAGAAATGGAAGAGACCATTACTATTGGCGTGACCAGTCCAATTCCTGATCAGGAGCTGCCACTGTCTGGTAGTAATCTGCATCGACCACGAGATCAAATGTTGTATGAGTGGAGAGTTTGAATATTCTTTAGATTTGACGATGAAGAGTTTGTCTTTATTTGAGGGTCATTTTTTCTTGAGAATAATCATGCACAAATATCTCCTCCAATAGTTACTAGCTCTCCACGCGTAAGCAACTTTTACATATACATTGCAGAACTTGTAGATAGTCCAAAAATGCTGATAATTTTAAGCAATTGTTTCAAATTGTCATAGCTCACATTTATTGCAGTGAATACGTACAATTACCATAAACCTTGTGAGGGTTTTAAGTGCTGAAATGAAATTGAAAGTTTGTATACATTTTAGAATGGTTTATTCGCCAATGATTGGAGTATGTATGTATGTATGTATGTATGTATGTATGTATGTATGTATGTATGTATGTACGTATGTATGTATGTATGTATGTATGTCCTCTGTGAAATATATTTGTCAGTATTTAATTAAAGTAATTTCTGAATACATCACAAAAGAATCATGAATGCAAATGAAAATATGTACAAAGCACAAGAAAACAATATTGTCAGTGAACTTTGAATTCAGGCCATATGATAAAGGAAGAATCGGTACGCGTTCAAATAAATAATTTCAATCTAATAATTTCGTGAGTATCATATTCACGGGTTTTGGATAAAAATGATGCATTTTTACTGTTGGGAACCTTGACATTTCTTGAGGATTATAAATGTTTTCATGATTCTCTCTCATGCTAACAATAATCTGGAGCGTTGTAAAAGTTTGGGATATCTTGAAAAGTTTGCTACAGTTTCAGAATTTGAATAGTATAATTAATATTTCAAAAACATTGTGTTTTAGAGCTTATGATGAGTCTAAAATTAAAAACATAGTATACGAAATTTAGATTTTTCGGAGAAAATATTAAACCGAAATTACCAAGACGTTTTAATTTGTAATTTATTCATGTTCAGGCACTTTGTATTGCTCGTTAAAATACGTTGCAGAATGCAATCTAATTGGTGTTATCATTTTCTAATTAGACATTCTTGTAACTAGATGTCTGTTAACGTGTAAGTTTATTAATTACGAAATTTCGTGAGTAATGCATAGAGTTGCTATAGAGCATTACTTTTGCAAAGTTCGGATGGTGCAGTAACGATGTGACATTGAATTAATTCCAGTTACAGCAGTGGAATACAACATTCATATTGGTTCTATCATTTCCATTGCTGAACAAGAGTTTGTAGCATCAGGTGGTACCCTTCAACAATTACAAGGTAATCTGTTTTCTGTAATGACTATTGGAGTGTCTCATATGTTTACCACTGATTAGTTTGTGGACAACAAGTTATTGAGGGTCATGCAGGGTCTTACTAGTAGATTTCAAAATATATACGTTTCCATCATATTAAAATATTATATGTCACATGCGACTGATTGGATATATTGTAAATATACGGAAATTTTCAAGTAAATCTTTGTAACAGCTATAAATCAAAATTTCTTTCCACCGTATGTTACTTGAAGGTAGAGTATCAGAGAAAAACAAAGTGTCACAAACATCCTTTTGTATTTCGGTCTCGTGAACAAAATTTGTAGTGAGTGCGATTATCAGCATATGGGCACATTGAACATCAGTCTATCAGCGAATATGACATATAGTATATGAAATTTATATGTTTTGGATCAAATATTAAATCAAAATTACAAAGACGCTTTAACTTTTAATTTATTTATGTTTCAGGCACTTTGTATTGCTCGTTAAAATAAGTTGCAGAATGCAACGTAATTGGTTTTATCAACTTCTAATTATACATTCGTGTAACTAGATGTCTTTTCACGTTTAAGTTTATTCATTAAGAAATTTCGTGAATTATGCATAGAGTTGCTAGAGAGCATTACTTGTGCAAAGTTCAGATGGTGCAGTAACTAAGTTACATTAAATTGATTCCAGTTACAGCAATGGAGGAAAATATCCATATTGGGTGTACCATGCCCATCGCTGATCAGGATTTTTTATCATCAGGTGGTACCCTCCAATGATTTCAAGGTAAACTGTTTTGTGTCATGAATATCAGAGTGTCTGATATGTTTACCACTCAACAGTGTGTGGACAACAAGTTATTAAGGGTCATGCAGGGTCTTACTAGTAGATTTCAAAATAGATATGTTTCCAACATATAAAAATGTTATATGTCACATGCGACTGAATGATGCATGTTGTAACTATACAGAAATTGTCAAGTAAATCGTTGTAACAGCTATCAATCACAATTTCTTTCCACTGTATGTTACTTGAAGTTAGAGTCTCAGAGAAAAAGAAAGCGTCACAAGCAGCCTTTTATATCTCGGTCTCGTGAACAAAATTTGTAGTGAGTGTGATTATCAGCACATGGGCACATTGAACACGTATCTATCAGCAAATATGACATACGTTTGAATGGAATTTGCGCTGAGAATGCAGAAAAGATTGTTACACACATACATGATGTTACGACTCTAAAGTCTTAAATTGACTAATAGAAAGGATCGAAAACCAGCACTGTTTCTAAATTTCAACAAATGATTTATCTCCTTATAACGAATGTTAAAAATATAAAAGCACATACAGTATTGTAAAGTAAGTCCCCCAAAGTCCGAAAAGTTCATCTACAAATCCAAATGAATGAAGTTCTATTCTAATTCAAGTGGTATTCCAAATAAGTTACAATAATGTGCTGATATGCCAATGACCTGTAGTGTAACGGGATGATGATAGTATTTTGATGTATCACGATAATTGAGTCAAAAATGTTCTAGTGCGAATTCACTATAATTCCAGATTTTCTAATTAAGAATATTATTGATGGGCACTTTGTGTTTCCAGTGAATGATAATTTTGATATATAAATACACACAAATGCAAAATTGAACACAACAATAGCAACTATTCTGATTCGTATGTTAAGACAAGAATGAGTAATTCTCAGGTAAACAATGTTATATAGTATTTTACTTGACGTAGGTAACAATATAATGGAAACTTCCATTATAGAAGATTCCTTGATCAAATCAAAACTACAGACATGGCATCGATTACTATATTGAAATCATAGAGAAATATTAGCTATGTATTATGTCGTTTATAAATAAATGTTACTGATCAAGTACACTATGAATCTAAGTTTGGAGAAATTCAGGTACAAAATACGACTGTAAGTATGTAAGTAACATATAATCACGAAGAAAAGCTAACAAATAATACAAATTATATATATATATATATATATATATATATATATATATATATATATATATATATATATATATATATATATATGTTAAAAATAAAGCATACGTATATGTCCTCACTATCTTGAAATGCTTCGCTAAACAGGTATATATCAAGACCAAACTGTCTACGACCAAAAAATTAAGTAATTATGAACGAGCTTAAAGATTGCCACAGTCCCATGAGAGTATTTCTATGTATATACACAAACGCGTATCAAATTTCGTTTGTCTATCGGAAGTGGTGTTTGCTCAATATGCCTAAACACAAAGTTTTCGACACAAGTATCTAAGTTCAAAATGTAAGAGAAAATGTGAATATTGTAAGATTGCTACAAATGTCATACAATCAAATTATGTCATTTGTATAATGATATACACGTGTTAACTTGCATACATAAAGTTGAGTTTGCATAATATCTCTAAACGATTGTCTAAAATGCCAGAGGTTAATATAATGTGTTTAAAATAAAGTTGGTCCATAATAATTCATTAGCCTAATTATGAACGAGAGTAAAGATTGCCACAGTCTCATGAGGTGATTCCTATGTATATACACAAATGCTTATCAAATTTCGTTTGTCTATCGGAAGTTGCCACTGTTTTATTGCGCATGCAAACGTTCGACGTGCGTAACGCAAAAAAAAACACTTGTAACAATGAAGTGTACACACACTTTCATTTGTTTATACTGGGTAGTTTTAGCACAATGTCTGTGACATCCTTCTCAAAACAGACGATTGGAAAGACGAAATGTTGAAAACAATGCAATCCCGATACAACAAGGTGGCATACTCTAGACTATCTCAACCGTTTTAGTAACCATCTTGGATAATGAGTGACTAATTGCTATTTTAACAACCGTTAATAAAAATATACTTTAATAGAAACAGCAATATATGTAGATAGATACACGCAGTCACTCCCATCAATTTGTTATATTTTACATAACAACTCGCGCACTCGTTGTTTCTAAGACTTATCTTGCAGTCACAGTTCATATGCTATCCAGACAGTCGTGCAAATGTTTGTAATGGAACTGACAGCAGTAAGAATGCAAAACTGTCTCAACGTGTACCATTGCCAAAGCGAATGCGTTTAAGTGAATCCTTTATAAACGAAACTCTTTCTACATCGGCCAGTTATGCCTGCCGAGTAGCCTACATCTTTTATAACGTGCACGCAGTTCATCGGCCAAATTGCGAGTGTTTCATTTGCTGTGCAACCTCTATCTCTCAGTATGTCAAGGTTATCTTTGTAAGGAATATATTTGTGGAATATTTGACAGTGTTAGTAAGACATTGAAAGGAATTTCGTTATATTATTGTTGACTGTTGCATTAATGTACTTAATAAAAACATGATACTGGAACTGGACTAACTGCCTGTTCATGTGTAAGGTATGTTTTTGTCGGATGTACAGATGACTCAGAAAATATAAAGTGGCTTCTTAAATAACTAAAAGTAACAAACATATCTGAAAGGTTGATACTCTTTATTAAAAAGAAATTTGTATTAGCGTTGTCAGTAAATCAACCTAATGTTAATATATATATATATATATATATATATATATATATATATATATATATATATATATATATATTGTTGCGGGGTAGCGTTAGCCGTAATAAAACACTTCCGGTGACCACTCAATGACTCACTATGTTCGCTATGGCTGATAAACTCTCATTAGTGTAAAGGCCCAGTTAAACTTTGACCTTAACTCCAAGAGGTCTCTGATTCTCTTATCAAGTGGGGAATCCTTACAATAAGAATGGGACTAGTGATGAAATGCAGACTCAGATTTAAGTTTCAGGTGGTTTATTAAGTCCCAGACTTGTATGGTATTTAAAAAAATGTAAGACTAAAACATCAGATACATCACTTCAAATAATAACTCATTAAGTTTTACATCACAGTAGTTGTATGCCATTGGACAAACATAGTCATTTAAGTAATAGTTTTAGGAGGTTAGAAGTTGATATTAACATTTATCAATGTCCAAATTTAATGTCCAGATGTTATTTGTTTACTTAATGTTTAGTGATGGACTTTTTGGAACATTGGCTAACTTTTCACTAAATCCATAAGGTTAATGTCAAACAGAGCCTTGAGAAACACTCAGTGGCTGTAACAAAATAACTAACAGAATATGTACATAGCCTTGAGAAACACTCAACAGCTTTACAATTTAACAAATAGCTATTAGAGAGAGCTTTGAGAAACACTCATTTGCTCTATATTCAAAAATGCACTTGTAATTATTATTATCATTATTTTATTATTAATTATTATTATTACTATTATTATTTGCTAACCTATTCCTATTGAACTGTACTAAACATCATTGTTTGAACAAGGTCTGCAAGAAACACTTGACGACCTCACAGGATTATGAAATACTGTCTGAGTGCTATTTAACTGATAAGCAGATATGTAAGCTGAGTTGCTGATTTAAAACATGACAATGAATGAATGAATGTCTATAAAGGTTTTAATACACAGATGTAGAATTCAAAACTTAGTTTAGATCTGTGCAAAATGTTCTATAAAAGAAACATTATTTTATTTGCATTTATTTATATAGATATTGTGAAATAACTATGAATTCTGATTCGCGGAAAATAATAAACAAAAGAGTTACCTTATCTTTGCGCACTTCCTTATATGGTATTCGTAGTAAAATAATATTAAAAGATTTTCCCACGCTCTTTCCTAACGTAAGGAGATCGTACCGTGACCCTCGGAAACCCGAACAGGTCCTGGTGGAGACGCTGACAAGCCTTTTTTACCTCCCGCGGAATTCTGCGCTTGGCAGGGAAAATTCTGCCGTTCGCTAGCAATGTTCCCTCTAATTTTTGACGATGCTGTACGGAAAAATAAAGGCGTGCGCGGAAAAACATGATGCAAAATTTTAGTGAGCGGCAAATGTGAAAGTCGTACATTTACAAATGTTTAAAACTCTACTACACAGCAGTCTTCTATATGATAAATTAGACATTTCGCACAGGCATATGCATTGTTCAATTATATTAATAAAAATATTGTTCTACTTACTTTATATTAATGATGTCGATAAAGTGCTACACATATATGTCATATTTAATTATAAAAACTACAAATAAAATAAATGTAGTTCGAAATTTAGAGAAAAACAGTTACTTTATTCATTTATTGCCGAATTTTCACGTCTGTATTTGTGTGTGGTCCAATGCTTGTAAACCGCATCTAGATCAATAGTGCTTCCTGATGAAAGATAGAATTTTATGCGCATCAAATTATCGAAATGATTTACTTGTAGCCTGTTTCTAGATTTTGTTTTAATTGAGTTCTTTAGGCTAAAACCGCGTTCGCAGTCTGCACTTGATGCTTGAAATGTCCCACAAATGTCCAGCAAAATCGACAGCTCTTTCATGTCTTCATTCTTCATGACACAGCTTACGACGTCAGTGAAAGTCTGAATTGATCCAGTCTTCACTTTCTCTGCAATCAAAAATTTGAAGTCATCATACTTTTCACCGATCTTTGAGATTACACTCTCTTGACAGTTTGGTATATTTCTAGAAAACCTTCTTATCAGTTTGTTGAAACCGTCTTTGTCAAATTCAAAACTTGAATTCTTTGCAATGATGTAGTAGTCAAATGCTTGCCAATCCATTAATTCATCAACCGGAAATCTCTTCTCAAGGTGATTACATAATAGTTCAACAAATTTAAGAATTACAGCCTTGTCGACGTCACGGTCAATTGAATTAAGAACTTCCTTCACTGCATCACTCCAATGAACTGTTTCTCCAAGATACTGCGATCTTATTTTACATATTTTGGCCTTTACAAACTGAAACGCTTCAATAGATGTCAGAATACTTCTTTGAAAATATTTACTTATTGATGCCAGTTCTCCCAAAACATCGTTAAGTACTATCAAAGCCAGTCGAAACTGCGGATTTAGAAGTCTCTTCAGACAGAACTTATTGATTGGATCATTGCTCATGTTTACTTGTTCAGTGCAATAGTCAATCAAAACGTTGTAGTTTCGCACAAAAGCGGCAACTGCTAAATGCCTACCTTACCTCATGCAAAGGCCGAAATGCCACGAAATCACTTTCTGCGGCATTGGCCGATTCCTGGAATTTCTCATTTTTAACTGATGACCTGCTGAACATTGTATAACTTGTCCGAAGTAATGTTTCAATATCGTGCAATAATGAAACTTGCTTCCAAGCATCTTCAACAGCTAAGTCTTCGCGATGAGCAACACAATGTTGTTCACACAAATGATGTAACTCACGTCTCAGAATTGCAGACACACCATTATTTTTCCCTAGCATGACAGATGCGCCGTATGAAGTAAACATCACCATCTTCTGCTGATCAAGTTGATTATCACAATAGAATTGTTTTATTGCTGTCACAATAGAGACGCTGTCGCATGAGGACAACTTCACGATGCCACCGAATATTGTTTTGCAAACAATTTCTGTTTCAGGCCGATACTTGAAATATACAATCAGCATTTTCTGAACTGAAATATCGGTACTTTCATCTATTATCAACGTGTGGAATGCCGACTTTCGCAATTCAGTCATAAGCTGAGTTTTTAAGACGAGGCTTATGCATTCAACAAATTCGAACGCATACTTTTTGCTGCGACAACGTTGTGGAATTATAACTTATTTTGCAACATGCTCATGGATATCTTGTACAGAAAACATGGATGCATTCAGTTTAATAGCAAGAATAACGTTATCAATCAGCACTTTTACCAAATCTGAAGTTGACCGCTTTCTCTCTACTCTGATGCTACGATCTGCCGTACTCTCCTGTAGCATACGCAAAATTCCACCACTCTTCTGATTCCGTAGCTTTTTAACTGATTCAGTGTGCACTCTTTGACTGAGATGCCGCTTTAAGTAATCACGTTTTCATTCATCCCATTTATTTCCCGTGCTGAACTCTCCTGCAGCATTTGCAGTTGAGCAAATAGTGCAAACAAGAGCGCCATCATCATTGCATGTGAAAATATCTCCAGGTTTTACCTTTTGCTTGTTAGACGATGACAACACATCCGCTTCGATCAGTTCTGATAGCCACTCTTCCTTGAATCTTGAACAAGTTTTCTTTTTCAACGAATATTGACATACTTCTGCTTTTCTTTTGGACATTATGTGCGTTGGTAATTTATTATTTAATATGAAAGCATACTACAACTTCTTGCTTTATCGCTCGCCCACATAACTTCCACCGGCTGCAGCAGGTAATTTTCCCTCTCACATATTTGCTGCGCGGCAACTTAAAACTGCTGCGCGGCAACTGAGTAAGAACTGCGCAGCCGCGCAGCTTAGATGGAACATTGTTCGCTGGGTAACAACCGCAGGAAACATTCTGCGAGCACTTGCTTGCAGGGGCAACAGTACTCTGCTACTGATAGCAATAAAACTACACTTAAATGAAGAATTTTCATTGAATACCTATATGACCCATTGTGTTAGCTAAGTGTGCATACAGCGAATGTATTCCTCAGTGGTAAAAATTTGAAGTACGAATTAAATGTTTTAGCTTTCAAAACTAGTGATGTCGTAAGCGACCACTAACTATTATGCAAGATAACGACGGGAGTGTTCCAAATGTGCCAAAATTGGAAACGAGGCTTAATACCTAGGAAAGTTATACATGCATTCCTGGCATAATAACATCGTGAAATGAAAGAGTTAAATGAATGATTTATTATCAATTTATCTGGGAATATAAAATATACCCGAGAAACTTACCAGTCATCGTTTGGTATCAAATAACAGTAGGTATTAATGAATAAATTGAGATTGTCCATCAATGTTGACAACACCCACCCACCTAGTTGCGATGTCGTAACCCCGTCTACGAATTAGAGGCACTAGTATTAGTACTACCAATCACGCTGCTTTACCCCCGAAAGCTTTTCGACGAATGAAATTGATTTATAACTGATTTAAACAAAATTAGTGGATGGATTTCCTGCTCATTACAATATATATATATAATTTTAAAAACACGCGTGTCTATCATTTGGAAAACTTTGAACAGTGCAAATTTACATACGTGCATATCTCACAATTGCACTACTGTATTGTCTAAATTACATACCCTGTCAATTTAAGACTAACTCTCCGTTCAATGACGCAAATACACTCTTATTTAAATGCATATACACCGTGTATAGACATATGTATTTGAACAAGGTCATAGTGTTTCTTCCTAATTCGGATCTCACTGAAATGGAAAAATAAGTATTAAGTACAAACAATCTACATTTCGTCTGAGCTAACTCTCTGTTTATATGCATTAGCAAGATGTGAAAACGATGTATGGAACTTATTTAAGATCTCATTCACATATAACTTGAGAAGAAAGAGATACTCTCTCTCTCTCTCTCTCTCTCTCTCTCTCTCTCTCTCTCTCTCTCTCTGTCTGTCTCTCTCTCTCTCTCTCTCTCTCTCTCTCTCTCTCTCTCTCTATTTATACAGAAGTTGTTATAGTGCCTAACGAAAGATTCGCTTCAACGAGAACTCAGAAACGCTTATCGAGGTTTATGTTAAGGTTGGACTGTAAGTATATGTAGAGCATAGAATAATTCAAAATATGTTACCGGAGTAAGGTTTTCTTGTTTTGATTTTATAAATTGAAGGGAAAATAATTTCATACGAACGCAACTTAACGTCCTTTGCATTTTAAGCGATGGGTGCGAATACTGAAGACCCAGAAACTTACATTTTTATTCTGTTAAACGATTTCATCATCTTTTTTATTTTAATAACCAAATGATGTGGAGTTTTAAATTTAATTGTAATATATCAATTGTCATAAACGGTAACACCTGCTATCTTTAATGTCATTTAGATATATTTTATTTTTCAGCCCTGATCCAGGAATCGCAGAGAATATTGTATTGAGTGTACCATATATAATGTAATTTTTTTTAAAATTATTAATACGAAGTTTTCGTTGATTTTTTTATTTACTCGTTATTTTGGAACTACAATGAACTCACCCCAAAACATTCTGAATTGCATCATTGTTGATACATCAATACATTAACGACTACTTAATTAAACCGGCATATTCTACACTTTGGACTTGTGAAAGGATGTTTGGATTGTTTTGTGTTTGAATTCACAATACTATAAGTGTTTCTTTAATTTTCATTTTGTAAAGAAATTAGTAGTTTCTTGATTTGATCCAACTTCATGGTTTCACTTATTTCTGTTACGGAATCTAATTAATAGAGTCGTAACAGGAACTAAGTTTTGATATAATGTTGAAAGCAGCAGCAGAGAGGGTGAACAGACCAACTTTATAGGTGTCTACGAGGCTTCCTCCTCGTAAATACTTAATAGAGGCGTCGATTCGGTAAACTAAGGCTTCCTCGTAAAAATACTTAATAAAAGCGTCGTTTCGGTAAACTAATGCTTCCTCAAAATCGAAAAAAAAAGACGCCAATGTTGTTGGCACTCCACCCTCTCTACTGCTATGGGTTAACAATTATTTTAGGATCTCAACTGAATATTTTATCAAGTCCTATACGATATCTTGATCTAGGATCATGTAAATGTATCGTTACGAATCTATATGGGATTGACTGAGCGTGACTAAAGAAATTTTTGAAGAGATTATAATCCATATCACCGCCGCACCAAGTCTGATAAATATTTCGTAGCGTAAGTGTATCAACTCTGTTGAATACAGCAATAATATTGCAGTTGTCTCTGATCACTTTTGGTTTTTGAGTGTATCGTTGAGTAACATATATCACCTCGGTATTTTTATGCCTGCCTCTGGAAAATATCCTAACGGGATTATTTTGATTGTCTAACATCACATCATCATATACGACTAAATTGCTAATACTTACATCCATATCATAAATGCTTGGTGCTTCCTCGATATCGGTTATAAACTCAATAACATTATAATCGGCAATCTCTGAAGCTTTCTCGTTGTAATCCTTTAACACCTCGTAACATCGCTGATCATCTACACTTGGGGCTATTAAATACAACTTGTCCCATTTCATCCATCTCGTTATCAAATTAAGTAGCAGTTGTGTCTTGCCACTTCCAGATGGTCCGATTATAATCGTGCGAATAGAATTCGGTAGCGCTGCATGAAGTTAACTGGTTCTCGTGTTTTTGTTGCCGAAAATCAATTATATTCATGTTATTATAAATATATTATGGATCTATATTGTGTGAAATGCAAGAAACGTACTGGTACAGATGCCGTGATGACGATTACAAAAAAAAAATAACAGATCAGCACTTTCTGGTAGGTGTGTACAATGTAGTACAAAAAAATTTAGATTTTTTTCTATGAAATCAGGAGATGTTTTTAAATAAAAATAGGAGGTGATATTGCAGCCAAGTTAGTAAAACTTCCAGGAACACCATGGGCGAAGTATCCAGGAAAAAAAACACCTTCTAGGATATAGTTATTGGTAGCCGGGACAAGATTCGATATCAGACTCGATGATCAAAACCAACCCCGACCGGGTGAATATCCAATAAAAGCCATTGATAAGGCGTGTCATGCTCATGATGTTGCTTATAAAAGCAGTAATCTGCATCACAGACACCTCGCAGATGTGAAATTAATTCACGCGTTGAATTATATCACTGATAAATCTTTCAAAAGAAACATTGGCTTCATGGTTAGTAAAATCGGCAATAAAACGTAAATTGATGTTAGATGCTGGTAATTAATAACAACATGGAATCTATTTATTATTCCCCAAGAGGATACTGGAGGGGTAAAGCAGCAATCGGTAAACTCGCTAGCGCCGCAAAGGTGAAAAATACCACTGCAGCGGATTGGTTATCCAAGCAGGCTATATAGCAAATTTATCTACCACCGCCTAAACAAATTAACTATTCGCATTTTGATGTGACTGTTCCTAATGAAGTTCATCAGGCTGATATATTATTTCTTCCGTATGATGGTGTTTACAAATACGCGCTAACCGTAGTTCATGTTGCAAGTCGATACAAACAAGCAGAGCCGCTAGCGACGAAATCATCAACTGAAGTTGCTTCTGTGTTTGAAAGGATTTATCGAAGGGGTTCTCTGCGTTGGCCAAATCAATTACAAGTTGATCCTGGCAAGGAATTTCAGGGCGCGGTTCTATCAATAATAAAGAATCACAATATTGCGTTACGACGAGGACATACTGCACTACATCGCGATCAGGCAATTTTTGAACGATTTAATCGGACACTTGCTGAGCGGGTATTTGGATATCAATACGCGAAATAATTTATTCAGAATAAATGATCTCGTGAATGGGTCAAGAGATTACCATGCGTGATTACTGCACTGAATAATGAGATTACTCGAACAATCAACATGAAACCATAACAACGCGATTAAAAAAAAGTATATACCCGTCAAACCCCAAAATGATTTTTCAAAACAACCAATTCTCGGCAATATCACTGTTAGGTATTTATATGAACCAGGAGAGCTTGAAGGTGGTAAAAAAAGAGCTACTGATCCTATCTGGAGTGTTGCTGTACATAAAATATCTAGCATAACACGATCCACGGGTGGACCAGCAATCTATAGGTTGGATTAAACTGCTCCTCAACGCGGAATTGAACGTGAACAGCTACAAGTGATACCTGAGGATACTCAATTACCGCCGTGTGGTCTTAACTAGCACCACTTCGTATGATGCACTCAAGACAAGTCAGCATCACATTATCTCTGGTATGACATACGCTGCTATTTTTTATACCTACGGTAAATTGGCGAGGATCTTTATCCAGCCAACACCAACTCATTATACACATGCATTTCGATAGCAGATACTTTTGTAATGTACATGCATTTCGATAGCAGATATTAAGTGTGGAAAACGTTTTGGTGAGCCAGCATCTGATTTGTTCGTGGCCTAACAAACACATCACTTTAACGCTTCCCTAACAGTTTGGCGGCTACAGACACTAGGAACTGGACTTAACAGGTTCGTAGTAAGGAAGCGCAAAGTACTCTATAGAATATAGGAATTCACCATTTATATTGTGTGAAGATAAATCATACACGAATTAAGTGATATATCTCACTTCCTTCAATAGCTTTTACAAGCACTGTATTGTGTAACATTGAGGTAATGTATACACTACTATACTCCATGTTCTAGAAAGACATTTGAAGTAGTATGGAAAACGGGAGGGCTTGGGTTTGCAATAACTCGGTTTCTTTAGTGTTTCAGTATGTGCTATGGTTGCTTATCTATTTCTCTCTCTCTCTCTCTCTCTCTCTCTCTCTCTCTCTCTCTCTCTCTCTCTCTCTCTCTCTCTCTCTCTCTCTCTCTCTCTCTCTCTCTCTCTCTCTCTCTCTCTCTCTCTCTCTCTCTCTCTCTCTCTCTCTCCACTAATCGCTTCCCGACTGTGGGATTTATTCTGAAATTAAATGGTATGAAAAAAAAACAGACTCGAAGGGCATAGTTTTTCCAAATTATATTCTCACCTTGGTCTTTCACTTGCATGAAAGACAAGTGCTCTTCATCTTCACGACTCGTAATGCTTGAGGTGTTATCTGTCTCAAGAACTAGAGTAGAAATGCCGGAAGCTTTTTGTTAGTATGGTGGGGAATTGATTTTAATACTCGTGAAGCATGGGAATCGTGCCCATCGATTGATTGCTCACTCACCCTCCCCCTCATGACAAATACGAACACTGGTACTCGACACGAGTCCTGGGTTACATACTCCCTTCGTACGAGTAAATGTAATCGACATTTAGCAAAGTCGTGCTCGCCGCGTAAATGGTACAATAAAAACCATTCTAAACTACCCTTCAAGTCATTTTGAAACAAATAATACTATTAATCATACCTATGAAATGATTAAAAATACAGAGCGTAACCAGTTTACTCTCACTACAGATAACACACGCACACATACACACAGAATGTGTGTGTAGAAGCAATATTGTGCAGATATGCTACCAAAAATAATTAAATGAAAACGTAGCTGTGTATGTTGTCCCTTTCTATCCCTTTTTATATTGCTTAAGTTGGTCATTATTTTTAATTTCGAGAGATTCATAATCATGTCATGTTATAATCTATTTTTTTCCTGCACGTGTGAGGAACTGTTTAACTTTGATACTACTGAGGCGTTTAACTTTTTCCACAATACATCTTGACTGCAGTATTGCATGATAAAGAGGTACAGGTTTAAGACTTCCATATCTTTTAGTTTTCTAATACAATCTGCGTACATATATCAGGTATTATTTATTCTATGTGCGCTTATTATTAATTTACATATGTGGCATAAATGAATGTGTGGATATGATAGAGTAAGCTGATAAGTTGGTCGTATGTATAACTTTAAGGTGTTTTATACATTTTAGTGTTAAAAAAACGTATGCTTAGTTTCATTTTCAAATAGCTGACAGCCTTTTACATTCGACGAACTGACATAATGTCTTTTTGAAAGTGAAAGTAATCGACGAAATGATTAAAATATATAATTGAACATCCGTGTACCCTAAGATACAGTCAATCTTGTGTTTTAGTCAACGGCCCAGGAAACCCAGATGTATAATTTGAACGTTATGTGGCACTCGCATCATCGAAGTCAATCAAACGGATCATACTTTGAATGCAGGTCTATAGCTGGCAAACGAATTTGTTATTTTCGAGACAAGAATTGACCTGGATGTTAAGAATGCATACAATTATGTATTTATTTGTGACTTATCGGTCTACGTTATAGTCAGCCAGTTACAGTAATAGCCGAGACGGTCTGGATGGATTGGGATATCGTTTGTTGCGTAGTAGAAATGTATGCAAACAAAATGTATGCTTGTTCTAAAAATTACTGCGCCAACATCCATTTGAGGCATATAGTGTCTTGCTGAACGATCTGATCTGGTTACGGATGGTTGCGGCGAGGCGCATATTCGCTAATCGAGTAACATCATAATATATTCAGAATATATATGACCTGTTTTCAAGGAATACGGTGACCTAAAATTGTGACGTATTTCTGGAAATCCCGTGTCATTAAATATACTTGCAGGATAACGGTGTAAGCAAGAACATATATAACATTCCATCTAGTGAAAACTCATTTTATTGGAAATGTCGTTCTTCTTGGAAGTATTACTGTCCTTTCTATCAAGTTCTCCGTAAGTTGACATTTTGTAAAATATGAGTTGTTTTATTTATGATTGCCGAAACACAGTCATTATGTAGACGACTGAACGTCATGTACTAATAGTATCTAGTAAACACATACTCATGCCAGTGGTAACGGTATCCATGCGTCGATTACAGAACAGACGGTACACATTTACTAAGAATTATTTGCTGTACTTTTAAATTTGTCATCAGAAACTGGCACGCTTTATTCGAAACTAAATTGCTGGCCTCTCGTACATTATATTTAAGTTATGTGTTTAAAGAACATTGTACTTGCCATCACTGAAGGAGTTTATTCCACATCAAATGATAAAAATCTAATAAAATATTGTATTCCTTTGATGCCATATTATGATCTTTTACTTCTCCTTAATTGGTTCATATTATCAATTTAATACATAAAATTGATTTCACTCTCAGTATTACTACACCTGATACCGATTTCTGTATTTAACCTTATCTAAGATTTCCTACGATTTAGCCTATTTTTTTAAATTTGTTTTTCATCCAATTCGTCTAAATTCGTATCACTTGAATGTAGCATGTATCTACCTGTATGTTTCATTTCTTATGCTAATATTTATTCTGTTTGTATTCTTCCTCTTCGAATGCTTTCTTGAATATTTAATGTCATAGCTAATTTTGTTTTTGTTTGTTTTATTTTATATAAAACCAATTTCTCCGTTAATCTGTTTTGGCGCCAATCAAAAGTGTAACTCGCAAAAGCGAAGTTTGATAGTTCTGCTTACGATACAGATTTTGATGGCACATTTGTAGAATATAATACTTAACGAACGTTGTTTTTTGATAGTTTATCTGACGAAGAGTTTCAACTACTTTAGCTGATGAATAAAAGGAATACGCAGACCAGTGGCGTCACTAGGGGGTGCAGTGCGGAATACGTGCTGACACCATCAGAGGGGGTGACACCAAAATGATTGTCTATATAATTTTTGAATTATTTTGCAGGAAGGAGTGTCACCACGAGTTACTGCTCATGACTGGCTATTTAATCGTTTTAATTTTGTCCAGGAAAGAGGTCCATAAGGTGACACCATGAGAAACGCACATAACTGTATATACAATATTTGAATTTTTGTGTAGGAATGAGGTCGATGGGGATGACACCGTGAGTTACCGCACTGGGTGACACCAATCCTAGTGACGCCACAGACACGGAACATGATTAATAAATTGATTAAAATGAATACAAATTGTATAAACCTTAAGTGCGCATAAGAGAGAGAGAGAGAGAGAGAGAGAGAGAGAGAGAAAGAGAGAAAGAGAGAGAGAGAGAGAGCACTGTACTAATAAACTATATATACTATTGCATAAGGTGAGGAATGAAGTCTGGTTGATGTTGCCCATTATCGCCGCACATGATAACCGCAGTTTGTTTTGTTACTAATCAGCCAAGAAATATTTAACATTTTGTTGACACAGTAAATATTTCGTCTCAAATGATGATTTTAGGAATACGTTTCTCACCCATTCGAATTGGTGTCCACGTTTCTCCATTGCATCTGAAGAACCCGTGATATGTGCAATAGTTACCACCGCTCTGTCTCATCTCCCTGGCGTATGTCAGCATCTAAGATCTCAAATGAGTAAACTGGGGCCAATCGCCATCGAAATATGACGCAATTACATCAATTGCAGTTGAATGCCGGATTACCAAATAGGAAGATTAAGCACGGGTCTATGAGCACCACGCTTTTTAGGGACCCCTTGACAACGGATCAAAATAATATTGATATAACGTATTGGAGATAAATTGCAAGATATAAAATGCCTAAGGAATTCGACAGTGTTTAACCCTGCACTGTTGCATTTCCTTCTGAGACGTTTCTGCATTTCCACAAGCTAATATACCTTCTCAGCAGTATCTGCTATTATAATATTAATTTCTGCTAGGTTCATAATTAATCTTGTGCAACGGCTCTCTACAACAATTTCAAAAACAACATGACTGACTGTGTGCATTTAATTTTGGTGTTTCTGATATTAATTGTCTGAGGTAAAGGACGTGAATGAGAAAGTCTTTGTGTTGTGATCAGAATGGCCTCAATGTTATCCTCATTAATATGCAGCTTGTTACATGTCATCCATGTTTTCACATCAAAAAAATGCATCTCTCTACTCCTTGGATGGTAGCATCAACTTCATTTGGATGGTTAGACTTGTATGTTTGGGCGCGTCTTCAGCGTACAATTTGTGAGACACTGGGTTATGATCTCTGATACCTTAGAGTGGTTTAGTGTATATAATGATGAGAACAGCTCCAAGAACAGACCCCTGTGTAACACAACAACATAGATCAACTGGGCTTGACTGTATTCTATTTGCAGATACAATTTGTGTCCTGTTTACTAAGTAGGACTTGAACCACTGAAAGGCTATATTCTGAATGCCAAATACATGCTGGAGACGGTGAAGTAATATATCATGGTCTATTGTGTCAAATGCTGCAGACAAATCATGGCGGGTGAGACCTTTAATCTTTAAACTATCCAAAGCAGAGAGAATATCATTAAATGCTTTCAGAACAGTAGTTTCAGTACTGTGGCAAGGGCGATATGCAGACTGTACATTGCTAAAAAGACTGAATTCATATATATATATATATATATATATATATATATATATATATATATATATATATATATATATATATATATATATATAAGACACGTGCTTGTTACATGTCGGACAACAATCGGTGTACGGAGACGACATAGTCCAAATGTGCTGATAAACCAATGATATACTAATAAATCACGGCATGCACACAGAGATACTAATAAATCAAATTTATATCTTAATTAAATCATATCGCGTTTAAAACACTCCCCGTTGTGTTATTAACCCTGTTGATATGTTTATATATTACTTCAAGAATATGTTTATTAAAACTAGCTCGACGGTTTAGCGTGGGAGACCATTGTAGCCAAGTGGAAACTTTGTTCGTTCAGAGGCGTAGCTAGGGGGGTGGGCAGAGGGAGACATATGTCTGCGGGTGCCAGATTAGTGGGGGCTCCAAAATGGGCTATGAAATAGATTATAAATGGAATGTTGGAATTACGGTGTTGGGGGTCGGGCGTAAAACTGAATCTTGCCCCACGGGCTCCAAACACTCTAGCTACGTCGCCTATCTGATCGTTTTCGAATCCGCCACGCAACGGACATGATAGGTCGGTATTTCAAGAAAGATTTTAAACTTTGTGCGGCACCGAATGGCTCTGAAATGAAAAGTTTATGTACTAATCATTGATATTTCTCTCCTTTAACCACGTTGAAACCCGTGGCTCACCTTAGTGGTGGTGTGGCTTGCAAACGGTATTAACGGTCACCCTCTCGACCGTTCTGAGATCGGGTATTTTAAAGTTTGGCATGATCAGCCTTCTCAACCTCTACAATTTCATTTCAGCACTAGGGCTTTGCCACGTGTGTGTTTATGTCAAGCATGAAAGATGAGAAATCACCACCGCACCGCCCCTCATGAAAACGGCAGTAAGAGAAAAAAATAGTCAGAAACAAACCCCTATTAATGCGTTTCCCATGATGGGACAAAATAGAACGGTGGTCTCATTAAAGCGTGCTCCATTAAGGGACACCATGGAAGAGTAGAAATACTGTCTCTTATTGTCGGTTTTCACCTGTTCAAAAAATATATTTCCACCGACTAACTCATGCCAAATACTTACAAACATGGTACTAATAGCTGCCCCGCTAGGTGCTCAGCTTTTAAAGGTTAGTATTAGGACTTGTCAACCTGGTGTCAGGATAATGTGACTGGGTGGGACATACTACTATCATACTACATGTCTGCGGTATAATGCCACAGTGAAATACAACCCTTTAAACTACCACAAAACAGATATCGATATGACTTGAAAATTGTTAAAGCTAAGTTCCAAATTCAAATCACACACAAACACACACACACACACACACTTCGTATCTATTCAATGCTACCATTACAGAAATATGTGCATATACCTGTATTGATCTTTATAATTACTTTCACTTCTATGTTTACCTGTGTACTGCATACTTTGTGGATTAGGTCATTGAGCCGTGCCGTATTTATTTAAATATCCGTCTTAAAATTCTTTAATTTTTAAGTATATTAAAATTGAAAATATAAAATTATGTCTGTAGGCATTGGTTCGTTGTTGTAACTTGTCGATACATAGAGGGTCCCGTGTGGCCGAGTGGTCTAAGACGCATGCCTTTACAAAGGAATCATATCTCACCTCTGTCGGCAGAGTTTGAGTCATTGGTTCGGTTAACGTGGGTATGTGAGAAAGATTGCCAGTCGCTTCCCATGTGTTGTTGGTTTGTCCAGAGGATCTACCGAGTTCTTACTATACCAAACATACTGGCCGCTACGTTAACGTTAAACTTATATGGAGGCACCGAGATCCGAGTGGTCTAAAGCGCCCACGGTTACGGATCACTGCCATCTCACCTTTGTCAGCGTGGGTTCGAGTCTCATGCTCGGCTCCCCCTGCGGGTTCGGGGTTGTAGAATTGGCCCGACGTGCCTCGCCACGTGTCGTAAAAGGCGACTAAGTAGAGGCGACCTGTTTACCGTGGGTTGCGACCCGTGTCGGAGGAGGAAAGGATCCTGGTAGTTGAGCGGAGGCTTTTCCGATGCAATACACTAATTTGGCCTCTACCTCTCTTAGACGGGTGGTCGAGATGGGCCCGGTCTCGACAAATCGGCTGGTCACGTCGAGCCATTGGAGGTCTTTATTTACTAGCTCACCTTCTATATCTTTCTTGTATCTCTCTTGATAGCATCGTTGCCCCTTCATTCTATCATTCTAGCTTTCATTTTCCCAAGTACTAGAGGACCTCCTACAAGGCGGTGGCTTAACGGGTCAATCGGGAGATAATTTTGCCGACCCATGAAGGAAACTTCACGGGTTAATCCTATGTAATGTTATCTACTGAGTATAGCATATGTGTATCCATGGCACTTGAAACGTGTCCCCTTGTTGGGCTCCATGGTGGGCGGGGAGCATGGGTGCAGAAACTTTAATACGAAAACATGGTAAGTTAAAGCAAAATCAAACCAAACGAACGAAACCACTATCCGACTCTAATGAAGAACCATGTGGTGTGGAGTCATTCCCACGCTTCATGGTCATACAGTCTACAGATGCTGAAAAACAAATTGCTGCACTATCTCCGTTTGTAATTGAGAAAACTTTAATGGGGTTGATCGGCACACAAAAGGTGTAAAAAAATTAAAATCAGGCTGTCTTTTAGTTGAATGTAAGCGAAGAGGGCAATCGGAAAATCTAAAAAAGATGAAAACATTCTTCTACTACATTCCAGTGACCGCATTCGCTCACACTTCCTTGAATACGTCCAACGGCGTTATGCGGTGTCGTGACTTGGCTGGAGTCAACGACACAAATACAATCGAAGGGATGAAACATGAAGGTGTCAGTGCAGTGTGTAGAATACGTATTAAACGTAATAACACCCTGCAGGACACCAACACATTTGTACTCACCTTTAATAAACCAAGTGTGCCCAAAGTGGTAAAGGTTGGGTTTTTGCAAGTAAAGGTTGAGATCTACATACCAAACCCCCTTCGATGCTGTAAGTGTCAGAAATACGGCCATCACGAGGACCGATGTTCCAGAGTCAAGGTCTGTGGCCGATGCGGAGACCACTCTCATCTTGAAGCTGATTGTAGAGCAACTCCGCATTGTGTCAAATGTGGCAAAGAACATCACGCCAATTTTAAGGATTGTGATACTTGGAAATAGGAGAAGGAATTCAGAGGGTAAATGTTACCTCCAACATACCCTACCCAGAGGCCAGAAAACCTCTCCAGGCAAAAATAGCCCTTCCTGGCCCATCCTTCTCCACAGTTGTGAGACACAACCCCAAAATCACAAAGGACGCACAAAAACAGACGGATCAGCCCGATTCAACAACAACTGACAATATCCCTCATTACAAACCACAGAAAAGCCCAGCATCAACTCAGACAACATTTAATAACAACCCACCACCAAAAGGTCCAAGAAATAAACAAAATCCGCAAACAGATAAGCAGCAAACATTACAATATGTTTGGAGAACTTGAAAGCATGGATGCAGAAGAAACTGCTCCATGTACTCAAGGTTCCTCCAAACCTGGCAAAACCAAATATAACAAATATATTCCCGTACTTCCTCCAGACAAATAACAACACACATTTTCTCCGAGAATAGTCTTACCTAGATCCAGAATCTCCAGCATAATTTTATAATGAAGAACACCATCATACAATTGAACTGTCGAGGACTAAAAGTTAATTACAATGATATTCTGCTTTCAAATGTACAAGATCCTGCTGTACTATGTTTACAGGAAACATTCCTGAAAGACACAGATAAAATTACATTTAAAACTTTTCCCTGTTTAACACGTACTTTCAAAACGCTGACAGGGCCTCAGGAGGAATCTCTGTTTTTGTGAACAATAGAGCCCCTCACAGAGTCATTTACAAGCTATTGCTGTAAGCGTCACTTTACATCGAGTGATTACATTTTGCTCTATTTACTTACCACCAAACACCAAACTAATACCAAATCAATTAGACAATATTGTTCAACAACTTCCCACGCCCATCGTTTTACTCGGGGATTTTAATGCCCATAACATTCTATGGGGATCGAATCACATAAACGACAGAGGCCATAAAGTAGAAAATTTCCTTTCTAGACACGATCTTTGTCTATATAATACTAACTCACCGACATATTTATACACAGAAACGGGTACGTACACGTCCAATGATTTGACAATTTGCTCTCCTTCATTGCTGTTGAACTATGAATGGAAGGTCGCTGATGACCTTCACAGCAGTGATCATTTTCCAATCACTCTTGAAAATAACTCTAAAATTGATGACGCAATTCCACAATGGAATATAAAGAAAGCCGACTGGGTTTCCTTTGAAACACTATGTCAAACTTGACTAAATAATAATACAATATTCAGCGCTGTTAATCCTATACAGCATTTTACTTAAATTCTAATTTCAATTGCAGATGAATCTATTCCTAAGTCCTCACCGGACAGTAAAAAACCGCAAAAACCTTGGGTAACTAAGGAATGCAAAGAAACCGTTAGACAACGCCGAGAAGCATTCAAAACATTCAACAATCGTCCAACTCCCGAACATTTAAGCAAATATTGTATTGCCTGGGCTAAAACTCGACGCACAATCAAAGAATGTAAACGTGCATCCTGGAAGAAATATATTTCTTCTTTAAGCTCTCGTTCTTCAATGAAACAAGTTTGGGATACTATTCGCAAAATAAATGGAAAGAGGAAACAATTCTATTCGACACCTGAACACAAACAAAAGCAATTTCAGTTCGAAACGTGACTTAGCAAATATTCTTGCCGATAGGTTTCGGAAAAATCATCATCATCTAATTATTCAGATGACTTTAGAAGATTAAAATCTCAAAACGAAAAGTCACGTTTAAAATTTACATCTAACAACACAGAAACTTATAACCAGCTGTTTTCTTTATTGGAGCTTAGGGAGGCATTAGACAAGGCCCATGATACATCCACTGGGCCTGACGAAGTACATTACCAGTTCTTGAAACACCTCCCAGAATCTTCTCTGACATTACTTCTTAAAATCTTTAATGATTTATGGATTGCCGGTAATGTATCTAAGAGCTGGAAAGAAGCAACAGTGACACCGATTCCCAAACCAGGCAAAGATAACGAAGATCCTAACAGGTATCTGCCCATTGCATTGACATGCTGCGTATGCAAAACATTGGAACAAATGATTAATTCTCGGCTTGTATGGTACTTGGAAAGTAACAATTTAATATCCCCTTTCCAAAGTGGCTTCCGTTCTGGACGTAGTACTAACGATCATTTGGTTAGACTGGAAACATTTATTCGCGATGCGTTTATCAAGAAGAAACATTTAGTAGCAGTCTTCTTTGATTTAGAAAAGGCACATGACACACCATGGAAGTACGGGATACTAAATGACCTGCAGGATCTGGGTCTTAAAGGCCCTCTGCCCTCTTTCATCTCCAATTTTCTCTCCGACAGAGAGTTCAAAGTACGAGTGGGCTCTACCCTCTCCGATATGCAACAGCTATTTAATATCAAAATCAATAGCATCACCAAGTGCTTAGCTCCTGGTGTGGATTGCTCATTATATGTAGACGATTTTTTAAATTTTTTATCGATCAAAGCACATGCATACAATTGAAAGACAACTCCAGCAAAATACCAATAAGATCCAAAGATGGACCAGTAATAACGGTTTCAAATTTTCTAAATCGAAAACAGTATGCATGCATTTCTATCAGTTGCGAAGATATCATGATGACCCTAAACTCACGCTGGATGTAACACTTATTCCAGATGTTAAGGAAACAAAGTTGTTGGGTATTATATTCGATAGAAAGCGGACTTTTATACCACACATAAAGAATTTAAAAGCTAAATGCTTAAAAGCTTTAAATTTACTTAAAGTAATTGCGCACACTGACTGGGGTGCTGAAAAAAGTCCTCCTTAATTTGTATAGAACATTTATCCGCTCCATACTAGACTATGGATGCATTGTTTATGGTTCAGCTAGGAAGTCCTATTTGAAAATTCTTGATCCAATTCATCATCAGGGAATAAGACTCGCTCTAGTAGCATTTAAGACATTTGCATGTGAAAGCCTTCTCGCGGAAGCGAATGAACCACCTTGATCGCATAGCAGAGAAATGCTTTCTGCACAATACGCTCTTAAGTTAAGATCAAACCCTCGGAACCCTGCTTTTTTCGGCTGTTTTTCAACCAAAATACAAATCTTTATATGGTAATAAACCAAATGCCATACCTTCATTTGGCATTAGAATATCATTCAGCCTGGACAATATCAAAAGTAATCTCTTTACAGTTCAGAAAACGTTTGTCTCGAAAACATCACCTTGGCTCCTTAAGCAACAAAGTGATTTTTACGTTACACGATGGGAATAAATCTGAGACCAACCCTGTCATATTCCTGAACTCTTATTATGAACTTCTCAACGATTTTACAAATTACACTAAATTTTATACTGATGGATCAAGGGTTGAAGAAAAGGCTGCTGCAGCCTTCGTTAGTGGCATGCACATAACCAAAGTGCGCTTTCTGGTAGGTGTGTACAATGTAGTACAAAGAAATTTAGATTTGTTTCTATGAAATCAGGAGATGTTTTTAAATAAAAATAGGAGGTGATATTGCAGCCAAGTTAGTAAAACTTCCAGGAACACGATGGGCGAAGTATCCAGAAAAAAACCACCTTCTAGGATATAGTTATTGTGGACCCGGGACAAGTCTCGATATCAGACTCGATGATCAAAACCAACCCCGACCGGGTGAATATCCAATAAACGCCATTGATGAGGCGTGTCATGCTCATGATATTGCTTATACAAGCAGTAATCTGCATCACAGACACCTTGCAGATGTGAAATTAATTCACGCGTTGAATTATATCACTAATATTCTATCAAAAGAAACATTGGCTTCATGGTTAGTAAAATCGGAAATAAAAGGTAAATTGATGTTAGATGCTCGTAATTAATAACAACATGGAATCTATTTATTATTCCCCAAGAGGATACTGGAGGGGTAAAGCAGCAATCGGTAAACTCGCTAGCGCCGCAAAGGTGAAAAATACCACTGCAGCGGATTGGTTATCCAAGCAGGCTATATAGCAAATTTATCTACCACCGCCTAAACAAATTAACTATTCGCATTTTGATGTGACTGTTCCTAATGAAGTTCATCAGGCTGATATATTATTTCTTCCGTATGATGGTGTTCATACATACGCGCTAACCGTAGTTCATGTTGCAAGTCGATACAAACAAGCAGAGCCGCTAGCGACGATATCATCAACTGAAGTTGCTTCTGCGTTTGAAAGAATTTATCGAAGGGGTCCTCTGCGTTGGCCAAATCTATTACAAGTTGATCCTGGCAAGGAAAGAATCACAATATTGCGTTACGACGAGGACATACTGCACTACATCGCGATCAGGCAATTTTTGAACGATTTAATCGGACACTTGCTGAGCGGTTATTTGGATATCAATACGCGAAAGAATTTATTCAGAATAAATGATCTCGTGAATGGGTCAAGAGATTACCATGCGTGATTACTGCACTGAATAATGAGATTACTCGAACAATCAACATGAAACCATAACAACGCGATACCCTTCAAACCCCAAAATGATTTTTCAAAACAACCAATACTCGGCAATATCACTGTTAGGTATTTATATGAACCAGGAGAGCTTGAAGGTGGTAAAAAAAGAGCTACTGATCCTATCTGGAGTGTTACTGTACATAAAATATCTAGCATAATACGATCCACGGGTAGACCAGCAATCTATAGGTTGGATTAAACTGCTCCTCAACGCGGAATTGCACGTGAACAGCTACAAGTGATACCTGAGGATACTCAATTACCGCCGTGTGGTCTTAACTAGCACCACTTCGTATGATGCACTCAAGACAAGTCAGCATCACATTATCTCTGGTATGACATACGCTGCTATTTTTTCTACCTACGGTTAATTGGCGAGGATCTTTATCCAACCAACACCAACTCATTATACAATTGCAACTCGCGCAGTGATTATTCTGTTGTTGTTTCAGTGCAATTATTAATTCAGCATCAATATTAAATTCTCTATTATTTTTTTATACTGTTGTTTATAACCAGAGAGTTTATTTCTGATTATATCATCGCTGATAATATAATTTATTGTAGTGTCGTTATAGTCTAGAACAACTCTTTGAAGTTGATTTATTCTTCGTACTCTGGACACCGCAAGATAAGCGAAAATCGACAACTCGATGTTATTATCTATGATCGAAACAATTGTATCGGATATAGTCAATCCCTGTGAAGAGTGTATTGTCGCTGCGTATCCTAGCGTCCATGGAGATTTATCAGCGCATAATGCGTCTTCGGCGACATTGATATCAACCAGCACAATATCATTTAGCACGAGAATCTGCTTTCCTGACTCTGTCAGGCCAGGAATTTCAACTTCAATATTTTGTCGCCGTGTATCCTTGGGTCAATAACGCAGCGGCGTTGGATGTGTTGGAAATTTTTCTTTATGCAAATCAAATAACTTCCTCTGAAGTGTGTCTCTGACTATCCTCCTATTTGCCACTATCAAATCGTTTGGTCTCCACGCTTCCCAGAAATCGTTTAATGTATTTCTGAAATTATTTCACGGGCTTTTTCAAATTGGATTCTATCCGGTTGTAATCTAATTAGTTTCTTGAATTCGCGTTATTGTTCAATCAAGTGCTCTATGATCAGTATTAATTTCTTCGTAATAGTCAACAAAATTCTTTAGCCAATCATGTGGAGACAAACCAACAAATGATGGTGGTTGGCCATGACCGCCACACCTTATCTCTGCTGTATTCGCTAGTAATAACCAATCTAGAAATCTTTGTAATACATCTAATGACACCGTGCATATCTCATCCCAAATAATGACTTCAGGAATACATTTCTCACCCATTCAATCAGGAGTCCATTCGGCACCTTTCCATAAAAGAAAAAATATAATACGTGCAAGCATTCACCCCTCGCTCTTTCATCTCTCTTGCAAGTCTGTGGGTCGGTGTTAGCACAATCATGTTTGATTTGGAAACGCTACGAAATAATTGAATCGCACGAGTCGTCTTTCCTGATCCACCACAACCGTTTAAATAAACTGTTTTATATCCACATATTGGATCAGATATCTGCGGTGTATTAGATAGTTCTCATATCTGTTCATTTTTCAAGTAATGATCTTAAATCGTAACATCTGCTGATTTGGAATAATCACATGGTATTTCCCGCTTAATTCTCCATGATTCCCAACTCTCGTCATAATTAGTAAATTTAGCCACTGCGATGCTGTGTTTTGCGTCTTTATAGAATGAATCAGTGGCTACTCTAACTGCGGTGTCAGGAAATCTATTTATCATTGAAAATAAATTAATAGAAGCATAAGCCTGCATAGAAGTCCTAAAATGTGTATACTGAACACTGTATCCATCGTTGTAAGGAACAATTGTACCCAATTTCGTTCCATCGGACAAGAAAGCATCTTTGCGATTGAAATATATACCCTTAGATGTTACATCCGCGATTATAAAATCGTATTCAACGCTATCCATAATCAACCGTGAAGAATATCTTGTATTGTCGTATTTACCAACTTGAGTAAACTTACCAATTTTTCTTCTACCGAGATCTTTTGCTTGTCTATTTCTGACTTCAAATAGCTGTTTGAACCAATTCATGATATATTCTTCGTCGAGATCGGGAAATTGTTTTTTGTTTTCGCTGATTATACTATCTAGACTATGTTGTGGTAACCAGACTTTAGTCTGCGCTCGGTATGATATAATCGCTTCACTGACAATCAACGACATTAGCATTCCAGACTCAATCATATACCGTAATAGCACTATTGGCATCCAGTGTTTTTCAGATATGTGTCTACCAATCCAAACATAACTTCACGGATGAAGTCCTGTAGCTAATTCAAATGATAACACACGAGCGAATCCAAATATATCAAAATCGGGTAGTGGTCCATCAATAACCACACAGGTCATCTCATATGTGGGATGTCTAAATCGCTTGAAGTACTCAGCGACTTCTCCGTACCCAAGAAAACTCCCGGGATAACACGCAACCATATCAATTGAACTAATAATTTTAGGGTCATACTTTGTATTCCATAATCCTCCGTGGTTATATTCGATGCAACTTAGTTTGATATCTGACAGGAATTCAGTTCTTGTTGGTTTGCACATATTTTTCTTTCTCGCGAAGTGAGCTGAAACAGACGGAATTGTAAAACAATTTATTCATAATTATTCGTTGTGTTCCGTTGAAAACTCACTAGCTAGTGTTTTCATCGCGTCATGGAGGGCTTCAGTACGGTATAATTCACCATTGGGTCTTACAAATTGATCTTCGTGATCAAAACTATGAAGTAACCACACTGACACATGATCGTTTTTACTCAACTGCTAAAAAATATCAAATAGTTTTTCCTCCGGGGAGAATTCCGGGGAGAACTCCGCGGGTAGATATTTTATTGTTCTATCCCAAGGAAATATTGTTACTGCTGATGTCCACGCGTGTACATTATGATCTATAATTTTGATTGGAGCTCCTCTCGATTTATATTTTTGTTCGTATAATACTTCTCCATGTTATCGTCGTTACTGATATTGGAAATTTTAGTAGTCGTTCAAACTCTGCCACATTTTGAATTGTTGCTCCGCGCTCCTTTACTATTAGTCCCCATTCCTTTATTTTTTTGCGTCTTAAATCAGTCAATTTAGTTCCACGCAACGCATTTGTGAAGTGTTCTACTATTCGTTCTGCTACACAATTTATTCCCGTTGATAAAATCGGCAGTGACAATTTCATTGGTTTTAGATTTTCAATGCTCGGTTTATCTTTTAACGAATATGCCCCATAAACAACTGCTGTTACAAGATAAGATCTCTCGTAATATGGTTTGTCAATTCCAGTCAGAATTCCTGGCTTGGAATCATGACTCACAGTGATAGTTTTATTATCCTTAAAGATTGGTTCAAATTTATCTCTAATAATCCAATCTCCTGTTTCCGAACGGATAATGAATTTCACTCTAAGGAAATACTTTTTCTTGTCAAGATGTGAGATTATCACTGCTGCGTATTTGTCGTTCATGGTCGCATCAACGCTACCATCAATTCGAAATGTCGTGTACCAGTGTTCGTATTTGTCATGAGGGGGAGGGGGAGTGAGCAATCAATCGATGGGCACGATTCCCATGCTTCACGAGTATTAAAATCAATTCCCCACCATACTAACAAAAAGCTTCCGGCATTTCTACTCTAGTTCTTGAGACAGATAACACCTCAAGCATTACGAGTCGTGAAGATGAAGAGCACTTGTCTTTCATGCAAGTGAAAGACCAAGGTGAGAATATAATTTGGAAAACTATGCCCTTCGAGACTGTTTTTGTTTCGTACCATTTTATTTCACAAAAAATCCCACAGTCAGGAAGCGATTAGTTGAGAGAGAGAGAGAGAGAGAGAGAGAGAGAGAGAGAGAGAGAGAGAGAGAGAGAGAGAGAGAGAGAGAGAGAGAAAGAGAGAGAGAGAAATAGATAAGCAACCATAGCACATACTGAAACACTAAAGAAACCGAGTTATTGCAAACCCAAGCCCTCCCGTTTTCCATACTACTTCAAATGTCTTTCTAGAACATGGAGTATAGTAGTGTGTATACATTACCGCAATGTTACACAATACAGTGCTTGTAAAAGCTATTGAAAGAAGTGAGATATATCACTTAATTCGTGTATGATTTATCTTCACACAATATAAATTGTGAATTCCTATATTCTATAGAGTACTTTGCGCTTCCTTACTACGAACCTGTTAAGTCCAGTTCCTAGTGTCTGTAGCCGCCAAACTGTTGGGGAAGCGTTAAAGTGTTGTGTCTGTTAAGCCACGAACAAATCAGATTGTGGCTCACCAAAACGTTTTCCACACTTAATATCTGCTATCGAAATGCATGTACATTACAAAAATATCTGCTATCGAAATCCATGTACATTATAAAGTCGAGGATTGGTCGAAGGTTAAATCTGAGTAAAATGCCTCTAGTAGTACGAAACTGAGATGCTCCCTCACCCAAACAAAGTTTATATTTTCAAACCGTTGTACTTCAAATAAACTAGCCCATCTGGCAAAAAAATTCCAGCTGACTTGGTAACATGCATATTTTGTGAATTCACATATTTCTTAAATAAAACAATAGATCTAACATTTTGGTATAATTGTCGACAGGTAGACTAATTCAGAAAATGTACTAAATGGTTTATCTCAAAATGTATATATATATATATATATATATATATATATATATATATATATATATATATATATATATATATATATATAACATTTTTATGGCCTTTTAGCGGTCTAATGTTGAAATACTGATTATCAGTTAGCTCGAAAACAAACGAGAAAACCGGTCAGCACAGTTAACCATTTTCCTTTCACTGGAACCCAATAATTCTGTGGCATTGACAGGATGTTAATAAATACTTAAGATATGGAACTTAGTTACTATGCTGTGTAGGTCATATGATTACTGTGTAGGTCATACGATTACTGTGTAGGTCATATGATTACTGTGTGGGTCATATGATTACTGTGTAGGTCATATGATTACTGTGTAGGTCATATGATTACTGTGTGGGTCATATGATTACTGTGTAGGTCATATGATTACTGTGTATGTCATATGATTACTCTGTAGGTCATATGATTACGGTGTAGGTCATATGATTACTGTGTATGTCATATGATTACTGTGTAGATCATATGATTACTGTGTAGGTCATATGATTACTGTGTAGGTCATACGATTACTGTGTAGGTGATATGATTACTCTGTAGGTCATATGATTACTGTGTAGGTCATATGATTACTGTGTAGGTCATATGATTACTGTGTAGGTCATATGATTACTGTGTAGATCTTATGATTACTCTGTAGGTCATATGATTACTGTGTAGGTCATATGATTACTGCGTAGGTCATATGATTACTGTGTAGGTCATATGATTACTGTGTAGGTCATATGATTACTGTGTAGGTCATATGATTACTACCTGACTGAAAGGCATTATCCAATGATTTATGAGGTGAATAACAAACGAGTAATACATGTGTCAAGATCTAAGTTACCCATTCACATGCAACTGACGACATGTAGAAAGAAAAAATAAATAAATCGTAAAATCTACTTTAACCTTAAAATTCTGAGATCATTGGAGTTATCATTACTCAATCTCAACAAAGACGACACTGAGGTCAATGGCAGACCATTTGAATCGGTACATTTAATGCTACTTTGATGTGAAAGGCATGTGAGTGTACAATGAGTTGTTTAAAAAGATGGCTGATCTAGTTAGAAATTGTCTAATTTTTATAATGCTTCAACTATCTGACATATTCATTTAATTGTACAGGACTTGTTGGTTTTACTCTATTCTGTTATTTAGTTTAAGACCATAGAGTAGCAAGACAATGTAAAAAGATTCCATTTTGTATCATCAAATCTCTCTCACTTTTCTCTCTCGTACGCGTTTTTCTGCAGTTTAAATATTTCGCATGCTCAACATATTGAACTACTCAAACCATCTTTCTGTATGCAGCTGCATGTGCCTTTTAATAAGTATTTGGGATGACTCGGCCGGGTTCGAACTGGCGATCTCCTGAAGCAGAGGCGGACGTGCAATTATGTACGAGGTTTTTCTATCGATTTTTATCCTTCTTACAAGAAATTTCAACAACAAAATTTGTAAACCATGCTTAAGAAATCAAGGAAAATAATTTGTATTGCATACGTGACACCGCAGTGTGTAAGAATATTTTATTTAAAGAAGAAACAAAACCACCTTTTAAATTATTATGATGCATGATTTGGTTTGTTTTTGTTAAAAAAAAATTATTTTTTTCTTCCATAGAATGAATGCCAATGTCAATCTGTACCCAAAGTGGCATAATTGTGAGCCCATTTTGACATTGGCTTGTTGCAACTCCTGATCGTAAAGTCTACAACCCCAACAGGACTCCCCCCTTATGGTTTGTTGGCAATCAAATGTTGAGTTTCGCAGACACTTTACTATCTCTGAAGTACCTTTGCCGTCTCTAATAATGATGCCATGAAATTGAAGACCAACCACAACTACTAGATAATGACTGCAAGTCATTTGCCAATGCTTTTAAACTCTACTTAAATAAATTGTCAATTTTAAATTGAGCTTAGTTGGTTTTACGTACTATATAAGTATATAGGCAGGAACAGTCTCCCATAGATGCATTTTAGAACTGTACAAACACACATCATTTTAGCAAAAGTATTTGCATGAAAATCAAAATGTCAATGAAATATGGCACCATTTTACTAAAGATGTTTAAACAAAACTTGTACATTACTGAAATGTTAATAAAATGAACTAGATTCACACATCTAAAAGGTATTTGTATGACAAGATACCAATGATATGTGGCATGATTTAAAGGTCTAAAAATACACTATTGAAATGTCAATAAAATTAACCATATGTGGTACTTTCATAATGTCTCATTATCTTTATTTCATTCACATGTTCTACATGATTCTTCCATGTCACAAAATGTCATTTGTTTGCTTAATTAGTGATTGTTTGAACAAAGTAAGTACATTTGCTACTATCCACAACTAATGTATTTACCCAGAAATTGTCAAAAACACCACAGACTGTAATAACTCGTATTCTTTCACCCTCTTTATGTTTCTTTTCACATGTATCCTCAGGCTTGCAATGTTTTGATTGTCCTCACCTGGGAAGCTGTAAATTGCCCATCGATACACATAAAGTGTGGTGTTGCAATGGAAACACCAGAACCTACGAAAACGTTGTGTAAAACAAAACATTTATCTGCTATTGTAACAGAATTGTTACCGAGTAGATGGTGGATCAAATGAACAACACAAACACAATATGTGAAAAAAAATATAAATTTATGAAATAAATTATTAATGAAAAATAATGATGTATCAACACAATAACTCATGCGTTCAACCCACAACCATTCAGAATACATGAATAAATTAAATATTAATACACAGATACAAAGGAATCTCTTGGACAATACACAGATCCAAGGAACCTTTACAAACGTTATGTTACCGCAAGTATAAATTGCGATAACAAATACAAAACATCAAGCTGTACTATCACACGTATGGATTGCGACAACTAGCACGAACATATACATGTATTTAATCAAGCTGCTAACTTTAATTGAGATTCATGTAATCCCTTGAAATACTACTGTGATTTGAAGTAACTATGTAAATATAACAATGTATTCAATTGTACTACAATAGCAACACACACATGTGTCTCGACCCTGTATAACCGTACGATTCACCACCTGTTGAATCGCCGCCCAGTTTCCCCGAATACCTAGGGTTGACTCAATACTTTTATCGGTCACTTGCCCTTCACGGATCCACCACAGTTATACGTACAGACAGCATACAGCATCTACTAGAACCAACGTTGCCAAATACCTAGATGCCACCCCGGATGTTTACACTTCTAGACAGCTCCGACACTCAGACTTCTAGATTTCCGGATATTTACACATCACGACAGATGTAGACGGACAGACAATCCGACAGACAGACAGTCAGATACCTCAATTTGATCTCACAATCAAATGGCACAATTAATCACATTCAGCTACAATTCAGATACGTTCAGAGACGTTCAGCTTCAATCAGATACGTTCAGAGACGTTCAGCTACAATCAGCAACAATTTCAGAGATGCTCCGCTACAATATCAGAGACGTTCCGCTACAATATCAGAGATGCTCCGCTACAATATCAGAGATGCTCCGCAACAAATCAGCTACGATATCAGACGTTCCGCTACAATATCAGCTACGATATCAGCTACAATAAAGAAACCACACTAATAGTAGTTGTTTCTAAAACTTATAATACGCTATTGCATTTAAAGTCTAATAGTGACTAGTAATTCCAAATATTCCACGTTTAAATCTGCGTTGTAATAAAAGCATCATTACATGAAATGATAAACGGAATAAAATGCACAATAAAACGAAATATAAATTTAACACTCACCCCTTTGGCTAGAGATAGAATGACGAGTTATCTTTCCTGTGATAAGATACTTTTGGACTCGAAATTATTATCAGAAATATTCTGCCTTATATATCCTCAAATAGGTGAGCAGAATTTACGGCAAAATTACCGTGCACCCCGTGATTCTAATGTTCCTGACTTCATGTGATTCGAAATCAGGCACATGCAAATCGTTACACGCCGCTTACCTTGGAAAAAACCACTTATTCACCCCAGGTAACGCATGTACGACGAAACAAAAAAAAAATGGTGAGATTAGTTTGTAATTCAAGAAAGAAAAAAAAATTAATTTTCGCCTAATTCTGTGACAGATATAATTTTGTCCCCTGGTTCTAAAAAACTCTTTAAGCCCTGACAGATTTGTGATCTCCACATCACCCATGAATCCCAAGTACAAGGATGACACAAATGTGATTGCAACATGTGCGGTTATCCCTATAAAACCTTTGCAGGTGTGAATTTTGTAGTTTGAAAAAGTCTTGGATGCAACCATTAGAGATGAGGGTCTATCTGTAGATATGTATGTGCAGTCAATAATAAGTCTGGTTCCTGGGTAGGAGAGTTGAAACTCGAGAGGCATATTTGCTTGAACCTGCTCATGACTTGGCCAGATATTTATATTTCCCAGTAAGAAATACAAATAATTTGTCCACATGATTTGTTTCCGACTTACAGAAAACCTGTGAATATTAAATCGAACGGACATATCTTTAATCGGAAATGCACATCTCAATCTACACAAAAACATGAAAAGTTCATCCACTGGGTTCATTGCTATTTGCAGTCCTCTGATGTTTAGATCATTGCTGGTGCTGTAATAAAAGCTCTTCATTCTAATGGAAGTAGGTTTGATGCTATTAAAGAAGGTTATCAAAACTTCATATGTGGGAACAGCTTGAAAAATGAAAATAAAGTAAATTGCTTGTGGCGTGTGAGAGAAGAGGCGAGACTGAACATACTCCACAGATTAAGACTTTCCAAAATATACAAGTAACCTTTTTGCTCATTTGTCTATGAATTCATTACAGGTTTGCTGTAGCCATTCAAACAAAAATCATCGAAGTCAAGGTGAACCAAAGTGTCACTTCCATCCGTGAAATCCCTGATGGACGTGACCGAAATGTACCGTACATCAACACCATCATACTTACCTACTCAGCACACCAATCCACCGAAGGTAGTTGAAGTTGGATTCTTTCAGGTCAATGTATAAATATACATCCCAAACTTTCACTTTGATGTTTCAAATGTCGGACGTGAAATACCCATAATGACAATTGATTCACGATTCCTGTGCTCGTCCGATAAAGCCACTCCTCAAATCGGGAAACTGAGTTTAATGCCATCCGACAATATAACGCGAGTTAAAGATCACAATCAAAAGGACTGAGAAATCTGGGATCAGAAGACGGAAACTTAAAAGGCCAAGTGAATCTCAAATATTCTCTTTGTAGAGGCGAAATAATGGATAGAACCTAGAACATTCCTGCATAGACCATGTCTGAAACAATTGTTTTTGTCGTCGCCTCAAAACTGTTGCAAGGTTATAATTCATTGTCAAAAAAACGTTCAAGATTTATTTAGTTTTGCTTGCAGCATTATCAACGGGAAATGCAATAGGGATGAACTATATTTTCATATTGCGGAAATAATATTTTAGTGTTTAAATGCATGGCTGCGCATTCCTTGATTGAGTGATTTAATTTACTAATGCAATGACTCTAAGCTGGCTTCGAGTTCCTATTGTCACATTAGAGTGGTGCCAACCATTCGGTTTCTATCTTGCCATGAGCAAAAATGTATTTCACTGTTTTAAAGGGGAGAGTGTCACGGAGATATATTTAGAATTCGGACAAAAATTAGCAGTAATGGTAGCATCACTTGTTAGACGACTTAATAACCCATCAACATATTTCACAACTTCATTACCGCATTCAGAATACATCCTATATATGTCCGATAAGGAGAATACTCATATATATATATATATATATATATATATATATATATATATATATATATATATATATACAGTCAATCTAGTTTTAAATCCAATAATACTGTCATCAGTATTTAATTGTTGTATTTCTCACTTATATAGGAAATGTGCTGACTTTAGGTTCCAGTGATTGCCTTTGCTGTTTGAGTAGTAAGTGACACCAATGATGTACAGAACATTTAACCAAAGGGGATGTCATTTACCGGTCTTTCAAGATATTCGAATATCTTTTCACTTTTTATTCGTTAGTGACACGCTATAAGATTTGCAACCGCTCTTTTTATAGTTATTCCGGATGCAGTTCCGGAAGCACCTAACTCATCAAGTTTTGCAACCGCTTCAGCTGCTGATGCCAAAAAGCACTGTAATTACTGCATGAAACGGAAAGATTCTGCTAATGTTTCATTTTTGTATTTTCGTCACATTTGATAATTTTAGTGCCACCGAGACGTTCTTTCGCTTAGCTGAACTAGGCGGATATTATTATCCTTGAATCAATCATAAAGAGACAGTTTACTTGTGGAAGAAAACTACAACATGATCCGCAATCATATTCGAATGCTCATTTGAGTTGCAAGTTGCTTTGGCTTCTCTTTGTGATAGGAAGTAAGAAAATTAATTATTATATTTTCAAATTATCTTTTGGAGAGCCAAAGATCGTCATTCGTCCGTTCTCACCCTCCAACAAGAGTATTGTCAGCGAGGATCACAGCTATGCTGCCGGGAATCGCTCATACATGGGTCTGGAAGTTCTCGTAAACTTCGGAATGCCTAAATAATTATATGCATTCCTATGAAAAGCAAAATATTGGATACAACGTAATGAAATTATGCTAGAAAGTTTCTGAGACGAGTGAATGTTTTAATCTTCAACCAAGTACGACCACAGATTGTGCTATGAACCTGAGACTCGATTTTATGTTAAGGCATGCAAACGTGTTTTTATGTGTTCTCGATGATAGTTAAAAACTTTCAACCTCTTTTAAGAATGTGTGGTAATCTTAGGCAGGAACGAATGGTACCAACACTCTAGTTTTCTTCGATCTGTCAATACAGCAACGTCAGTATCAGAACTGAGAGTATGATGTATCTGTGTAATTTACCATTGTGTGTACAGTATTGTTTTCATTTAATATTTTTTTCAATACATCGTTAATCCACTTCATATTGCCAGACTTGCAATCACTGAATGAACCGCTTCATCGATGACTTTAATGACTAAGATGACATTGTCTGTGTCAATGGAAGTTTAACCGCCTTTTCAGTCGATCTCCACTCGACTGGACGACCTCCAATCCCAGATGTTTCAATTACCAATCCGCTTCAACAATTTTGGTACTGTCAATGTAACTTTGTTTCGCGATCTGTGCAGAAAGCGAGAACATTGCTGATCTTGTGACAAAACAAAAACAACGGACAACATCTCCAAGACCATTTCCATAATATGTCAGGTAAACGGGTTATCTCGCGATAACAACGCGCACATTTGTCAAATGTTCATGCACCAATGTAATTATATTTAAATATAACGTTGATATTTAATTCCTGTTTGTATTGTTATGATGCCAAGATGTCGCTGCACAGGTCCATCATCTGTTTGTCCTGATCCAAATGCATACAATGAATATGAACTAACCGATGATTATGGTATATAAGATAAAGGTGTTGCGAAACAAATAGAGATCAGAGTAATCGGGGCAAACGTGGAGGAGTAACAAAATAATATATGACCATGGGACGCTAATTTTGTAAAAGCTTTCGTTTCTATCACATGCGGGTTCCAATGAAACAGTGAGAACATTTCTTCGTTTGAAACATTAGTTGAAGTAGGCTGATACTATTATCTTTGGGTCAGTCATAAAGAGACAATTTCCTTGTGGAAAAAAACTACAATATGATCCGCAATCATATCCAAATGCTCATTTGATTTGCAAGCTGCTTTGGCTTAACTTTGTAATAGGACATAAGAAAATTAATTATTAAATTACAACTTATCTTTAGGCGAGTGAAAGATCCTGATCCGGCCATCCGCACCCTCCAACAAGAGTCTTGTCAGCGAGGATCACAGCTATGCTGCCGGGAATCGCCCATACATGGGTCTGGAAGTTCTCGTAAACTTCGGAATGACTATATAACTATATGCGTTCCAATGAAAAAGCAATATATTGGATACAACGTAAATAAAATTAGGCTAGAAAGTTTCTGAGACGAGTGAATATTTCGATCTTTAACCATGTACGACCACTCGCACATTTGTCAAATGTTCATGCACCTATGTAATTATATTTAAATATAACGTTGATTTTTAATTCCTATTTGTATTGTTATGATGCCAAGATGTCGCTGCACAGGTTCACCATCTGTTCGTCCTGATCCAAAAGCCTACAATGAATATGTACCAATTATGGTATATAAGATAAAGGCGTTGCGTAACAAAAAGAGATCGGAGAAATCGGGGCAAAAGTGGAGGAGTAACCAAATAATATATGACATGGGACGCTAATCTTGTGAAAGCTACGCTTTCGTATCTACCACAGATAACTTCACACATCACAATAACCCGATTCGCTGAGGCTATTCTAACCTAACAATGTCTAATGAGATACCGATGATAGATGTGTTGAATTTTACCGTACCATTCGTTCGTTTAATCCTCATGAATTTCATTAATATATGCAGGTCAATCTAGAACCAGTCTCAGCGAGTACAATGCTATTCGAAGAAGATTCACTGAATACCAAAGATCTGAGAATGAGCTCGTTTTCTTTTATATGAATTATAGAGTCTTTGCCAGTCACCAATGGAATTCTCTGTTGGATATCTTCCATGATTTAGCAGAAGTTATTCGGCAGTAGGATCAGCAACATGAATAAGAATAAAACAGTAATTGGCGGGTAGATAATTTAACTGCAGTTCTCAAATATAGATCAACGGTAATACACATACAGCGATTGTAACGTGCTTTCTGGTGTATGGTCTGATTAGGCGATGCCTGTTGTAGAATTCTGGCTTTTTAGACGAGATCGTACTAATCTGGGCAACGGTCGGGGTTGTATTTGCAACGCCAAGTTGCATTGCCGAGTTGATTTTATGTCAAGCATGACGTATTTCGCTCGCTCTCGAGTACACCATCGGTGTGGTATGCATCACTGGCGTCTTCACCAAGTTAAGGAATCAGTGATCGATAGTTCTCGGGTTCATGATGTCCTATGTGAGCAAATTGATTCAAATTCATTAACGACTTCTGAAGAGTTCCTGCTCGTGTAATTTGAACAAGTGTTTCCAACCGATTCACTGGTTAATTGACATGTTGTTGAATGCATGCTGGCCCAATAAGACCTTTCAGCATAGATGATCGATGATTGAGAATATTTTCACATGCGGGTTCCTATGAATTAGTGAGAACATTTCTTCGTTTGAAACATTTTGTCACTTTGCTTCTTTTATAAAAATCTTCATTCAATTTCTCATTTAAAAGTTTTCTTGTTAAATGCACCAATCGCAACAGTATTCTATCCGAATATCCACTGAGAAGAATAAATGGCTTTATACGAAGTAACATAGATAAGCAAAGACAACAAAGTCTGTAAAATTGAAAAAATAATTTATTTTTCTCAGTTATGAAACAAAACGTTAACAGGAACTTCCAGTAGTGTGAACTAAATCAAATAATATCTGTTTAAAACTACTATTTCTCAAATTAAATCTCATCACAACATTACATACATCTGAAGACTGAAAGTAAAACAAGAATAGATATATATATATATATATATATATATATATATATATATATATATATATATATATATATATATATATATCACAAGTAAAATTATCTTTTGCTGCCGACACATTTTCTTAAACAAATTTACTAAATTTGCGTAATTCTCTATAATTACTACTAAAACAATGCAATAACTGGGATATAATTTGTGCTTCCACAAATGTACATAAAAGAACAGATTTTGTTATTTCTCATCGATTTGTGGTCAATAAAACTATTTTCCATCATTCGTAACAAGCTGAGATAAACTAGTTAAAACATAATACGTTTAATGGTATAATTCTCGTAACGTTTTGCAAAGACAACGGTTGGTGTGTTTTATTTCTTTGTGTTGTTTGTGTTTGTATTTGCTTTTGAAAAATACTTATAAGTCGAAAGGGCATAGGCTAGTTAGATATTAGTTTTGCAGTGTACGTTGTCAGTTAATTGCAGTTATCTTAATCAAAACCTGATCTGATACCCATAACACACATGATCTCTTATATATATATATATATATATATATATATATATATATATATATATATATATATATATATATATATATATATATATAAACAGCTCTTTTTGCAATAGGGTTATAGATAAATACTTGTCCGTATTTGTCGGAGGTTATTTTTGTTGGATTGACAACTACTGGTAATGCTCCTGGCGTGTTCAAACCTATCGCCGAGTCCGTTGTAGGTGCTCATTGCAAAGCTGAATAAGTTGAAAAGATTTCATACGTATGATAAAATATGGCAGGACAATTAAGTGATTAATAGCGTAGGGAGTTGAAACTTGTTCCTAGCAAGATTTGAATACATGTGTTGTTTAACGGCATCTGTCCTATTGTTCTCATGCACTAGAGTTAAAGCAACACATCAATGGGCTCATTTCCAACTACGAATGGAGTGTTGAACGTAACGGTGAAATGTGCACGAGAATTTACTTGGCAGGCAAAGGAATTCAAATATCTAAATACACATGATGCCAGTTAGAAATGCAAGATACCTGTACCAGAAGTAATTATAAATCACACACACACACACACACATACACACACACATACATATATATATATCATTTTAAAAGCTTGTTTACAACACTGAAGCCAGGTCAGAAATGAAGTCAGCACCTGATGTTTATTTGTAAAGTACAGGTCATCTCCCAATGAATGAATGTCAAATTTGAATCTGAGAAACAAACAATTAAAATTAAAAAAAACAAATGACCCAAATCAAATACACATTGCACATCTAAACTCGCCTTCTTTAGTATCAAACTGCAACATAAAAAAATATATAAATAAATAAATAGAAGCCGAAGATGGTGATATAACAATAAGATTTAATATTTACTAAAATGCATCAAGTGCTAAAACAGTATCAAAATAACTGTGCATACCAGGGTCATTGACTACCTTCGTTGAGTCTTTCATCAATGCAGCTAGCAAATATTTTGGACCATCGTTCTCAATCGTTTCCTTAAAAACTAATACTGCGTCTTCGCCAAGCTCCAAAACCTTTATAACAAAGTCTGCTGCACTTGCTGATCTGCTTTGAAGAAGCAATTGGCCAACTTGGTGGAAGTACTCTTCAGACAAAAGACGACGATCTACAAAGACCCTCTTAAAATTCATTGGATTTATTTCATCAACGACTGTGTCAAATTCCTCAATAAGCCTGTCACGGAACTTAGCAACTGTAAAAATAAATTGAGAACAAGCGCACATTGGGATGTGTTAGATTCAGTTATTGTCCGATTATATTTGAACAGTTTTCGGTAATAATGTATATCATTATGATTACAGAGATATCGATGATAGGCAGCTCTCCCGAAAACTTCATAAAGTATTGGAAGCATTCAAAACAATAGTGTGCATTAATTATACTTGTTCAGACATCGTCCCCGTAATTTATTTGATAACACAAATTTTGTTGCGAAAAGACATAACAACCGTACTTTCTTTTATTTCTGAAGGACTAAAATATTTGGGAAGCAAGCTTCATCATATAAGCATTATTGTTTTAGGATATTGGCAGAGATACTTGTCTATATGTGTCTACATGTTTACAACACCATGGTGTTCCGTTGTCCGTTAATCTCTGGAGACTGATCAGAGAGTAGTGATAGCATGATAATGAAGCTGAACCTAATCAATATATTATATTACTGTAATATATATTACAATCCATTTGCATGGACTCAAACTTTATTTAGAAATTGAAAACGGTAACCTTATTGCACTAACCCCTACAAAACCACAACAGAATAACAAACAATTTTGTTTTAAAAATCCAAAAACAAAACAAAAACAAAAAACAAAACTATCCAATTACATTACAACAATTGATTGTCACGAAATTTATAACTTTTCTTTTGAAGGTGGAATTTATTGTCACAATATAATCTACATTATCAGTTTGAATATTTGATATAATTTCAGTCTGATCTATTTAATAAACATTCAATATTACCTTCACTTTTTGCACCTTCGTCCATAAAACCAATTGCCCGTAACTCTATGTTGACGGTGAACGGTCCATGGGGAAGAAGCTGCTTTGCCTTTTTGTCACTCAAAAGATTTTTCAGCAGTGTTTCAAAACTGCCGTTTTGACAAAACTTCAAAAGTCTGTTATACGCTTTCTTTGAGCAAGGGGTGATATGAATAATTAAATTGCCAAATGTTGCTTCCTTCAACATGGATTCCGACTCCTTGAGAAAGGTTTCTCGCACATTTTCCCATCCTTCTGTGTTTATATGCTTAACAAGATACTTCTCTGCTTCAAGGAGTGGTTGCATGTGTTCTCCACTACAAAGTGTTGCCTTTATCTGGATTCGTACTTTTGATTGTTTTGATTTACCTGGAACAAGATGTACAATGTCCTGTTTCATGTATGTCATATATAATAATAATAATGAGGACTTTTTATAGCGCCTAATCTTCAGAAGCTCTAAGCGCTTTACATTTATAATTATATGACTACACTGCAGAAAAACCAAAAACAAAAACCATGAAATTGGAAAACATAAAAAAAACATGCTGCTGAAAACATATAAGATACAAAACATTATTAGGTTTCTAAGTTTGTTCCTGCAGTCGAAAAGGATGAATTGCAAAAACATTCTTAAAAGCGACATTGTCTTTGTGTCTAATTTCATTGGGCAATTCGTTCCACATGACCGGGTCCTGGTATGCAAACAAGCGTTGTTCAAATAACTTGGTTTTCATAGTGGGAACAATGAGTATACGATTGTTAGAAGATGAGCGTTAGGATCGTGCTGGTGTGTACACATGTGTGAGGCCGGATAGGTATGTTGGATTGGAGTCTGTCAGTGAAACATAGGACAGAGAACAAATTTTGTTTTTGATTCTGTATCAAATGGATAGCCAGTGTAGGGTACAGAGTAGTGGTGAGGGTTGCTCTGATCGAGGTACTCTACAGATCCGAGCAGCTGTGTTTTGAACTTTGTGAATATTGTGACGAACCGGACATAATTGAGTTACAATAGTCTATTTTTGAAAATACTAATGAACACACAAGTGTTTTAATGACATCAACTGAAAGATATGTGCGAACGGAACTGATGCGTGTCAGCTCAAGATATGCATCCTTGCATATGTTCATGACATGTTGGTCCAATGTGAGAGTACTGTTCAGGGTAACACCTAGGTTTCGTACTGACTGTGTGAATTTAATGTTGGTGTTGCTGATATTTATTGTCTGAGGTAAAGGATGTGAATTGGAGAGTGTTTGTGTTGTGATCAGAATGGCCTCAGTTTTATCATGATTCATCTGCAGCTTGTAACATGTCATTCATGATTTCACATAAAAAATGCACCTTTCTATTCGATCTATAGTAGCATCAACTTCAGTTGGATGGCTAGTTTTGTATATTTGGGTGTCATTAGCGTATAATTGGTGAGACACTGGGTGATGATCTATGACACTTGAGAGCGGCTGAGTATATAGAATGAAGAGAACAGGTCCAAGAACAGACCCCTGTGGAACACCACAACATAGATCAACTGGGCTGGAGTGTGTTCCATTTGCAGATACAATTTTTGTCCTGTTGACTACGTAGACTTGAACCACTGTAAGCCGATATTCTGAATGCCAAATACATGCTGGAGATGGCGAAGTAATATATTATGGTCTGTTTCAAATGCTGCAGATAAATCAAGGATGGCGAGGACTGTAATCTTTCCACTATCCAAAGCAGAGTGAATTTCATTAAATACTTTCAGACGAGTAGTTTAAGTATTGTGGCAAGGGCGATATGCAGATTGTACATTGGTACAAAGACTGTTTGAATTCAAATGAGATTAAAGTTGGGTTCGAACAACTTTGTCTAAGATTGTTTTATATGAACGGGAGATTAGAAACTGGGCGATAGTTCTTTGAATCGTTATGGTCAATTGTTGATTTCTTCAGCAGAGGCTTTACGATGGCAGTTTTGAACAAATATGTGATTTTCCCCGATGAAAGAGAGAGAGATATATTAATAACATCAGTTAGTGAAGGCATATTGGGTCTAAGCACTCAAGCAGCAGTGATTTTGGAATTGGATCAAGTTCAGAAGACTTGGTGCATTCTTCATCATGAGTGCCCGTACTAATCAATAGATTCAATTGAGTTGTCAAGCTAATCTCTGATGGTTTGTACTTTGTCACAGAAGAAATTTGCTAACAAGTCCGGAAGGTTTACTGGAGAGAAGGTGCCGTTGTTGGAAGTGGTGTACGTTTGTTCCTTGACATTAGTTTGTTAGTTATCTCGAGGAGATCTTTGCAACTGTAACTCTACGTGATCTTAGTACAGTAGTGGGATAATTTTGTTCAATGGACTATGTTTGTGACGTCCATCTTAGCGGCTTCATAGATTTGTTTATGACTAGTGAGTCTTGTGGAAAGCCAAAACCTTTCTGCTTTACAGCGATGTCTTTTAGCAGTGCGAAGCTGGTCCATGACAATGTTGTATCATGGGGAATACTTTTATTATTTATTGATACTCTTCATTCGGTTGATGGGGCATGTTTTTGAAGCAATGGACGCTGGCAGTTATCGAGTTGTTTTGCTGTAGTTCGTAAGTTGTTAGGTTTTCTTGGATGTCATGCATTAATTTGGTTCTATTTATCATACGGAGGTTTCTCTTAGTAACACATACAAGTGGAGGGTTTGGGACTGATACGTCAAGATGGCATATAATGCAGAGGTGATCTGATGCAAGTTCGTAGGATATAAGGGTGTATTGCAGAATATTATCATCAGGTCTATGAAGAATTCAGTCTAATATGTGAAAACATGAATGGAATCTAGGAGTTTTGACGTGCATGGGTTTCCAGGACTGTCAAAGTGAATGTTGAAATCTCCAAGAATAATTATGTTGGCACTTATCGAATTTCCATACTCCAGAAGATTCGGAAATTTCTCCAAAAAGAGAGATTGAGCCAGCTTGTTTTTTCTGCTAGGAGGAGGGCAGTAGAGACAGAAAAAATGGACTGACCTATGTTACAGTGTGAGTGTTGTTTGGACTAGTTCAAACGATGTGTGGCAGAAATTGAAGGTTGTGTTGTACTTAAGGCATTTTATCATGGAATTTTTTTGTGATGACAACAATTCTACCTCCACGAGAGTGGCTGGGGAACGACTTGACGGAGTAAGCGGTGGGTGTTAAATCCGTGCACTTGGGCTCATCGTCTGATGTTTTCAGCCATGTTTCTGTCAGGAAGAAGACATCGATATTCTGGTCGTTGCTAAAAATAAACTACTTCTGTGCGCTTTTCCTGTGATGCTTCTAGTTGGGCGTTGAATAATGCAATACGTACTGGTATTCCTGGGATAGTTGACACAACGGTTGACGCTTTAAGATGAATTTACACCAGGTTATCGAAATAAACGGCAGAATTTTTTAATTATTTATCTGCTACTGCCGAAAATTCTTCCTGTTGTACGTCGGCCAGCTTTTGAAACAACGTTTTTTTTTCGCTTCCGTTTACATTTAAGTAATGATGATTGTAGTCCCATGTAGTCCCAGTTTTTTCAGTCTTGAACACTATAGCGTAAGCGGGTTGTCTGGCGATCACGTGATGGCGGTTTATTCAAAAGCAAAGGACGTCGTAACAGTGGAACAAGACGGCTAAGAAAAATTCTAATTTTTCTCGTTTCCAAAACATGGAGATGAAGAAACACATACAAACTGAATAGTCAATGCATGATGAAACAAAATAATAATAGACGAAGATAGAAAACAAGCACATATATCATGAACAATAGCGTACAAACGGATGAGCCCACGTCAAGCAGTTAAGCGATGGCGTCCATCTTTCCGGAAAATCAATATATCAAATATGTTAGTAAGAAGAAAGTAATCTAATGCTCTAGAATATCTAATTGTTTTAAGTACTAAATACAGACCATGTACATATAATTCTGTTGACAGATCTAAAACATCTCATTGATTGATAAGAAATTGTTGTTTCCCTCTATTATAATATCAACCAATCTATAGGTGGAATATATTGGTTTTTATAGTTAAATATTTGTAGGATTTGTGTCATAATCGATTTTAAAAGATTAGCGAGAAAAAATTAATGAACGAAGTAAAAGTTACTAAAACGTCTTTGGGTTTCTTTTATGATGGACATTTTAGGAATCTGCTAGATTACAAAAACGTGATAGGTTTGTCAACAATTTCATTTCAATGTTATATCGTTAACGGTACTTAAATTTCAAATATGGTATATTACCTGATTACTCTAGCTCCTAGTGCATGTTTCTGAAAATTGATCGTCAAGAAATAAAATATTTCAATGCTACATAGAACAGCTGACATATAAAATAAATAATTCTTTATATGTATGGTGTTAAAATAATATAATGTTTGCGAATTCAGATAAGTTGAAAGCTTTACAATCACGCATATTCCAAATGAAAAGTTGATAAAGACCCTAAGTATCTTGTCTTGTAGAATACATGTGATACCTACTCGTTTCCCAGAAGACAATCAGTGACAGCAACTTTTATTTGGATTTTTATTTATCGCGCAACATAAATGCAGAAGCATTATAAATTAATGAACGATATTCAAGTCCCTCATTCAGTTAAACTTACAATCACCAATTTGTAAAGCATTTAAAACTAAACATTGGATTGATTCAAATTTATCTTTTACCAGACAAAAAAAACAGCAACTGTTTAATCGAGAAAAAAATGTGAGAAAGCTAATTTTCTCCTGAGTTCAGTGGAGTTAGTGCTGGAAATGAAGAATTAGAACGCCAAATTGGCGTATGACATTACGAAGACGCGTTTAAATGTTTAAGTCATACTTAAATTGTTGACCCGCCTGGTTAGAAGAACCAAAACACATTATTACACTGACGTTTAAGATGTGAGTCTGAGAAAAAATGTATGAAATATATAAACATTTGAATAATTGTGCGCTATATAAAATAAAATAATTACATCCGAGATATCCTCTGTGTTTCCTGTTTGAATTCCTATCTGAAAGATAAATGGAAATTTAAAATATGACCACCAAAATGCATTTACACTCTTAAACTACACTCATACACTTACATAAACACACTCACACACAGAAACAGTCATTTACACACACCCACACTCATACATGCTCAGTACAGATTTAAAGGAAACCTAGATGACAACAATGATACACACAACATTTACTGAAACTAGTCGTATGCATATTGTGTTTAAAATACATCGAATCAATTTGAATCATCAATATTGACATCCGCCCAATTCTATCGATTTTTAACTTAATTGTAAGAAGGTTTGCGATGAAACTGGAACTTTTCAATTTTCATCTGAAGTAGTCCGTGTAATGTTAAATATATAATATACTATTTAAAGTGACACTTCATAAGGAAACATTAAACATTTGATTAATATATGCTTTATGACGAGAGTCATTTTTTTTTAATAATACGCAATGTTTGAAAAAGCGCACAAATTCGTAACTCAATTTAAATAATTTTTTTCTCCAATAAATATGCGGGTCATAATCAAAGCTAAACCAAAGCTAATACATTAATGTAGTTTTCAGAGTGCCAAATTTATAATGTCAAATGTTAACTAGTTCCCTTTTAGTTTATCTTTAAAAAAATATGTGTTGTTCATAAAATACTACCGAGCGTACAAACGTCTCTTGTTCTTGAAACCATCTCGCTTAGGCGACTGGCCAGTTGATCTGACTCTGTTTGCCTCAAGGCGTGCAACAAAAGGTTAAAAGCATGAGGCAAGTTTTGCAAGACACTGTCTAGCACGATTTTAGCTTTCTCTTTTCTGGACTTGAAAGTCATGTCAGCAATATGCTCTATATTAAATATTCCTCTTTCCACAAAAATTCCCAAGATTTCGTCTGGGTGAAGCTGATCCAAGATGTACTCTCTCTCCCGCTTTATCATTCTTTAAATGTTTGCTTCATCTCCAGTAGTCCAAACTGAAGGAATTTCTGAAATATCAGATGAAAGTATCGGTCTTACTCAAACCAGTTATGCATTGTGCTATAAAAGAATATTAAACATATATCCGAATCCACGTTTTTTTTAAAAAAAATACAAAGTTATTGTTTTAATGCTATGAATTAGCTGTTACTTACCTCCGATTTTAATGTCTTAATACTAGTAGACATTTAATACATTCACAAATTTCATTTGTAGAAGTAGTACATCGATCTGTGACGATATGAGTAATCGTTGGAATATCATTATAAATGTATATTTAGAAATCTTTCATTAGACATATCTTCACAATAAAATTTAGGACATCTATGTATTTTTTTTATGGCCGTGATGATGAACACACTTTATTACTATAAGCTATACATTTTAGATCAATATTAAATTCTTATAAATGAAGGTTAACACCATTGTCTTGTTGGTGTTAAGTTAATCTAAGATTAATGCCCGACTTAATACAGGACAGAGTCAAAACGAAGTATAAGCACCAGGTCTTTCCTTTAAAATCTGACCATCTTGAAAGTTTACGGTGTTCAAAAATTAAGTTTATATATATATATATATATATATATATATATATATATATATATATATATATATATAGTCGAAGAGAATAGTTGTCCTTCTTAATAACTATTAATTCATGTTCTATTATTGCGTCTCTGTTTGGATACAAATAATGAGTTTTAAGAAGATTAGTTACATTTATCAATTAGTGCCTTAATGCATCTTCAAAATTGGAATAATTTCCATTCCTCATACCTTCCTTCGGGTTCACATCCCTTTCCAATGCTAAAACAATAAACTCTTGCTTGGTTTCTCAAAGAACCTCAATAAAGGTTTCATAACTCGTAGGCTTGGAGAGGACAAGCTTCTGAAGGAATAAGTCTGCTCTGGCTCTTTCACTCGAACATTTTTGAATTTCTGTTGCATCATCCGGAGACAATATGTCTTTTTGCACAAGCGAAGGAGTTAAACATTTAGCCATTAGATTCTCCAGCAGAAATCGGTAATTTCTTTGTATTATCTTTTCATGTTCTGTTGAAAGGCGGTCGAAGTAACCTGTTTTATAAGCATTGTGCAAAGGATGCAAAAAAGATTCTCTCATTGACAAAATTAAATGGAAATACGTTTTATATGTAATTGTTTCTTTGATTGAATGTTTTGTTATAGTTTCTATATAGTTTGTCAAATATCAGTAAAGCGTATCAGATATAACAAGTTTATCAAAGTTTAGTGTTTGATGTTCGATAACTTCGTGCTTACTCTATTAGCTGTACAAATCACATAGACTATACCTTTTTCTTATTCGAAACTTGTGTAAAATCATCGCTAAAAAGTAAAGACATTCGTTTCTTACTTTTAGTTGTGTTTAGAGTCAGAATATACATCCTAGTTTGATTGTACCCTCCATACTGGTTTAAAAAAAACCAAGAAACATTAATGAGTTACAAAGTGCAGAGAACTTTGTTCTTGATTGATTTACAACTTCAAACCTGATTATGACCAGGGATTCCTAACAACGCAGCATACCAAATGGAAGGTTTCAATGAAAATGATCCAGCTCACCGGTCATATCCAGTTCTGGACAAGTCCATTTTCAGCGAAAGCTTGTATGCGCAACTACAAATCAGTTGATAAATGTAAGGAATATTTCCATTGGTCAGATCATAACCAGTTCTGTTTATTTCTATATAAAACGTAAGGATGACTAATTTCAAATATTAATTTCAATATATAGAGTCACGTGCACAGTAACTAGAAAATGTTATAAATTGCCATGACAAAATCAAGTAACAAATCATTGCAATTTTTTTGAAGCTAAATAATTTTTTCATTGACTAGATTGGAAATAAATAGCTGGGAAACTCGAAATCTTGGGTTCACTGAGGCTAATTACAAATGAATTTCATCTATATATACATGAGTATAGTACATGGGAGGATGTTTTAAAAAAAAAAACAAAAAAAAAAAAACAATTCGACTAACAGTCCTACGCTGTAAGAAGCCGTTTCTAATAGTAACGATATGGGTGTGGGTGGGAAATAGTTCCATCTACTCTCCCATCTTAACTTTCACGGTCGGTGTATAGCACTGTTTGACTCTCATCACTATAACCATTTACTGATATGTTTAATTTCATCTGCAAGTAGCCCTACTATGTAAGCTAAACAGTATATGAACATAAAAGATAAATTTCATGTCACGTGTCTTGACAATAACGATTATGCCAAGTCACAATGAAGCATAACATCGAAGAGTCATTCGTTTGTCAAACATTTCTTTTGACTATTGAACTTCTACACATAAGATAAATCATTAAGACTATTCTTAGAATAGTCTTCAAATCCTAAAATCGCCTGGAATTTGTTTTCAGCTGACGTATCTATTACGTTACAGATTTAGAATCCCTTTTCTATAAATAGCTACGCAGCAGACGCCCTCAGCTAGCAGTCATAAATAAAGCTCTAAAATGGATAAGAAATATCTTTTAAAACAAAATAAAAATTACTAAATGCATAAATTATAAGCAAAAATATTGTAGGAGCTTAATGTATTTTTTTCTTCTTCTGAGTTTATCGTGGTATAAACTGTCCGTTGTGTAGCTTACATAGCTGACACAGCTTACATAACGCCCTTTAGGGGTTATTACTGCGCGATTAGGCAACTTTTGAGTTAATAAACTCAGAAACAATGACATTAAAGTATTAAATGTATGTACTTAGAAGACAATGACTAGGTTGCCTGCTATCGATATTTAGAATGTCAAGCCAAGCAAAGAAAAAGAATGAATAGCGGTCTAATTTATATGTACATGTGTTAAAAGGGAAATAACTATCAATTATCCAACATCTAGTATTTACGGAATTATGCGGCAGTTAACGAATATGAAGAACTACGCCACTCTGTTATCAGAGGAAAATTGATTCGCCCGCAGTGTGCGCAATACGTGTGTCAGTATGGAAATTCCGTTAAGCATGAAAGGCGCAGACAATGACAATGTTAGGTCCACACTGGTCAGAGTTGGATTCGAACTCAGAAATAAATAAAGGAAATGACTAACTTCTCCGTACTTTTTATACATGAGAGATTTTCGTTCCTGAAATCGTGTTTAGTACAAACTAACATGAATTTATTCACAAACTATAGTTTATAGTATACCCAATATTTCCAGACATATAAACATGCAACAAAATTTGTATTTATCTCAAAACAGTATGATCTTTAAGACAGGTTATTACATCGCACAAGTAAATATTCATATAAAAAGTAAAGTATAAATAATAAGCTAAAAACAAGTGGAAGCTCATGCTAATTGTAAAAATAAATCCCTTTGCGTGGGGGATTCAGTGTTCAAAGAAGGATATATTTTCTCAGCGTAACGAATACCATTTGCATCTCTGATAGCTGGAGATCATACATTATATTTTCTATTACGTTGTTGATCAAATGTTCATACCTACCACTTGTGTAACCACTTTCGATGTCAATTCTTCTCTCACTCATTGTGGTGTCAGTTTCGTTGCTGGAGTCAGCCCTCTCCTTTTCATTTATGTTGGCTACATCTCCCGAGGTTGTTTTATTTAGTTGCATATTATCTGACACAAGTATATTTTCTGGAAAGAAGGAACTATTATAATTGAATGGAAACGTTTGTATATATGTGGTTCTATATGAGCATAGGATGTCACAACCCCGCTACTGTATTATAAATAATACTGATCCACCAAGGTATTATAAATAATACTGCAGAATGTGTGCATTAAAATGTACTGAATAACGAGACCCCAAACAGTAATTCAGACTCTCTAAATACATATAACAACTCAGGATTGAATAAGTTACAATCTTATCAAATATACGAATGCACGAATTTCATAAATCTTCAGCCCAATATATCATACTACAATAATGGCCGAGTTGACCAAATGCCTTTTACTCTTTACTTAGTCAAATAGAAATTATTGTCTTATTGTGAGAAATTCTGTTTAGTGAAATTTCCAAGTACTCATCTAATTTCTCTTCTTTACTCCTTCCTTCCTCTTGCTCCTTCTGTACACTGTTCCTCATGTGTACACACTGGAAGTCTCTAGCGCTTCCTTCTTATTCTCTCGGTGTCTTTACTTCGTACACTCTGGAATATCTCAGCACTGATTCTCAAGGCACGCTGTGAGCTTCCTTTGAGAAGCTTGTTTACACAGTTCAATTCCATTTTTTACGAGTTAAGTCTCGGAGTGGCTTTTAGTTACAATTCCCTCCTCGACATAAGCTTTCTACTTTACTAGACAACATGTCTCTTTCCCCTGAGAATTAGCATCTCACTGACGGGTCTGTCCGCGATAACGAATAAGAATGAAGCATTTCACCCCCTAAAGTATTTAGCCAATCTCAGCGGAAGATCTAGCTTCTCTCATCCCTAATTAGTCGACACGCCTACCGTTTGATGTTCGTTCCCCCTTGTCCAGGTTTCTTCACACCATCTTGGCGCGCAACGGGGGTATCAGGCCCGAATATGCCCTTCGGTAATAGCACCGCTAGTACAAGACTTAAATACCTTTGAAGTCAATTTAGTCAACTTATGTAACTCCCAGTGAGACGTCTGGGCCGACATGCTCTGACTCTGTACAATTCTGCCTTAGGTTCGTTACATAGGAAAACATATGTTTCTATTGCAATGCACAATAGCTTCAAATATTAGTTGCTGGATAGGAAGAAGTCTTCTGCTGTAAGCCTCTACATAATAATATTCGTACGTACCATTGTGTGAACAACTGTCGGTTTCTCTTTTCACGTATTCCAGAGTAATCACTTCTTTTTCATTTGTGTCATCACTAAGTCCGGCGTTACTTATTGCATAACGATGTACATTGTTTGATCCGGTTATATAGTCTGGAAAGAAAATGCCGTTGTCATAGAAAGAAGAAAACGGGAAAAGGCATTCTTCAGAACAAATTGTCGTGCCTTTGATCTTTGTTATGATATGCAATCATTTCATCTTAAATTTAAAGAATTAACAGAACACATCACCTCAAGCTATCAACACAGTTTCGTCGCAATCAAGAAAGACACCATTACTTTTAATGTTAAGCAAATAGTCTGACGGACGAACGCATACACATAAATACTGATAGATAAAGGGATATCCTTTTTTTTGCTTCTATTATTCGAAACATATAATAAATATACAAATATATTTAGGGTCTATCCCTGAATATCTACATTTATTTGATACTACATTCCGAGTGCAGTGTTCCTGTAGGCGGCGTTAAATGATAGCACATTTGGTTGAATTAAATATGGTTTTACTTTAAATACGATTGTTGTCATTCATGTGCTGGCAATTGCAATATTAATATATATATATATATATATATATATATATATATATATATATATATATATATATATATATATATATATAATATTTGACGACCTATATATGGAAGATGTCCACAGCAGAAACGAGTTATGCTTTAACGGTGTTTTCTCAATATTATTTACCATCTTTCCCTTCATAATAAACAACGTATTTGACAGGTTGTCGTTCAGGACAGATGGCACAGCACCCCATTGCTTTGCATTGAGCTTTGGAGACGTTCAGCTGAAAACATCACGAAAGTATTAAAATGCTGTCTGATATCTGACAACAACCATTCTAGAACATTAATATGCAATGCTAATATATGTATAACTATTTCCAACAATTCTCTTATAGGGTACTTCATATAACTAGTTCTATCAATGACGAAATTAAGATGATCTTACTCTCAATTTGGGTTTGACAATATCCATTAGGTTTTGATGACGTGAACAGGTAAATGTATAATGTCATTTCGTAAGAGCTGCGTATAAAAATATGTGTGTAAGTAATTCTCCGACTCCAGTAGCACCTTTCAGATTGAAATATTGAAACTTGATTCAGAGACGATACTAAGAGTATTGACTGAAAACTCAGTTGACTTTGCGTGCTGCAAAGAGTTTAAAAGCTATTGAGATTCACTATTCTAAACCATATAATAATACATTTAATAGCTAATCGATATAAATAAATATTATTTGCCTCTTGAACACTTCTTGGGTACATTCTATGTGTTTCCACATCCGGGATTTAGAGCCCTGCTTGCACCCATTTTATCTTCGTTAATTCTTTGAAGAAGGGCATTCTATTATCATACCGTTACACACGCAACACGGTAAGAGACATCTTGAAGTCCGGCATAACCATTAAATGTGAGACCTTGAAGCTGGAGACTTGGTCTTTGCGTAGGAACTTGAAAAAAGTACGTAGATCCCCACTCTGTAATATCTCAATGACCTTCATTCCCTAACATTTTCTCTGATATTAAAATCAATTTTTAACACATCAGAGAGAGAGAGAGAGAGAGAGAGAGAGAGAGAGAGAGAGAGAGAGAGTTATCCAATCTTGGTGAGCTCCAATGGCAGCTTAGGCAATAGGAGGAAAATATGCCTAGGGGAAAAGGACTTAGATTAATGGATATAAAATCCCTACTGAAACACTAAATTATGAAAGCCCTGAACACATCTTGGTCATGGTTACATTCCACCACGATGCTCTAAACTGTGAACAGATCAGATCATTCGGGATTCGACAGCATTGATACCAGATCAAATCTTTTAACAGTCTGAACCGTTTAGTTTTAAGAACTAGGTATGATAGCATAGGTAAAAATCTTACGAACAATGAGGTAAGCGCCATAGCTAACTTTGGAAAATTCAACAAATGCGGTCATATACAATCGCATCGAAAAAACGGTTCATAATGTGCAGTCATATTCACGAGACGAAATCGTTCCAAAGTTCAATGACATGAATTAACATTACTATCAATCAGAGGTTAGGAGGCCGAGGCAAAAATATAATCTATATCCCGACATGGAAACTCTTTGCTATTCATATGTTAGCGAAACAATTATTCCAGAAAACAAATGAATATCCCACCAGATCTTCATTCACAACATAAACAATGCGAAACTCGCCAATCACTACAACCAAACTGAACATTGAGCTGAGTCCACCAAGTGAAACCCGGGGTGTGAACTAGTATAGAACTTGTTCGTATGGACTTGAACTGCATACTGGAACTTATAATTAATATGAGCTGTTGTTGCTCAAGATGCACACTTATTACGGGTTTAGCTTGCTATTAGTGTATCATCTGCATTCAAACCCTTGCGATAATATTTCATCACGAAGATGTTCTATGCAGCCATGTTGCCGCCATTTTGAAAACTATTCCTAATTTTGGTTGTCATAAATCCGATCCTAGTGATATGCAGAAATGGATTGAATGATTTTATCTTATATGAGATATTAAAATCATAAAAAGTCTATCACAGCGTAAATGATACCTGCTATCTTTGAAGTTTGTTCCTTGATGTTCGTGTGTTCGTCGCTCCTGAGGTCACAACATTGTAAAATTCCAACCGGTATTATTTTTATCTTTGTAATATGATTAGTATCTGTAAATAAACCAGGAAGATTTGATCGAAAGTAATAGACATGTTATTTACATCTCGTTCGCAATACAAGCACTAAACAGGTGTTTTAAAAAATAAATCACCGACTCATTGTTTTTATCTTTGTAATATGAGTAATCTTTGTAAAGAAACCAGGAAGATTTGATCGAAAGGAATATACACATGATTTATCGTGGGCGTGATAGTGATAACCTTTGTTTGCTTGGAAAAATAATTCTTCCTGCGTTCGTACTGTCATACTTATGATTCTAAGCAAATTAAGAGAACGATAGTTTATTGACTATTTTACCTTTTAATATCACGTTCCTAATACAAGCACTGAACATGTTTTATTTAATAAGTCCCCATCTCATTGTTGTTCCTTGTCCAAACTGTGCAATGGCACTGCATTTTAAAAGTGCACTGAAAAAGTTTTAGTAAATTGTTTGACCACAGTCTAATAGATATCCAATAGGCAAATACAAGTAATAACCACTGTCAAATGCTAAGAACTAACTTAAGGGTAGTAATAATAATTGGTCACATGCTAATCACAACCTTTATGAAACAAAATGTCTTGATATGGAATTACAGATCTGAAGGTAAATAATAATACCATAATATTCACTGTAATTATATATGTTATAATGAGATACTGAAATATATCAAGTAGACGAAACTGTTATCTCTACATCGGAGTACCACTCTTATCATCAAAGCGGAATTGTCACTTTTGAAATTTTTTCATTTTCCATTTATATCTACTCATATTTGTATTATTCATTACAGTATTTACGTAAAAAGGCCGACCCATATTTGTGTTATTCAAAACGATATTTACGTATAAAGACCTACTCATATTTGTATTATTCATTACGGTATTTACGTATCAAGGCCTATCCATATTTTTGTTATTCAAAACGGTATTTATGTATCAAGGCCTGTCCATTATTGTGTTATTCAAAACGGTATTAACGTATTACGGTCTGCTCATATTTCGTAATCCCTTAGCTGTCTCCCTCCCTTTATCTTTTTATATGTGACTCTCGAGATCTAAAATATATGTAGGTGACAGACCATCCAGTATATGTAATTACAGTATATATATATATATATATATATATATATATATATATATATATATATATATATATATATATATATATATATATATATATATATATATATACAACAATATTGCATTTGGTGTCAGAAAAACGGGTCTTTGACAAATTAAAAAAAATATGACATGTAACTGTTTCTGCATTCATGTATAGCTTATTTGTTTATTAAGAGAAAAACATTATTTTTTTTGTACGTGTATTTGTTGGGACAGGTTTGCTATTCGAGACACGTTATGGCACATAGATAACAAAGCCATGTCTATGAACATAGTAAAAGAGGCATCAGGGAGCGAGTTTTTTCAATTAACAAACCCTTGGTTTTTTAAGATCATTATGCCCTTAATAGCAAAAAGTGCAGCGGTGAAGTATTCCATTCTTTGTTGGAATTTTGTTATTAGAGATTGCAATTCAGTTATTTCAATCCGCAATATTTCCTAACAAAAATAATAATGCATCAAAATTATAACAGCGTGTATCTAAAAGTTTGACTATGCTTACTATAGTCTAATCTAAAATCAAATAATTCCTTTTGCGACTGATTTTAAGATATATTGGAGAATATTTCTATCTTTAGTTTGCTTGTTTTTGTTTTGCTTGTTTGTTTGTTAGTTTATCTTTTTCAAACGGGGTATATAAGAGAAGTTATTTTAAAACACTCACTGCGCTCACATCGGGGTTTCCATAATGCATATATATATATATATATATATATATATATATATATATATATATATATATATATATATATGTATATATATATATATGTATATACCGCTTTCACAGTGAAGCGAAAGTGAGATCTATTTCCTCTTCCACTAATGCTAGAACGTCATTCTTGTGAGCCATAACGCTGGATTAAACTTATGAAGTGATGAAATCCATCAACGAGAGCATAAATCTTAAGAACAGAAAATATAATTAAAATGTAAGATGCTGCATATTCACAGATACGACATATATCAGTATATAACATTATTTTTCTTACTGGATAGTAAGTGTTATTTCCTAATTGCTTTTGCCTTAAACGTGTAGAAAATGGTTATTGTTCCCCCACCTTAAATTTGCTTTTGTGACCAGAACATTGAACAAGGCGATTTTTGTCTTTAGGTTCACATACAGGTAGAAAAAACCCAATTAGCATGTATTTATGTTAAAGTAATACAAAAATGTCCTCAACAGATTTTAAAGTGAGAAGTCTTTCGAGAATAATGATTATACTGTAAATCGCTTCCACAAATTCTCTGTATACTGTCCTTGGTAGCAGCGTTCAAAGTCCAGTATATCCTGGTGAAAGCGCTAACCTTGCTCCTCCGAGTACACTCCCATGTTATTCTTGAATTTATCAAGATGAGCATCAAAGGATGTGGACATTGATGGACATCATGCAGCCTGTCTCATTCTAAAGGAAGACTATTACTAATAGCAGCTTCGCTAGGCTCTCAGCATTAAGAGGTTAGTGTTAGGACTGGTCAGCCTGGTGTCAGGATAATGTGACTGTGTGGGGCACGATGCTACATGTCAGCGGCATGATGCCCCTGTCCATCACTATAAACTGTCATACTGTAGACATCGTTGCGATATGATTGAAAATCTGTTAAAGCTACGTTAAAAACAAAATCACATATCACGGCTTGGTGAGGAAGAGAAACAGTTAAAGAGGAATAACTCCAGCTAATTTGTAACTCAGATTATGTACGAGTTATCTCACCAGATTTTAGTACAATATCCAGACTAGCAGAAGAAAACACACACACACACACACAAGTTGATTAACTAATTAGGAAATCGCTTAAAACATATTACTTGAATGATCTGAATTCAACTCCTATGTCTCTTACATAAGATATAAATGTGTTTTTCCTGTTTACATAGATAATAATTCTCTTTGCCATAAGTACCTATTTTGAATGTCGACGTGTGCCAGTTTGGCCCATAACGCACTCGGCCTACCAAATATACTTAATGCTTACTCGGCCCATCAACACACTCGGCCTACCCAAAATCGGTCCATTACATTATTCGGCCCACGATGATTATAGCAGTATTGTGAATTAAATGTTCTTGTATTCGATGGTAATTTTTTTTATTTAAAAAAATCTTTGTACATTTCTTCCAAAGGGCATTTCTTGTGCAATGGAAATACAGGGAAATAATAGTAATCTCAGATTAAGATTAATTAATTTATATACTGTGTAATTAACATTCTAAATCTGTTTTTGTCCTGTCGCTATGTTAATTGTTAAATAAGCTGAAGGTAGTACGTGTCTGCACCACAACTTATGATTGTAAACATGTGATGTCAGTTTCACTTCTCATTCGTATATCATACATTTTATACCAACATTAAACATTTTCTAGTTTTCTAGGTTTAAAACGTTTCTGTCCTTGTAAGGCCGCTAATTGAGTTGAACAGACATTTTATTTAAAACAAAACATAAGCACCAAAACAAAGCAAACATTTTTAATTCGTATGTAGTTTTGAAAAACAGTCTAATCTATGTCTGTCTTTGCCCTGTAATATTCCTTCCCTAACAAATAACCGTAATTAGATAATTTATTTATATAAATTAATTATCGATATTAACTACTTTCCTTATCTTGACCCAATTTAGTACCCTCCGAGCGTGCGGGCAAGAGTGGTAATAGTCAAGACTTGTGACCAACAAAAAAATGCAATTAGAGAAATTCAAAGAAAACCCGATGTTTGAAAATATAGTTTTTTTATATTGGAAATCTGAACATCTTCAGAAATTGGAGTGTTGATGGCTGAAGGAAGATATTATTTTAATGGTTCTCTCATTGCTTGGCGGCTTAGACTTATCGGATGGTGGAGTGGGGGGAATGGGGGAGCAACCTCTATTGGATTTTCTGGGTTAAAGATCAATAACACCTCCAATTTAACTCTGCTATTGAAGCAGTACTGAATTTTCAGGATTATCCTAAATGGTGCAACTCTATAGGATATATAATTTCATTATAATTTATTTTGGCCATAAAGAAATCGTATATGCGTAAGTAGACAAGTTCCAATTCCCTATACTATATTTTATCGGGATATCAGCGTGTAAGAGAGCACCAATGTGCAAACTACGACACTCATCGTGCAAACTACTACGCTCATCGTGCAAACAACTACGCTCATCGTGCAAACAACTACGCTCATCGTGCAAACAACTACGCTCACTGTGCAGACTACTACGCTCATCGTCTAAAACAGTACATGGAGTAGTAAGGAAATAGGGAAGAGCTTGGGCAGTTGAAATATTTCATGGATCTGATTTTTGCCTCATATTCATGTATTTTATAATTTGCTAAAAATGTATAAATAGCGACTAAACAATGTGAATCTGCTACTAAAATGCGAATATTTACAAATTGAATTAACTGAAAATTGAATTTATTTATGCGAGCTCGTTCGATCCCTTTCAATACAACTTTTGTTTGCAAAAATTGTAATTAATTATGTCATTAAAAATTTGTCCTGCATTAGTTTGGTTGAGGGAGCATCTGTTTCGTACTACTGGGGGATTTTAATTCTTTCCATGATCCATCTCTACTGCGGTACGCATAATACATTGGTACATATTTAGGACTTACACATCTGTAAGTTTTCAAAAACAATCTAAGTACACATATCATTTTATTTGACATTATTTATCTTATATTCGGTTCCTATGAATATACATATGTAACATAACTGAAGATTCGAATATGATAAGTTTGACTAGAATGTTAATCCTGTGTATTAATTAAAAGTGTTTGATATATTGTAATGTAAAATGAATGTAAAATGAAAGTACATATGTTTTCCGAAACAGCCTGGAGCATTTAACATTCGAGGCTCTTACATAGTGAAAGTGAAAGTGACCGATGAGATGACTAAAATATAAGTTGATACTTTCTGGACGTCGGTTAAGACATAGTTAATATACCGTTTTTAACTAACGACCCAGGGGATCCAGTTCTATGTATAGAATCTTATGAGGCAATTGAAACTTGGAGGTCAATCATTTGGATCACATCTCGAACTGTTGTCCATAGCTGGCATGCTAACTGGCTATTTACGAAATAAGGTTTGACCGAGAAGTTACGAATGCATAGGGCTATTTATTTCTTAGTGACTTCTCGGTCAGTCCTATAGTCAGTCCAGTAATGTCTGAGACGTTCTGAATGGATTTGGATGTATTTTGTTGCAATGATATGTCTGCAAACAGAGGCTATTCCTGCTGATGGCGAGGAATAGAATCACGAATTGAGTAACATGATTATTGTGTTCCGAATAACGTTATTCGGAAAATCCCGTGACCTATAATTATGACATATTTCTGGAAATCCCATGTCATTTAACAGAATTGCAAAACAACTGTAAGCGTGTAAATTTATAACATTCTGTCTCGAGAAAACTCATTTTGTTGGAAATGGCGGCTTTAGCAGGAATGCAGTCCTTACAGTTAGGTTCCGGGTAAGTGATTCATTGCTAAATATAAACAATTGATTGATACATTGCACAGATATAGTTTGTTGTGCAGGCTGAATTCCATATAATAATTTGAATGCTAATGATACATATATACATGGGCATAATATCTCAAATACCCTTTACGATGTATATTATATTAATAGAACACTCCTACTCGAGAAACTAGCTATTCCCGGTCCTGACAGTGACGAAGATATAACAATGTAAACAAAATCCGTCATGTATACTCCACTGTAGATTATATATGGGGGCACTCTAGCGTCAATGGGAAATCCAGTCAAAAAGATCGTGGGCAAATCTAGCGTCAAGGGGAATTTAACATGGGGAAATGTAACTAGGAGTGAATGGGGAATTGAACATAGCGACAAGGATTGGGTCACTTTGGCATCAATGGGACCGTACCATTAAACATGGGTATATCAAAATTGGTGTCAATGGGAATTTAACATAAGAATGTCACCTGAAGTTCTAAGGGAATTGAATATTGGTGACTTCATTGTGTTTATAGGGTCAAAACTATTTATAGGGTAAAATAGACTTGTAGGGAGAAAGGTCTGATAGGGACAAACATAGACTAACAGAAACAAACATGGGTTCAAAACATTTATTCAAGTATATACATGGGCTCTCTGGCCTGTGCTTTGGTCTAAGCACTATCCATTTAAAACATTCAAATCTGAACATGGAATAAATCTATTCACATCTTATCTACTTCTTCGATCTAGAAAAAAATACTTTTATAATTAAATTGTATGCCTTCAAAAAGACCTCACTTTACATACAACGCATACGCATTTCATATAAGAATTACACTTTTCATACAACAATTAATATCCATTTTTAAGAAAAAAGCTAAACCAAAACAAATATCAAACAATCAAATAGGAGAAAGTTCATGTTGCTTTCTATATCCGTCACACATATTGTTTAAAATCTGGTCAGCTATCGCTTGTGTCCCAGCATAGATGTTTCCCTTTATGTACCCCTTTTCATTCGTAAATCTGCTGGAGTATTACGATCGATACTTTGTGTGTGAAATGATTCATCTTTCTCGCTTCTTACAATGAATTATTGGTCTTAGACGATTTCCCTTTTTATATACTGCCCAATCTCGACGTGACCGTACGGTAAAGTGAAGTGATTGGGAAGCCGCACTCTCTTCTAGTACACGATTTGATAGACTTTTTCCAAAGACCTACTGACGATTTGGTGTGTGGGTAAACGTACGATCTTGTTCGGTTCGTGGGTAGTCACTTTAAAATTTTCATCCTGTCCAGACTGTAAGGCTTCTTGTAGTACCTCAAAGTTCACCACTAGACTGGTGCGATAATTGAGAGTCAATCCTTTCACTTTACATTCGGTGTGCATATCTCCTTGTAGGTCTCGGTATTCGTAGCTGTAATTTTTAGGACCGCCACTTGCAAAACTTAGAATCTTGTCGTCGGGATGTTCATCGGTCCAGGCTCCTAAACGGTCTCCTTCGATGGTAGGGTTACACTGGTTCGGTCGGTGAATGTAGATGCAACTGTCTGTGTCAAAATACAGGACGCGATCTCCTAGCAGTTCTAACACTTCGTACAATTTTAAGCGAGCGTGGGCTGTCACGTAAGCCGCAATGATGACATTTCCGTATTTGTCGGCTTAGACCATTCGGCCACACGGGACACTCTATTTATCGACAAGTTACAACAATGAACCAATGCCTACAGACAATATTTTAAATTTTCAAATTTAATATACTTACAAATTAAAGACTTTTAAGACGGATATTGAAATAAATACGGCACGGCTCAATGACCTAATCCACAAAGTATGCACTACACAGGTAAATATAGAAGTGAAAGTAATTATAAAGATCAATGCAATATATGCATATATTTCTGTACAGGTAGCATTGAATAGATACAAAGTGTGTGTGTGTGTGTGTGTGTGTATTTCGGTTTTTAACGTAGCTTTAACAATTTTCAAGTCATTTCGATACGATGTCTGTAGTGTGGCAGTTTAAAGTAACTTCTAGCACTGGGTCATCATGCCGCAGACATGTAGCATAATGGCCCAACCAGTCAAATTATCCTGACACCAGGCCGACCAGTTCTAAAACTAACCTTTTAATGCTGAGCGCCAAGCGGGGCAGCTATTAACACCATTTTTAGAAGTATTTGGTATAACTCGGTCGGGATTCGAACCTAAGACCTCCTGGGTGGATGCTCTAACCACTAGGATATCAGAGCGGTAATAGGTATGAAGTTAAAACTATTTTGTACTTACATTAATAGGTGGATTTATATAAAAACTAGTTTGTTTATTGTATTAAATCGAGTGCAATTAAATTGTAGTAATGTATGATTGAATAAATTACCTATTCAGGATAGCATCCTCCTATAATAAAATAACTTCACTAACTTCAGTTGAGAGAGTCAGTTGAGAGAGAGAGAGAGAGAGAGAGAGAGAGAGAGAGAGAGAGAGAGAGAGAGAGAGAAGGGGGAGGGGATTTATTCATTCCAGTAGCGCAAATTGACCGTGATGACAAATTGTTCAATTAATTGAATTGATTGGGGGATAGATAGTATACTACATCAAGATGGCATTATCGGTCATGCTTAGAGATGGGGGTGGGGAACTTAAACCCACAGGGCGTCCTATAATTGATGCGACACTACCCCAAGAAGTCAGAAAACGGTGCGGAAGAAATCGAGGGAAATAGAGGTAATATTTGACCTGATGTCAGTAATTATGACATCGTCTATTGGACCAGTCGACGCATATGTTCAAAATCGGGCGGTTGCATCCTTTCCATACAATCCTCATACACTGTCGCTGTTGTTACTGTAGCTGATTACTACAAACAATGAACAAAATTGGTGGGGGGCCCAAGTGTCTCCAATGCGGCTGGCAAGGCAGGTTGACTTGTAACATACGGAAGACATCAGCCGTATAAATCCTCAATTTATTCCGTCTTTCCTTCCTTCTAGGTGCCTTCTAAACTACTATGAACTAGGATTCCTTTGACCAAGTGCTACATACGCTGCATGGCATTGACGATATGTATTTAGTACATACATTACAGAAATCATGACTGTCTTCATTTGCTTTGAACCTTTTGCACTTGATGCTTTTGGATGACATTCTCACTGAAACGAGACAAGAAGAGAAAAAACAAAGTTTACATTAGTGATTCAGTATATTACTAACTCACTAAAATCACACTACCGTTAATAACTTAAAAAGAGAAAATAGTGACGTGTTTTAGTCGCCCTCTAGACTATACTGTGAACGTATGCAGTTGTGTATCTTGTTAAAATTGCTATCCAAACGACATAAGCTAAGAAACGACAAAACATAAATTATCACTGTAGTGTGTTATTAACTGGCTGAGAGGAAATAGTCCATGCCTAATTGGCTTGGAGATTGGCTTGGTAGAAATAGTCCAAGTCTAATTGGCTAAGAGGAAATAGTCAAAGTCGCGCTACCTCGTACATGAGAAGACGTAAACGATAGTGTGGTGTAACGTGGTTTTAACTAGCCAAAGACCATAAAGGTGACAAAGTCACTCAACATTTATTACAATAAATCAAAAAGGAACGTTGGATGGTCCAATTTTGAACACAAACATGGCTTGGATTATCTGAAATAAACTGTACAATGTTATTGATACAGCAGAGTGCCTGAAATATAGCTACACTTGGCGGTGGCAAGGGGAGGTAATGGGCAAGAATTAATCTCTGTGTCTACACGACATACAGACAAAAATGATTTTCGTCATTTTATTAGTTCATGGTTCAAGAGGCAGCGGGCTAACGTAATGTGATTCGGGAACATATTGGAAGGGGAAATTGCTTTGCTGACTTGCATGGAAAGGTTGCACATAAAAGAATGACACACTACGGGAACCTTTCATTATATCCTATCAATCTATACATTTTTCTTTGATGACAGTCACCTTGATAACCAACTTTGCTGGATAGTGGATCGATATTTGTGCGACTGAATTTCTTAACTTGTGACCACACTCTATTTCATACTTCCACAATTTTTCGTGAATGATCTCTATCAAATTATTAGTTAGTGCCCTTCAAGACCTTGGAATTCTCTAAAATGTATTCTTTGTCAAATAAGTCCAGGAATGACACTCTTTTTGGGCCGCTGTCGCTTAAATACATTGGTGTAACGGTTGTTCCTGTGGTATACTCCTAACTTGTGCGCACGAGTAATGTAGAGGAAATCTTGATCAAGCTTCATATGACTACACTAAATATCTATCAAAATAGTTTTCTCTCACATTTTTATCAATACCCTACAAAATCAATTGTTTTCTCCTACATCTTGTTTCGATATATCCTGGTCTGTATGCCATAATCTTTAACATATCTACACATTTATTTGTAACTTTAATGACTTGATTAACCTTTTTTGAAAACAGAAAGCAGGACGGATTCACAAGATTAAATACTTTCAGAAAAAGCATGTTGTCCCGATTTTATTACCTGTAAAATGAATGCTATTTTATCCTCCATTGAGGCATATCCAAACATGTTTGGTCGTCAAAAGTTCCCTCATGTATTTACCCGCCTGTGTCTAACGGCTACAGTTTGAATCCGCCACTGTACATTGACATTTAGCCTAGAAAACGGATTGTTCAGCAGCACCCTGAGTTCAAACCTTGACACCATGTGTGGTGTCATAATTGTAACTCCATATAAAAGTCTTGACTTATGGACTCATTATAATGGCAACACTACAAAGAAACGCCTTCAAGCTGTCAAACTAAAATCGAGCCAGTCTCATAAGCTTATGCATACAGCTGTACTAAGCACATCTTTATAATAATAAGACCACGTTTATTCGTAACCAAACCACACACATTGAATTTTCTCATCTATATAAGATATATACAATCCAGTCAAATAAATATATGTATATGGAATAAAGTTATAATTGTACAAAATGAAGAAAATTGTAACAAAGCTAATCAAATTTAATTAACAAATTTATGTGATGTTATGGTTAATTCATACAATACTAACTTACATTACTAAAACGTATTTTGTAAGGTAAAATTGATTAAAAACAAATGTATCGTGTCCAATTATGAACCGCAATAGTATAAATGCTTCTGTTTGAAGTCTTGCGATGCAATTCCAATAGCGTTATGAAATCTAGCTAGAGAATCTCTAATAGTGATGCCAATGTTTGGGGATAATCTGAGACAATGTAAATGGGTAACAGTTAAAGAAGCAATAGCGATGTAAATGGGCAACAGTTAAAGAAGCAATAGCGATGTAAATGGGCTACAGTTAAAGGTTCTTTAACTGTTGCCCATTTATATCGCTATTGCTTCTTTAACTTTTCGTAATCTTAAATAAACTGTCCCTATGTGTCATTATTGCTTCAATAGCGACACATAGGGACAGTTTATTTAAGTTTACGAGAAGTGTAAATGGCAACAAATTAACCAAAATAAATAAATCAATTACTCTATACATGTATTAATTATGGAATAAACACATCAAACGAAGACTCGTATCAGAGTATATTTTAGTGAGCTGAAGCCAGAAAGGAAAAAAAAAGCATTTTCTGAAGATAACCACCAAAGATTAAGAATGTTTTTGAAAATAAATATCAAGTATTTTCGTTTTCCTCAGACAGAAAACAGCATTTAGTATATAAAAAAATTGAAAGGAAATTGTTAGACGAAAACTTGGAAAAGTCTTACTCAGAATCAAACCCAGAAAGTGTTTACAGATATATGATGTCCCAGTGCTAGACATACTATAAACTGTCTCACTGCAGACATCATATCGATATGACATACAAATTGTTAAAGCTACGTTAAAAATCTAAATCAAACAAATAAACAAACAAAGAAATAGAAAGCGTGAGCATTGTGTAAGTCAAACCTTTAAATTTGAAATATCTAGCTGCAATGTTATTGTAACCCTTTTATGTGAGTCACATCCCTGTTAATCAAAAATGTTTTCCAATAACTCTTTTACAGTGTTGATTACATTTAAAATAGAATCCGTGATCGATTGCATATTATGTGCTTTGCAATACAAAATACCTTTGATTTAACCTCGATATTAATTTTTCTTTTAGTCCTTTGATACCTGTATGTATGTATGTATGTATGTATGTATGTATGTATGTATGTATGTATGTATGTATGTAGGTAGGTAGGTAGGTAGGTAGGTAGGTAGGTAGGTAGGTAGGTAGGTAGGTGTGTGTACGTATGTAGGCATGTATGCATGTACGTATGTATGAAAAATATTGAAAGCATTATAGACTAAAAAAATTTAAAAGATTGATATGGCATTGTTTGTTGGATTGATTATTATTACATTAAGTAGTCATATACAATTGACAATATTAAAATTCCACCTATAATGCCCAGTTTAATGATTTTGTCAAATTTTCATATCTCACTCTTCTGTATGTCTGTTGTTGTAGGGTTAACGTCATTTTTCTATCATGGCGGCCAGTATTATTGGTGGAGGAAGAACCCGGGAAAACCCCGGAAAGAACCACCGACCCACGAGTAGCTACTGGCAAGCTTTCTCACATGCACATTTTGGCCGAATCTGAGACTCAAACCCACGCAGACAGAGGTGAGATGGCAGTGATCAGCAACAGAGAGCGTTTTAGACCGCTCACCTACTCGGGGATCCTTCCTTATATCTGTGAATTGCATTGTAGAATGCATTATAGAATATAAAGGATATTTACCAAAAAAGTAGTTTTATTTTTGCTCTGTAAAATATTTTCATCTCGTTAAATTTGTATAATATTTTAACTTTTGAGATGACTGGAATAAGCAAAGAGATTATGTTAGACTGTGCTGCTAGACATGGACATTGTGTAGTCATTATTAACTGTGAATGAACTTCTTACGTCTATTATTTATTATGTAAATTTTTAAATTTTATTTCCATTTTGTAAATATTATAAACTGGAAAATATATAATGATATGGTAGTCATTCATCGTTTGATCCGAAAATTCGACTACATTCTATTTGAAAGTGTGACGGATGCCTGCTCGTTTCGCTAGCCCTACTAAGGAAAAGAATAGAGAGGTTCAAGTGTTCCTGTCTGTATTTTATTTACTCTAAATTATGGGTCGGAACCTCAGAGGTACCTTAAAAACATAAATAGCCAGAGAATCCGCTTCATTGGCTTCGCTCATGACACTAGCTTTATGTCGAACTTTGTTTAACAATGGTTACTTTCATTAATGTCTGTTTTTAAAATGTATTGTGATAGCCTGGCCAAATACACACACACACACACACACACACACACACACACACACACAGAGCCAACATGTTATGTTCATTGTGTTGTTGTTTGCCTTTATATTAAAAATGTTTCCACTGACCTGTAAACATGGTATTGGTAAAATAAGTTTGTTTCGTGGGGGTTGGGAGAGGGAAGGTGTTGGTTTTTGAAAAATGATAATAAGGTAAATTATGGCTGTGCTAAACAGATTCGACCAATTACCATGTCATGCACACATTACTAACTAGACTCTACTGAAATCCGTTTTCTCAAATTGAACGTTGCCTGACCTGTATTAGTGTTCATATAATAGAAAGTTTGACATCACATTCTCTTAGAATAATACAAGCCAACAAATTCGAAGTTAGACTAGCATTATACATTCCAGGAGTTTGTGGTTTTACCCCTGTACATTTTGTAATTCGAAGTTAGACTTGCATTATACATTCCAGGAGTTTGTGGTTTTACCCCTGTACATTTTGTAATTCGAAGTTAGACTTGCATTATATATTCCAGGAGTTTGTGGCTTTACCCCTGTATATTTTGTAATTCGAAGTTAGACTTGCATTATATATTCCAGGAGTTTGTGGCTTTACCCCTGTATATTTTGTAATTCGAAGTTAGACTTGCATTATACATTCCAGGAGTTTGTCGTTTTACCCCTGTATATTTTGTTCCACGATTCAAGTTGTTTCTTTCCAAGGGAGATCCCAAGGATATCAAATTTAATTGGAGGATGGTTTCTGAATGTCCTTCTTGCTATTATTATTATTATTATTATTATTATTATTATTATTATTTTTATTATTATTATTATTATTATTAATTACAATCATTGAGATTATTATTATTATTATGATCATTATTATTATTGATATTATTACCTATAATTTAATTATTGATATAATAATCATTTAGTATTATTATTATTATTGTTATTGACAACATTATTATCTATATTACTATTATTATTGATATTATTAATATTTTTTCTTCTTCTTCTTCTTCTTCTTCTTCTTCTTCTTCTTCTTCTTATTATTATTATTATTATTTTACTGTCTTGCATCCATGTGGGCATGAACAATAGTATCATAACAATGACAAAGAAACCAAATTAATTCAATCACTCAGAATTCAGAGTTAACAAATTAAAAAATCTACCATTAAACTTACATTATAGTATGTGATTCTCCGAAATAATTTTGGTCTACTAATATATTTTAAACATGTTTGCTCACAAATGTCTATTTCAAATTTGTGTCTTTCTGCAGAACATGCAAAAATAGAATCGAGGAAGAGATGAAGGAAATTAATGGTCTGTTACTAGCAGCAAAGACAGGCAAGTGGAATGATGTCTGGCGTATTTTTGGCACTCCAGAAAAGCCTATTAGGGCGTACCTGATAAATTCTATTCCAGAGAATCGTCGATGGGGAGTTTTGCACCAGGCCATCTACTGGAAGGATCCTAATGTTATACAGAATCTACTCAAGTTTCGTGCATGTGATTCTCGCATAAAGGCGAAAGAGTGCACATCGGAAGTTGGTAAAACAAGTGGAATGACTGCGATTGCTATAGCACGAGCATATGGATGTAAGGATGTGGAGAAGCTTCTATTACAGCACGAGTGCAATTTTAACGAATTAGACGAAGAGATTGACACTTTCCAACCTTGGCATATAGACATTGAACAGATGGGACATGGCTTGATAGCTATCACTCTTGCTGCGTACAAGAATACATTTCATCCCAAAACGATTGACCCTCGGAAGTCTATTTTATCGGTACTTGGAGATATTTTCAACGATTTGAACACCTCAGAAAATAGATGGAAAGAGGTTCGAGAAAAAATGTGCGACTCTCTTTACGTTGTCAGTGAAGCATCGGTCGAACAACTCAAGGAATGCACGTCCAGACAGAAATTTTATGAGACAGTCATAAAGGTTTACACGGAGGAATCAACATACCTTTATACATATGTGAACACAGCCCTACGAAAACAGCAGGAGTCGGACTACAAACCATCAGCAGCTGATCTCGCAATGGGTCCGTACGTTGTTATGTACCAGATACTGCTCGTTTTCTGGGGACAGCTGAAGCGCGAAAATGCCAGGACTTACCGAAAAATGATGCTGACGGGAAAAGATATGGAAAAATATCAGGTAGGGGTCAAATTTACATGGCTATCCTTCGTTTCGTCCTCAGTGGAGGTTAAAAAGGCCATACCTTTCCCTACATGCGCCGGTGTAACAGGTGAATGCAGCATAATCTTCACTATCGACAACACAGCCGGTTCAATGTACCAACCGAGAGATATTGAAAATTATGCAATGTATAGCGAAAGAGAAAGAGTGTATCCTGCCGGTGCAAAATTCGAGGTAACCAATAGGACGCACAAGAATGAGAAAACTTACGTGACACTAAAACTTTTGAGCAGCTGAGTATATTGTCGGTTGATTAACATTGTACGACATGACTATCTGCGGATGCTCTTACCTGTGCAACGTCACAAAACATTCTAAAATGCAATATATATATGCAATTTTTGTGCAATTATTTAAACAATTACATGGCCTAATTTCATAGTTCTTAAAACAATTGTGAATAATTTTAAAGTCGTTGCTTTTATGTTTCCTGCTGCGGCTCTCAGCTTCAAGAATTTGTTATTGCCAATGGCTTAAAATAGGTTTGACAGCATCGCCGTTTGCCAGGCACACTGAGAGAGAGAGAGAGAGAGAGAGAGAGAGAGAGAGAGAGAGAGAGAGAGAGAGAGAGAGAGAGAATAATATGAGCATCTGAAACTGAAACTTGCTGCATTTCATATTATTATGTGACCTATTTGTCTAGAGTCCACGCTTGTAGAGCTTTGTTTAAAGTTACTAATTTGCATATATTTCTTAAATATTTTGATATATATCTTTATGAGACTCGGACGGTTCATAATGCAACATGATTCTTGTCGTGCTTTAATTCTAGCACAAGTGAAACATGTTTTGTATAATATAGAAGTTATTATTCGCTCTGAAAGCTACGCACCGTTTCCGATTTGGCTATTATTTTTTTTACTATGGTTCAGTGATATATGCGTCGACGATGCATTGGATTAACAAATATCAAATGGTTTCATGCTCCATAAATGACAGCATGGTAGAGGAATAAAAATAAACAGTTTACCCAATATTTACTGAACGGTGTTTATGAAGGATAGTGTTAGTATTGTCTCGATTCCAGTTGCTTTCAATTTTTATTGACTTGTCTATATCAAGTGATATTGTGCCTAATGAACTGTAATTATCTAGAGGTAGACCTCTTTACAAGCAAGATAGCGCGGCTGATGCAAACAGTCACATGCCTTTTCGTATACTCGGTATCTAAAAAATGCTAATTTTGTTAGTGTTAACAATACAATATCAATAACTTTAACAGTACTATGAGGTGAACATCAAGGCAGCATTTTAGAACCTATTCTTTCTTAGTTATGTGAATGATATGGTAACGAACAAAGTCGCTTATTGTAAGGCTGTATGATATGCACATGACATTGGGTTCATGTTTACATTATCCTTGGTAAATTTCGAGAAAACAAGGGACAATGTATCGAATCCTGTGACAATTGGTTGACTGCCGAACACACTATCGTTCAGTTCCGGTAAGATTAAATGTATCATATTTGTCTCGAAGCAAAAATTAAAGAAAAATAGCTGAAAGTTAATGAAGAAATGAATATGTCATACAGTTAATTCTGAAAAGTGAATTATATATTTAAATATTTATTTAAATCCATTTAAATAACTTACGTTTGTGGTATACTTAAAACAGTAAATGCTAAGTTAAACCTCTCTGCGACAACGTTTCTTCGACCACTCCTCTTCTACACTGAATTTCGGAAAACAAGCTTCAAATACCTCAGAATAAACCTGTCAGACTTCTAAATAACATTGAAACGAGATCAAGTATCAAACACTAAGATATTGAAAGAGTGGGAATACCAACAAAAAAAGTACAACAGTGTAAAACAGTTTTAGACTAAATCCTGCTAATAAGTTTTATTACTAGAAATGTCTCTCTTATATGATAAAAAGATTTACAGAAATTAGAGATCATCTCGAGTTTGTGCATTAAACTAAAGTTTGTTATCTAAGTGCTAGTAGCGTGTCCTCGATGAGTGAAACCTATTACCCAGGTGTATCAAGTAATAAATGACTGAAACCTATTACCCAGGTGTATCAAGTAATAAATGACTGAAACCTATTACCCAGGTCTATCAAGTAATAAATGACTGAAACCTATTACCCAGGTGTATCAAGTAATAAATGACTGAAACCTATTACCCAGGTGTATCAAGTAATAAATGACTGAAACCTATTACCCAGGTGTATCAAGTAATAAATGACTGAAACCTATTACCCAGGTGTATCAAGTAATAAATGACTGAAACCTATTACCCAGGTGTATCAAGTAATTAATGACTGAAACCTATTACCCAGGTGTATCAAGTAATAAATGACTGAAACCTATTACCCAGGTGTATCAAGTAATAAATGACTGAAACCTATTACCCAGGTGTATCAAGTAATAAATGACTGAAACCTATTACCCAGGTGTATCAAGTAATAAATGACTGAAACCTATTACCCAGGTGTATCAAGTAATAAATGACTGAAACCTATTACCCAGGTGTATCAAGAATATTTAAAGTATAGATAGTTTGAAATAATAATTTTAAAATGCACTGTTACGTCATATCATAAAACAGCAAATGAAGAGAACATGGTTGAATGGTATGTTACTCGAATGAATTGTTTTTTTTTATTTAAATCGGAAATCAGCTATTATAATTGTAAAGGTTAATTGTATTCCTTTTTAGTACCCGATTGGACATAAAATTACGTAAACATTTATGGGTCATTCATGGTTGATAATATTTCATGTATGTATGTATGTATGTATGTATGTATGTATGTATGTATGTGTGTGTGTGTGTGTGTGTGTGTGCGTGCGTGCGTGCGTGCGTGCGTGCGTGTGTGTGTGTGTGTGTGTGTGTGTTACAATAGTTCATTAAGGTTATATCCCATAATGTGTCGATATTATTTATATTGTTATATTTATTAGTGTATTAGTACTTGATATTTGCTGATTCTACGAAAATAAATATATGTTTTATTAACAATATTATGATAATTATTATTTTTATTTTTATTATTATCATGTTATTATTCTGACTATTCTTCTTCTTCTTCTTTTTTCTTTTCTTCTTCTTCTTGTTATTTTTATATAAAGATATTAGTAAGTACTTGATTTACATAATCGTGCTGGTTTACATTGTTGGTCATGTAATTGCTTTCAGAGTGATTATCAAATTTGTCATATCTTAAGTAAGCTTTTATAATGAGGACATGACCAGTACAAATATTACGAGACGGGACAAACCTGTATGAATAATTAATTGTACATCTACATAATCAATAACATTCAACTGAATATCGCTATTTGGATTTTTTAGATCAATAATAGAGGTGATTTTTACCTCAAGGCCCTTGATCTGCAATAATACGCAAAACCATTCAATTGTGCTCTTTCGTGTTTAAACGGAAATTTATATGACGTTCATGTATACATTATATTTCATATTTTGCCAATAGCTTTAAAACATTTATGTTATTAACCCATTTAAAACTTCATTGCCGAATACACGATTAGACACATGAAAACTCAATATATTTTCATGCCGGAAGCAACACTGTAACGGGTATGTAAGCATCATGGGTGAGGTGAGAAAAAAACTGCCAAAGCTCGGATCCAGGTATTGCAATCATGCTAAACAAAACGTCGATTAAATGAAGCAATTAAATAAACCTTAAGTTAAAGATGGATGTTGATGGATGTTGATGTTAAAGTGATGACAGACACTTTCAACACTGGCATGACAACAGCTGCCAAGGGCATCGATGGCCTCCATAGCCCAAAGAAAAAACCCTGGATTACAGAAGAGATTCTGAATATGTGTGATGCCCGAAGAGACATCAAAAACACCAGACACACAACAGGGGCAGTGGCATACCGAGAAATAAACAAGAATATCAGAAGAAAAACACTTGATGAAAGCAAAAGAAGATTGGATCGGACAATAGTGCACAGAAATAGTGAGCGGTCTGATAAAGAATAACAGCAAAAAGACATTCCAAATTGTGAAAGACCCCACCAGATAGAATCAACCAAGAGTCAGTGCCATTTAAGACGAAAATGGAAAATGCCTCACAGAAGCAACTGGCATTGCAGAAAGATGGACTGAGTATTGTAAAGAACTCTACAACCATCCGTCCACAGGAGACCCAGAGGTGCTTGAAGTTCCAAACTCCACAAATGATGATGATTTCCATATTCTCAAAGATGAGGTGGAGTCAGCAATAAGAGCACTGGAGAATGGGAAGCAGCTGGAGATAACAACATCTCAGCTGAACTTATCAAGAATGGTGGGGAATCAGTGATATAGCTACTAACAATTATATGCAACAAGATCTTGTAGACAGGCGAAGGCCAACACAGTGGACCCAATCACTGATTATAACACTCCCTAAAATAGAAAATCTCCAGCTGTGCCAGAATTACTGAACTTTTAGTTTGATCAGCAATGCTAGTAAGGTGATGCTGATGATCATCTTGAACAGACAGAATCCACAAGCAGAATAAATAATCGCTGAAGAACAGGCAGGGTTCCGGAGTGAGAGACGCACAGAACAAATATTTAATCTTAGGGTTCTGTATGAAAAGTACTCACAGCATCAAAAAGACATCTATCATGTGTTCATAGATTTCAAAAAGGCTTTTGACAGAGTGTGGCATGAGGTATAGTGGGCCTCATTGAAGAAGTACGACATGGGTCAAAAGGTGGCCAATACCATCAAGCAGCTGTACGCCAAGGCTATCAGTGCAGTAATTGCTCATGGTTCTGTGGGGGACTGGTTCAAGACAACTGTTTGAGTACGGCAAGACTGTCTCCTGTGACCCTTGCTTTTCGACATCTACTTAGAGCGCATCATTGTGAAGCCCTGGAAAACCACTGTGGGACAGTCAGCATTGGAGGGCGTAACATCACCAACCTACGCTTTGTAGACGACATCGATGGGCTGGCAGGCAGTGAAGATGAGCTTGCCACCTTAGTGAAGAACCTTGATGAAACATCTTCCATATTTGACATGGATATAAACGCCGAGAAGGCAAAGTCAGAGAACAGGAACCTGAAACAGTGGCCCAATTTAAATATATTGGTTCCATAATCACCGAGGAGAGACCAAGAGCAGAAATTTGGTCAATAGCAGCACAAACAACGGCAGCTATATAAAAGCTAAGACCCATCTGGAGAGACAAGAATATCTGTCTGAAAACAAAATCAGACTATTGAGAGCACTAGTCATCTCAATCTTTCTGTATTCATGTGAGGCCTGGACCCTGACAGCAGAATTACAACGAAGAATCCAGGCACTTGAAATGAGATACTACAGAACCATCCTTGGCATCTCTTACATGGACCACATCACAAATGAAGAAGTGCGTAACACCATAAGGTTTAAAGTAGACCATTATAAAGACCTCCTTACCACTGTCAAAAAGAGAAAGCTTAAATGGTATGGCCATGTCCCTAGAGCCAACAGTCTATCCACAACAGTACTGCATGGCAGTGTCCAAGGTGGCAGAAGGAGAGGTAGACAGTGACAAAAGTGGACTGACAACATCACAGAATGGACCAGGACAATTTTGCGGAGACACATGCATTGGCACATGATGGAGACAAGTGGAGGGAACTGGTCAGATGTTTAGCAGCACAGTGCCTCAGCGACCACAATAGGTCAAGAGACTGATGATGATGATGATGATGATGATAAGTTGAAGATGTTTAATACGTTGTATTATATATGCATAATAACATTGCATTAAATATAAATTAAAGTGACACTAACTTTAGATTACATATTGGCATTAATCCAAATTGACTACATTCAAGCATTTACAGTCCAACCAGATAGCAGAGTTAACATACACCACTTGGATGCCATGTTATATGTTATTACTTACGTTGCTAAATAATTTATTGAGGCTCAGGAAATGCGAATGGTGAAAGGTGTAAACCTTGGTCTTGGTCCAGTAAAACGACTCTGGATTATGGAACTAAACTGGCTCGTACTTGACAAGGAGTGTCAAAATACATGTTCAAATTATACCACGATCAACAATGCTACCTCGGAGTACATACAGTTTACACAACGATAACCGATTTAGACAAGGGTTTGACCTGACACCTATTACATGGCTGCATCAGTTAGTACTGACTATAAAAGTAAAATTAGTCCTAAACTTAGTATAGTCCATTAAAGTTCCAAGCAAAGATTTACAATAATACATACGGCAATGCAGTAACGTATGGTGAAAAACAAGTCTCTGTCCAATCTCAAGCATGCTATGACGCAATGGGTAGAAAGTTTTTTTTAAAGTATGCTATAATGCAATCTAGACAGAGAAAAAAAAGTGGACGGAGACACAGGCACATAATCGAGACAAGTGGAGGGAACTGGTCAGATGTTCAGCAGCACAGTGCCTCAACGACCACACTAGATCAAGAGACTGATGATAATGATGGTGACGATGATGATGATGATGATGATGATGATGACGCAATTGGTTGGAAAGCTTATTTGTAAAGTATGCTATGACGCAATGGATTAGAAAGCTGATTTTTAAGCAATGCCATGACGCAATGGGTTTGAAAGCTTATATTTAAGTATGCTATGACGCAATGGGTTATAAAGCTTGTTTTTAAGCATGCTATGACGCAACGGTTTAAAGCTTGTTTTTAAGCATGCTATGACGCAATGGGTTAGAAAGCTTGTTTTTAAGCATTCTATGACGCAGTGGGTTAGAAAGCTTGTTTTTAAGCATGCTATGACGCAATGGATTAGAAAGCTTGTTTTTAAGCATGCTATGACGCAGTGGGTTAGAAAGCTTGTTGTTAAGCATGCTATGACGCAATGGGTTAGAAAACTTGTTTTTAAGTATGCTATAACGCAATGGGTTAGAAAGCTTGTTTTTAAGCAATGCTATGACGCATTGGGTTAGAAAGCTTGTTTTTAAGCAATGCTATGACGCATTGGGTTAGAAAGCTTGTTTTTAAGCAATGCTATGATGCATTGGGTTAGAAAGCTTGTTTTTAAGCATGCTATGACGCATTGGGTTAGAAAGCTTGTTTTTAAGCATGCTATGACGCGATGGATTAGAAAGCTTGTTTTTAAGCATGCTATGACGCAGTGGGTTAGAAAGCTTGTTGTTAAGCATGCTATGACGCAATGGGTTATAAATCTTGTTTTTAAGTATGCTATAACGCAATGGGTTAGAGAGCTTGTTTTTAAGCAATGCTATGACGCATTGGGTTAGAAAGCTTATTTTTAAGCATGCTATGATTTCATTGCAGTAACTCGTACTGATGACAGTATTTGTTTTGCATGATAACGATTCCATTTTCAAACAACGTTGCCGTGCATCATGCAAATACAAAATAGAAACGAACAAGAAAGAAAGTAGACCGCAAATAATGTTTATACTGCTGGCGAATACCAATTTTCCATTCAATGCATTTTAATATCATGTAATGCACTTTTGTCCACATTAACGTAAGTTTCACACCCTTGGGATATAAACTGACGCACTGTATGTCTGTCATTTGCCTGGTACTGTCCAAACCCTCACTCAACATTATTAGTGATACTTTACACTTATGTCTCTAGTTAAACAGTTACATAAGCTAGTAAACAAAATCAATTAGTCGTTGTTTGCCTTTCTTTTCGTGTGACAGAATAAAATTTTTATCGTACGGAATTAATAGCATCATTGAGCCGAGTATAAACAACAGTACATAATTATGAAGCAGATATCTGAATTATTTTAACAAACAACAGTATAAATTGTATATCACGTGACGTCACAAAACGTGTGTACTTCCATATCCGTCATCTTGAGTGTCTAGCCCCCAACGGGTACTTAATAACATTGTCCTTCCTGCATAATGACGAAGGCACGTTTCATTTTGTGCATAAGAATATAATAAAGCATCACAATCTGTTGTGCATGTCAACCGTACGAAATCGAATATATGACGTTTCCACTGGTTTTATTACTGTAAAATATTTAAATTTCAACCATCTTTGTTATTCTTTCATAAACAAATATATCAATCAATAAACAAACACATAAACAAATGGATAAACAAACAAGTAGAAACATGTTATTATTTTCAATTTTAATGGGCTTAAATCAATCGTTTGGTTATTGTTCAAGTTAAAAGCTAATTGTTAATATATAGATTTTAATAGCATTTCAGGAATACGTCGTTTTAACATGCGACACAAAAATGACACTTCTTTGAACATCTGTCGCTTTAATTCAGTATCATGTTACGTCGATCGTCTCCACCATAAATACAATATTAAACTATACTAATTAAATTGCTGTGTCAACTATGTTGGGCACAAACACATGTTATCGCGAAAAGTATTTGTACATCACAGTTCTAGCATACAATACATGCTATGAAATTTTAATTCGTGACTGATATTGTATACTGAAAAGCATTATCCGGAAATACTTTTTGAAGATGACAAGCTGTTCATTTTATTTTAGAAAGAAAGAGGTTCTCATCTGCAATACACAGGATCGCCCATGTTTTAACGTTACTCCGCAGAAAGCTTGCTCCATTACCAAGTTACTCACTCAGTTGAAATTCTAAGAATGTGTAGTCCGTAATATTTGTAGCTTACCGAGTGTATTTTATTTGCTGACTTTACAACACAAGAGAAATGTAAAACTGCTAGGAAGTTTTGCCTTTGCTCATAAGGGCGCAAATTTTATTAAAATAGGTTATTGTTGTGATATAGAATTAAATGAAATTAATCTGACTATATTTTAGAAAAAAAAAACTTTCAATATAAATTATTTTAAAAATTACTTTTAATACAAGTTAGAGAAAATTTAAATCTTATTGCTTATACTAAACATTCTGTCATAATATATATATACAGGATGACTATGTTGACAATGGTTTGTTAGGGACTCAAAATGACGTCAGAAGGAACGCGCGCGTTGCTTTGTGGGTATTTGCGTACTCCATCGTGACGTCTGTGAAAACAACCCAAACTCATAAAACCCACACACAGTGTTATATGTGCACATGACTTTACCACATTTTACAAACGGATAGATAATACGTTTACAATGACCAGGTCTGAATTTCACATCTCATATCATATATACATGCCTTGATCTCCTAAATTCAGATATTATCTTTGTTCGAGGGCATATGACCTAAGCCTATGTCTTATTAGAGATAACGTATTTTAAGTTTTTCAGTAGTATTGCAATAGGAATTTTAGATTTGGGTGGCAAAGACGGGACACCACCTTAAAAACCCCCACGATTTTACTACATTTGACTTTTAACATCACACACAAGTCTATCTGGTATGGAGCAGTTAAATTATTTGTAACTCTAGAGTGAGAGATGTTTACATAATACTCATCAGCTATGTTATAACTATGTAGCTGTTTTAGCATTGTAACAGAACATTAGCATAAATACTCACCGACCTCGAGCAAAACATTAAACTTGTCCAACGAGCTAGAAGCAGAAGCGATGGCTCTGTGCGATCGAACTACTAAAGATATATGTCTTCGAAACTATAAACTCTGCGGCAGAATATGCAATTACGAATACTGTAAACCAAATTAAGTTTTGGTCTAGCTGTTCGACGAGGTCTTAAATATTGTATCGGAGTAAATATGCATAGTCAGCCTTTATTACCCATGCGGATCTTGACTCGCGAATTGTCGTGCTCAAAGTAACAATTTTGCCGAAATATGATTGGAAAAATGTCCGCAAACGTCAACTTTATTGGGGAAGAGATACATAAGTCAATACAAATAATACTAAATATTCAAGCTATTGCAGTCTCTGATATTGGTAAACTGTAAAATACGTGAAAGACGGCTTTTCTTATACGCCAGTATATCTACCTTTAATCAACTGAGTGGTATACAAACAAAAAAGCTATTAATTTTTTTAAGTTGCAAAGAGTATCTTTTAAAAAATTGTAAACGTTGAAAACACTGTCACCATATATATATATATATATATATATATATATATATATATATATATATATATATATATATATATATATATATATATATATATATATATATATGATTTTCTCTGTACATGGGGTGGCAGCGTCTTTACGGTGTCGCCGTTGTTGTAGCAATTGTAATTTTTAACTTTAATAAGTTTATTTTCAAACATTTAATAACATTAACATAATTTTACTCTGATTTCACCAGGTTAGCGTTAGAACTAGTTTGACTTCCGTAAAGCACATACTGTCACTTGTAACAATACGGGTAAAAGTAGTAAAATCTTGTGGTATTGATATCGCAGATATCTAATCTAATAACTCTATATTAATACTACTTAACCAGTCAAGTAAATCTGTACCTTTAGACTTATGACAGTACAAATGATAACTCGCCCCGCCCACGTTTGGAAGTAAGAGGAGACTGTAAGCAGTAAAGTATTGATATCTTTAAGTTGCTGAGCTTTTCGTAAGGTAAGGTTGGAATTGTTGTTACTAGCCTTTATTTTAAATATCGTAATACAAATGTATCAGGTGTTTATTGTTATGTTGCCACATATTTTACGAGAAAGATCGAAACTGTGGAGTTTTGTGGAGTAAGTAGTTCCAGACAATCATCATCGGATATAAGTATAGAGAATGAATTGGTACCTGTGTGTGATCAACTTCACACTTCACTCCATACATAATATCAGTTTTGTTAGATAGGTAGTACGAAACAATCATCATAGAATCAGCATGTAGAGTTAAATAACGATTTGATAGTTGTCCTACTCCACTCACTCCACCACACCACCTCATTGTTGAATTAGTGTTGTATAGGAATGAGGTACCATATAGTAATCAAAGCATCTAGATCTTGCTTTAGAGAAATACATGGTGGTTGTGCTTTTCCCCGTTCCACTCTCACATCCCCTCTCCTACCAACAAGGTACAATATTGTGAGTTATATATGAGCATATTATAATAAAAACCAACAATGTGAGCATTGTATAGTGGTACACTATAGATATCGTTGAATATATATGAGCATATTATAATAAAAACCAACAATGTGAGCATTGTATAGTGGTACACTATAGATATCGTTGAATATAAGTGTAGCATTCTACAATAATTCGTAGTTGTGCTTTAGATAAACTAGCCCCTTCAGACCCGCCTCTTTTTACTAAACTTTTTATCAAAGAATACATTTTTATTTTTAATCATCTTCAATAATTGGGCGACAAATGTTCATGCTGGTGATGATGGTACCTAATGTCCTGACACTTGTCTTTGATCTCCTGTCTAATAACCGCAAGCTATAACATCGCCTCTGCAGAATATTAATCTCCCGGACTGTTTCTGTGTATGAAACAAAACTATTATTTCAATGTAATTTTCCAGCAACAAATATTAATATATAAGCGATGCAACTAAATGCAAAATACATTGAAATTCTTCCTCACAATATTTTTCCAACATCGACTCCCATACTCAACAAAAAACGAGAAAATCAAAATAAGTATTATAAAAGATAAAAACAAAAAACAATCACCCAAAGCACCCAATGTTTATTACGACATATGTGTAGCATCCCCTCTTGATTTTTAAAACTTAAACTATTGTCTACTGTTTATAATTATTAAATATGACAATAACTAAAATAAGTTTGTCTGCCTGTCTCTCTCTTTTAAAGAAATTAAAGTTTCATTGGATCTATTAAATATACACTTACTTACCTCCTGACAGTTATTAATAATATAATTATTAATAAATATGTTTGCGAGACATGGGCTCATTAACATTGCACAGATCAATTATGTATTATCGTAGTAGAATTAAGCTAATTTCCATTCTATTTGCTCACTCACATGAATTAAGTATTTTTTAAATATCAATAAGATCTGTCAAGTGGGGGTGTATTGCGACATATATTCACAATAGCCTCTTGAATGTGTATATAAATATAAAACTGAGCAATCAGATTCATTCCTATGTTGGAGTCATTCTTACTTCCTGTGTTCTTCTTGCAACATTAAGTCTGAAAACGTGTTTGCTATTATATATTATCAGACAGTAATTGAAATATGTGCTTGGATTATTTAGTATAAACAGAAAGTACTCATTAGATCATAATACTTTTCTGGAACTATTGTGAATTATTCAAAGGAGTTCTGTACAACGTCATTTTTACAACGTCACGACACTTGACGGATCAATAGCTTTCCGGTAAAAAAAAATTCATTGAGAAAATTTAATGCTATTGGACCTTAATTGAACTTTTCAGGACATATTCATTAAAAACTTTGATAATGAACTTATTTGTTAAGTTCACAACACGTGATGGGTTTTCTATTACTTAGATTACAATAATATAGTAAAAACATGATTGTTAAAGTCACTAAACGTGTGTGTGTGTGAGAGAGAGAGAGAGAGAGAGAGAGAGAGAGAGAGAAGACGGCGTATATGTGTGGTATTATGTAATACATGTAATACTCACTCCCACCACCATGGGTTCATGTATCCTTGCGTTATTATATGCCTAATATGGAGCAATGTGAGTTAGGAATAATTGTACGAAATCAATATATATATATATATATATATATATATATATATATATATATATATATATATATATATATATATATATATATATCCAATTTGTATAAAATAATATATACTTCTATTCATGAATAATGTACGGGCTTACAGAAACAATTTGTTTCTACGGCCCTTTATTTTATTGACCTATCGATACCCTCTGGTTAGGATAGAGTGATCCTCGCGATTGCGGACCAGAGGGTTTGGATGACGTCAACCTTTGGTCAAAGGATGCAATCTTGATGCCATCCACAGAGTTTTGCCAAGGACCTTCCTCTCAAAGAACATTATTAAGCTAAACCAGTGTTTCCCTGACCGGAATACAGCACAGAGACTCACCTCAATATCTTTAATTTTATGCAGGAAATAATCTGCAATATAAGCTAACAATGCACATCTTTCCTTCTGTGTCGCTGTTTAAAGTCAAATTATTTTTTTTTCCAGGGACGACCATAATTCCTACAAAACGTTATTTGCTTGTTTAAAGTTCTTTAAACAATTATCCAAATATCCAAGCTTTGAAAATGCTAAGAAATATTGGAAATACTTAATAATATGAAATCTCATCAGATTTTCTAAGTATGAAGAAAAAAAGCTTATTTAAAAGTTAGCTTAATATAATTGTATTATCATAACTTGTGCAAGTCCTAACAGTGAACGGTAAACAAAACTTTCAAAGCGTGAAGTGGGCAGCAGTCGTTTCAATACACTCTATAATGTAGATTTCACTCTGATTTCAGACAAATGTTAAATATACGATATGTTTTTTGTTGCAAACTTACTATTTTGTGGACATCCAACGTTTACATGCGAACATTACTCACTTCATATCCTTTCCTTAGCACGTTAAATTTGACTTTCTAGCTGCATTTTTGTATTTGGCTTGAAATTGTTCTTTCAGGTCCACAATTAACAAAACAAAACATTGTATGTCAGGATGTGCTTCGGTCTTAGCCCCTGAACGTTCATTGATGCTTGGGTGCTCAAAGGCGATCAATATCAAAGTAAAGAACTTAATTTCCGACAGAGAGATATAAGTAAGGCGTATTTATATCTATCCTGTTCTCAGACGTGACCATTTTCAATAGTCTAATCCACATACTTAACTAAAGCTAAACATTTTCTTCAAGGGATCAATGCCTCCATGTTCCAGTAAGAACTATCAATATTGTCACAAACGCAGTCATTACATATGTATAGCGGATGGACAATACTTCAATATATCTTATGGAAAACCGAAAGGGTAGATGAATGAGATTGGTTCTAAGCGTATGATCAATCTCATTGCTCGTCATGATTGTAGTAATAAACTTGAAACAAATGCGTCTGTACGACATGTTTAACCTGGTGCAAATTCATCTTAAATCGTCAAATGTCGTGTCAACTGTCCCAGAGATACCACTACGTATTGCATTAGTCAACGCCTAATCAGTAGGATCACCGGAAATGCGCACATAAATAGTTCATAGCTAAGAAGAACATTTAGCCAAATTATCCCACTATAGTACTAAGATTACGGAGAGTTCCAGCTGCAAAGAGCTCTTTGAGATAACTAGCAAACTAATGTCAAGGAACACATGTACAGCACTTCCAACTACTTTCTCTCAAGTCGACTTTCCCGACCTATTTGCAGATTTCTTCCGTGACAAAGTACAAACCAAGTAGAGATTTGCTTGACAACACAATGTCAATTGACTCGTCACCATACAGTTATGATACAGAATATTAGCGACAACCATTAGGAGCATTTGAACCTGTCTCTATTAATACGAACAATCGTGATAAAGAAAGCACCAAAGTCATATGAACTTGATCCAATTCCAACATCACTGCTGCTTGAGTGCTTAGATCCAATATTACATTTACTAAATGATGTTATTAATATGGCTCTCTCATCGGCTCTCTCCAATCATTTTTGAAACCTGCATTTGTAATGCCTCTGCTGAAGAAACCAACACTTGACCATAACGATTTAAAGAACATTTGCCCAGATTATAATTTCCCGTTCATATAAAAAAAATATTAGAAAAAGTTTTACTAACCCAAGTTGTATCTCATTTGAATTTCAACAGTCTTTTTAGTTATTTACAGTCTGCATATCGCCCTTGGCACAGTACTGAAACTATTCTTCTGAAAGTATTTAATGACATTTTCTCTGCTTTGGATAGTGGAAAGATTTCAGTCCTCACCCTTCTTGATTTGTAAGCAGCATTTGACACAGTAGTCCATTCAATATTACTTTACCGTCTCCAGCATGTATTTGGCATTCAGAATACAGCGTTACAGTGGTTAAAGTCCTAATGAGTCAACAACACACTAATTTTATCTACAAAAGCCCAGTTAATATATGTTGTGGTGTTCCACAGGGATCTGTTATTGGACCTGTGTTATTAATTCCATACACTCAGACGCTCTCAAGTCTCCTAGATCATCACCCAGTGTCTCACCAATTGTTCGCTGATGACACCAAAATATAGAAATCTAGCCACTCAACGTAAGTTGATGCTAAAATCCATGGAGTAGAGCGGTGCATTTCTGATCACAACACAAAGACTTTCTCATTCACATCCTTTACCTCATGCAATAAATATCAGCAACACCAACATTAAATTCAGACAGTCGGTACAACACATGGGTGTTACTCTGGAAAGTACTCTCGCATTGCACAAACATGTCATTAACATTTGCAAGGCTGCATATCGTGAGCTGAAACGCATCAGTTCTATTCGGAAATATTTTTCAGTTGATGCCACTAAAACACTTCTGTGTTCAGTAGTACTTTCAAGACTGGACTATTGTAACACAATTCTGTCTGATTCGTCACAATATCTACTCCAGACATTTTAAAAAGTTTAAAACACAGTTCCTCGGATCATCTTTAAGGTACCTCGATCGGAGCACACCTTACCACTGCTCTGTTCCCTACACTGGTTATCCATTCGATACAGAATCAAACATAAAATTTGTTCTTTGTGCTACGTTTCACTGACAGACTTCAATCCAAAAAACCTATCCGGCCTTACCCATGTGTATACACGAGCAAGATACTTAAGCTTTCCTTTTGACAATCGTATACTCATTGTTCCCACTATAAAAGCGAAGTCATATAGACAACGTTATTTTTCCTACCATGACCCGGTGATGAGGAACAAATTGCTCATTTAAATTAGACACAAAGAAACAGTGGCCAATTTTAAGAGAGCTCTTGAAAGCCACCTTTTTGACTGCAGGAAGAAACTTAGAGACGATATAATGTTTTGTACTTTTTTGTACTTTATATGTTTTCAGCATGTTTTATGTTTTCCAATTTCATGGATTTTGTTTTCTGTTTTTCTGTAGTGTAGTCATATTATGATATATGTTGTAAAGCGCTTAGAGCTTCTAAAGATTAGGCGCTATACAAAGTCCTCATTATTATTGTTATTATATTGATTTTCTTCAGTATTGAAAAGAAATGGAAAGAAGTCTTTAGCAATTTCTTTCATTCCAAGCGTTTCAGATATCGAACCCAATGGCTTAGATAAATAACTATATTTAAACTTTACGTGTTTTACTTTAATGTATATGATTTCTGCTTCATTCATAGGCAGTCTTAGAAATTTGGCGGCTTCCTCTGAGTAATACTTCAACATAACCTTAGTAACATTTATTGCGATATATTGTTATACAATATGTCTGTGATAGTTGTATTATCATCGATGTGATCTTGATGCTGAGAAACATGAATGTAGTAACCGATAATGACGTGAGAGTGTACTTTAAAAGGTCAATTACGTGTCAATACATCTTGCAATATTATGGTTGGAATGCTGTACTAAGAATCAGTTGAAAGCGGTTTGGAATCTTGCCTCGATCAAGCTGATCTGGCTGTTACAGTGTAGATTTGTTTGTTGGTGCTTGACACCAGTTTCTGAGGCTAAGAAAGTCTTTCATCTGTTGATGTGCCTTGAAACATGTATACATCAATACATTTTCTTAGATGTAATTGTATATTGTATTGTAACACGTGTGTGTCCTTTGGATGATGGAATGCTTAAACAATGTTTTTCAACTTTGATTAGTCATTAATATTTTGTGGTTTCAAGACGGGTTTTGGAAGCATGGATTGATTTGTCCGGTAAAACGGTCGACATTGCATGTTATTGAGATGTTCGTTAATACTATTGTTATACTAGTTTCTTTATTTAGGATTGTAATTTCGTTGCCTAACCCATCACCAAGTTCTCAGAGGTGATCAGATCGAAGGGTAATAGCTTCATTATGTAGGCTGGTTTTCACGTTTCGTCAGATTTTTCTTTTGAACAAGGTATTTTCCAGTGTTTTAATCATCTTGATCATTTGTATGTCTACCTTTTAGCATTAGTTAAGCATTATGTATGCTAATAAATTGTTCTTAAAATATTATTGTTCACTTATATAGGTTTTGGTTTTCTATATCATTAAAGTGTCAAGCTGCATTGTTTAAAAAAAATATTAATTTCATATATCAGAATACAAATTTAGAGCCGTCTCCCACGTCAAACGTTTGTTCGATTTGTGATATAATTTCCTCTTAACCAGAACCGGAAATGAAGATATGATTCCCTGCCTTGCTACATATATACAGAATATTTACCTATCGCTACGAAGGTGCAATATCTTCATTTAACTACTGATAAGTTTGAGTCTCACGTGAGTCATCTCTTCCTTATGGATCCTTTTTGTTACCTCAAATGTTGCACCTGCTGGATAGACTCTTTCATTTTCATCAAACTCGGCGTCGCTTTCAATATTTCTTGGTTGATACATAGAATCTATCGTATTGTCAATGGTAAACATTACCCTATTTTCACCGTTTGCACCGTCGAAAGTCGGAAACGGGAAGGCTTTTGTAACGTTGACAGAGGATGAAATGAAGGTTAACCATGTAAATTTGACACCTAACTGATATTTCTCCAAATCCTTTCCAGTCAGAATCATTTTGCGATAGGTTGTGGCATTTTCACGCTCCAGCTCTCCCCAGAAAGGGAGAAGTATCTGGTACATAACTGCATATGGACCCATTGCTAGATCATCGGCTGATGGTTTGTAACCAGATTCGTTTTGCTTTCGTAAGGCCATATTCATATATGCATAGAGATTTGTTGTTTCCACAGTGTAAACTGTGATGATTTTCTTGTAAAAGTCCTCTCTGGACGAACAACTCTCGAGTGCTGTTGCTGATGAGCTGTTGACAACATAGAGAGAGTCGCATACCTTATCGCGTACTTCTATCCATCTATTATCAGAGGTGTTGAGATCCTTGAAAATATCTTCAAGTATTGATAAGACAGACTTACCAGGATCAATCTTTTTGGGATGAAATGTGTTCTTGTACGCAGCAAGAGTGATGCCTATCAGGCCACGTCCTTTCTGTTCAATGTCAGTATGCCAGGGTTGGAAAGTATCAATTTCTTCGTTCACTTTTTCAACATTAGCAATGTGCTCTGAGAGTACCTTCTCCACTTCAGTATAGCCATATGCAACAGCCATATCTTGCGCGTCCATACCACTCGTGATACCTACTTCCGATGTACACTCTTTAGCCTTTAAGAAAGGATCACATGCATCGAACAGAAGTAGTTTTCGTACATTTCTTGGATCTTTCCAGTAGACGGCCTGGTGCAGAATAGCCCATCGACGATTCTCTGGTATACAATTTATCAAGTATGCTTTATTAGGCTTTTCTGGAGCGCCGATTATGCGCCAGACCTTATCCCACTTGCCGAATTTTGCTGATAGTAACAGGGTATTAATTTCCTCCATCTCTTCCTCGATTCTGTTTCCAAATGATCTGCAGAAATGCACAAGACTGCAGTAGCTATTTATTGGAAAACACTTTGAAACTATAAAAGGGGAGAAACACTTTGTTGAGCAAACAAGAGAATCACATACTAAATTTAAATGTCATGGTAATATATATATTATTCTAAATCATATGTTCTAATATTTGTAAATTGTGAAACCTGAGTGGATGAATTCGTTTAGATCGCTATGTCAACATTAAAGTCATTAGTACCTATTTAGAGTCAAAGAAGTAAATTAATAATAATAATAATAATAATAATAATAATAATAATAGGAATAAAAAAAAGAAAAAGAAGACGAAAACGAATAAGAAGAAAACGAAGAAGATTAAGTAATAATAATAATAATTATAAATAACAATAATAAATCAGATAGAACACTACAATCTGATATGACTTCCTTCAATTATGTCTTGGATAATAGCTTTATTTAAGATTTAAAACTCTAAGGGTACCATAACCTGTAAGGCACTTTTAAAACATCTGATGCAATATTTGAAGGACAAAATCAAAGCAAACTGCGCCACCGTGTGTATGTGTGTGTTTTATGTTTCAAAAATGACTTTGCAGCCAAAGGTCTGTTCATTCCGTCTGCTGCTATATATGTGTGAGTTTGTGTGTGTGTGTCTTCTCCAAAAGTATAGAAAGAAAGTAAGCTTACCCGTTACTCTGGCCTTTGGATTTTTGCATTTCTAAACACACGAGATCTTCATTGACTTCAGTTGATACTATCTGTTCTCATCAGCTTTCGGTCTAAACTAAGGAACAGGATTTCTGTAAATAGAGGATGAGTTATACTGTATATCTTTATGTTTAACATGAAAATCTATGATGGAACATGACATGCAATTAATATTGCCCGTTTATTTCACTTTGAGGGCGCTCACAAATTCTTTGTCGTCATTTATTTGTAACGACAAGGCAACATGACCTTTCTAGTAACACAGAAATGAAAAATTTAAATTAATTTTACCCTAACACAAATATTTTGAAAAGACCGTCATGACTAAATAAGTGCAATGAATGAATTAGGTGTTCGTATTCAGTAATTTACATTTGCCTTTGACCTTTTTAACTTGAGCCTCACGTGAGCGTATTTGCAAAATTTCAATCATTTAATGTCTGTAACTCTTCAGGTACAAATGCAAAACAAATTCTCGGAGTATTGCATCTATTGGTTCAATATCTGAAGCAACTTGTTTTACAGTATCTGGTCTACCTAACCAACCATTAGAATATCAACCATCCTGTACAATTAACAAAATATTTTTAAATCCAAAGTTGATTTAATGACACACATACACACGCACACACACACACACACACACACACACACACGCATATATATATGTATATATATATATATGTATATATATATATATATATATATATATATATATATATATATATATATATATATATATATATATATATATATATAGTGTGCTTAATGTTGTGTGCACAATTGAGCGTAATGTCTACTTGATGTTTGCATGATGCTAAGAGGCAAAGAACTTGTTTACTTGGACAAGCGTTGAACAAATGGGTTTTTCCCTAGGACATTCTATTGTCTTTGGTCAAGTGAAACGTTTCATATGGGAAGTGGTCAGGAAGCTTCTGATCTGAAACATATTTTTAAAACAAAACTTACCACAATCATGACCTATGCAATTTAAAATCCGTGCTTCGCCTAATCCAATTATAATCCCACTTCTGACACCATTTGTCACATGATAGACCGAGTCGGGACTGGATTAGTGAAGACACGGAACACAACTGCGTTAATAAGATGTTTATTTTATAAACGCAATTTTAAAAATCAACTCTAGACACCAATAGTTTACAAAATATAAGAAAAATCTATTTAAATAAATGTTCCTATCATGGAACTCTGAATTTCAGTAACGTAATGACAAAAAAGAAGTATGTGAATGAATTTACAAATATGAATATATATAAAAGGCTCGTATAACGAGATAGATGCAAATATGAAAAGAATGCGTCGTCAATATGACGAGACTAGAATGAAGATATTAAATAAATAATACGTCGTCCATATGACGAGATATATGCAATTGTGAACCCTAAGTTCTGAAGTTCTCGTTCATGGGACGAGATTTGTGTAGAATGAAATTATGCAGGTGTCGTTCATATAACGAGACTGCAAAGAAGATATTTAAATAAATATTACGTCGTCCATATGACGAGATATATGCAGCATACGTAAGCACCATACACAGGCACCACACACGGGCATTACACGGTCAGCATAGACAAGCCCACACACGTAGTCACCACAACATGGCACCACACACGGGCAGCATAGAGAAGCCCAACGGTCACTCCATGACCCTACGGTCACTCCAACATGGCACCGCACACTGGCACCACCGGACCCCACTCAGCTCCGGACCACAGTCACCCACGGTCACCCCACAGACACCACAACATGGCACCGCACCCGGGCACCAACAGGCCCCACTCAGCTCCGGACCACAGTCACCTACGGTCACCCCACGGACACCACAACATGGCACCGCACCCGGGCACCAACAGGCCCCACTCAGCTCTTTTAGCTGATAGATTGCTCCTTTAAGGATGGAAGCTTTTTCCGACAAGACTGGATCGTGATGTGATTTCTGTCTTATAATTTCGTCCTTATATACCCCTAGCTGTGACAGATATGCGCAGCTAGGTACTTTAAACTGCGTGCAATTTCGTACATGCAGCATGAGCTGAGTGTTCGCTCATTATGCCGAAATAACTAAAAAGCCGAAAAAATAATAAACTACCCTCGGTAAGGCTGTACGCAGTAACGAAATCAAGACTAGATTTTTGACCACATATATATATTGAACATAGTCGTATACAATTCCGTGACACAGTTGTTGGAAATTATTTTTAGTTGTGAGCAGATACAATTTGAGAGGAATTAGTAAATTAAAGTATTCGTTGGAATTAAAATATTTTTTTGGACTAAAATACAGTCTAAAGATTATTCAAAGACATTCATAATTACATTAGTGTGATACCTTAAGACGTTCATGATTATTTGGAGTTCATTCTGAACTTGTCTAAACTTTTCGACATGTGAAGTAACACTTAGGATTATTGGTGATTGAATTTGCAATACAGTAGTATATCTTAAATCTTCACTTTGTAACTCCAAACAATAAAATGTTTGATAAACGTTACTTAATATATTGGTTTAACTTTGTATATGTCTAAAATTTGAAATATTCCTTACGGATATAATCCGACCATATCCAAAACTGTTGATATGCTTTTGCGATACCATCAGATAACGTAAGAAATACGTAATATTTGTTAAGGATAAAATCCAAAATGTATATCCTGCAACCGGGGATATCCAGAATGTATATTACATTACCATAATATTTTTGGTTATCCATTATATGATACAAATAGAGGATATTCTAAAGGTCTTAGGATGGCAAAGCCAAGATGGTGGCCTCCATTGGAAAAAATCGGTTCCAGAATGCATTGCAGCAGGTCAGTTGAACTCAAAATGTAAAGTTGATTGATGCCCACGGATTTGGGGTTTCTATAGGAAATACATTAGAAACCAATGCTACAGTGCTTCAACCTATATGGCAGACCAACAGTTCTCGTCGTGAATGTCCAAGGAAACATTTTAAATCAAGCAAATATTTAGCCTGATCTGTGAAATTTAGGCAATACTGATTGGTTAACATGGTGACATTTATGTAACGATTATTAATCACTTTTTACACAGGCAACCTCACACGTGGTGCGTTCGATTCAGTTATGGTAGTTATAGTCTCGTCCGGTTGGAAAAGAATACCCGTAAGGCAAACCCTCCTTTCTTACTGCTCTCTGCAGTTACTATAGAAACAACTAAACTAATTGTGCACATCGAGATGTACTCCAGCAAAGAAGTCTTTGGTAGCGATTAGTATAAACAACATTTGCAGGTATTCTAGTTTAATGAACAAACGTGTGTATAGCATGCTTTGCCGTGTATTGATTTTCTGCCGTTTATTGCAGTATGATATATTTACTTACAATGGAAGAAAAGATATTACTTGAGCTGGGACTAATCTTGTATTAAAGAAATGCTCGTAGCGGGTAAAATTAAAATTCAGAATGGCTGCTGAATCTATTGATTCACAAATTATATATTTAAAGAATTGATGAAAATCTTTAATATTAACGTAGATCGTCTAATGTTATGAATGTGCCAGACAGACTGAGATCGTTATATGGTTTGAATCCATCGTACAATTTCAACAATGAAGAGCAGGCGATGTTCTACACATTTTCCAAAACAAATCAGAACACATTGATAAGATAGTGAATCTGTTGGTAACCTTAGAGATAGAACGAAAAATTTGGGCAGAGTTTTAAACCAATCAAAGCAAAGATAATCTGTGAAATATCGTGCATAAAAGAGTACATCCTCCAAAGAAAGGCGATAACTGGCCCATTGCAATTGAAGCAAATGGCGTTTTTGTTGATGTCAACGATGAGGAAGTTCAAAGTGAAAGAATGTAAAGAGTATTGGGAATGAAAATACGAAGACGTATGCCATGATACCAGAAAGGTGACGCAGCTTCCCCACACACCCGAGAGAAGAAAGGTTTGTGCTATGCAATATTAGCAGGTGCAGAGTTACGGCAGCGTGGTCTTAACAGTAGTGACGCTGAACCTGCCACATTTTAGAAGGTCTGCGAATAAAAAAAAGTCTTCCTACAACACACCAAAATAATATATACAAATTTCATGAAATTAAAATTTCTAACTAATGAGAGATTCTCCGTTTGGTTAGTTAATTTCATTACTATTTATTATGTCATTGATGTTTCTCGTATAATGAAATTTTTAGTTTTCGTTGGAATTCTATTGTTGGTGTGTTCAGCCTCTTTGCCGCTATGATTATCCACATATTTTATCAAGACCGATTCAAAATATCGATCTAGAATCAAGTGTAAGCATTGTTATAAATCCATGTGGGGTTGATTGAACATGACGATTTTATTTTTAATTTAATGTATCTATGTCTCCAGAACACCGAATGTGATGAATATTCCTAAAGTATGCCTTTAAACAAAACAAAAATATTTAAATTGTCTCTAATTAGTTTTGGAATTTGTGTATATATCTGGGTCAATGTTTTATGTTTTCCTCGGGAAAATATTCTTGCTAGATTGTTTTTTTTGTCCATCATTACATCATAATATACTACTAAAGTATTTATACTTCCGTCAGTAGAATCAACGGACGGCGCATCATTAATATCAGTGACAAATTCAATATCATCGTCTTCATCTAATGAGTTTACGTTTTAATTAAAATCTTTATGAACCTCGTACCATCACTGATCTCAATTGATGGTTTAACAAAACAAAATTTGTCCCATTTAAGCAATCTCAATATCAATTTAAGTAACAATTGAGTTTTACAAGATCCTGATGAACCTATTATTATATCATTCCTATTAAATTTGGTAGCGCTGGATGATGTTTTACTATTTCTTGTTTTCGTGTCACTGAAAAATCAATTACATGCACAAAATATAAAATAAATATCATGGATCTATATTATGTAAAATGTAATTTTTGTACCCCAACAGATGATCTAACAAGGATTACAACGAACGATAACAAACTGGTACATGTGAACAATGTGGTAGCAAAACAAAAATAAATTTATCAGGGGAGACACGTCGAATAAAAACAAAATAATAGGAGGTGACATTGCAGCAAATTTATGAAGATTACCAGGGGTTCCATAGGCTAAATATGCAGGAGAAAATCACATTACAGGATATAATTACTGCGGTCCTGGAAACCGACTTGATATCAAACTTGATATTCGAGATCAACCAAAACCCAGTGAGGATCCGATAAATGCAAATGATCAAGCTTGTCATGTTCATGATTTAGCGTATAAAAGTAATGATATACAACAGAGACATATCGCAGATTTAAAATGGATTCATGCCCTAAATTCTATAAACAAAATCTTTTAAGGAAGGATTAGCTAATTGGTTAATAAAACGCTCGAAAAAAGGTCAATTTGTATTTGGAAGCGGAACTTTTCGTGCTGGTAATTTTTCATCTGGTTGTTATAATGGAATCATTTAATTATTCTCCAAAGGGAGTCTGGAAAGGTTAGGTTGCAATTAATAAACTCGCCGCCGCAGCAAAAGTTACACGCGCCACTGCAGCAGATTGGTTAACAAGACAAGCAATATGGCAGATTTATCTACCACCGCCTACAACGATTGAAGCTGATATTTTATTTTTACCTCATGATACTGTCAATTCACGTACATACAAATAAGCTTCTGCATTTTGAACAAAATTATCAACGAGAACCATTGCGATGGCCAAATCTATTACAAGTTGATCCTGGCAAGGAGTTTTTTGCTGCAGTATCATTATTAATTAAACATCATAATGTAAAAATACGACGAGGACATAATGGGATTCATAGTGATCAAACTATTGTTGAACGATTTAATCGAACACTTGCTGAAATGTTATTTGGATATCAATACGCGAAGGAATTTATTCGCGATATTAGATCTCGTGAAGATGTTGTAAGATTACCAAGTATAATATCCGCTATAAATAATGAAATAACTCGAACAATTTCCATAAAATCTTTAATCGCGATCACAAAAAAATATATACAATACAACGACGTGATATTTCGAAACAACTAATACTTGGTAATGTCATTGTTAGATATTAATATGAACCAGGTGAACTTGAAGGCGATAAAAGACTGACTGATCCTATTTGGAGTGTTACTACATATACAATTTCCAGCGTAGTTACATCCACTGGTAGACCCGCAATACATAGATTAGATTCTGCTGCTCCTCAACCAGTATTTACATGTAAGTCCAGATGCATAATTACCGCCACGATCACTTACCTAGCTTACTTGCGTCTATTACATTCAAAAGACATCAATGTAGTGTTTTCTCGTGTATGACTACTATCTATTATATCTACGGTAAATTGTCGAGAATCTTGTTTTGAATACGACCACAATATTATACAATTACAACTTACACAATGATTATGTTGTTGTTATTGCTGTAGCATCATTACAAATTCAACATCGATATGAAAACCAAAATTATTTCATATCACTTTGTTTATAACTAGCGCGTGTTTTTTCTTTTCTGATTATAACACCACTGTCTATTTCGTTGGTTGTGTTGTCGTTAAAATTTACAATAACCCAACCAAGTTGAGATATTTTTCGTACTCGTGATACTGCGAGAGAATCAAAATTTGAGCATGCGAAGTAATCGTCTATGATCCAAACTCGTGTATCAGAAATTGTTAATCCCTGAGACGAATGAACCGTCGCTGCGTATCCTAACTTTCTTGGAGATACTTCAGCGTTTAATGCATCTTTGACAACATTGATATCAAATAGAACAATATAATTTAATACTAAATTTTCCTTCTTAGATTGTCCTGGAATATCCACTTCGAAATTTTGTCGTCGCGTGTCAATTGGTCTATAACACAACGGCACAGGCATTGGTTGGATATTTTTCTTGCATCATGTTAAACAATTTGATTTGATTTATATTTCAGGATATTTTTCTACTTGATATAATTAAATAATTTGTTCTCCACAATTTGAAAAACTCATCCATGGAAGTCTCGGGAATTATTTTACGTGCTATTGTACATTGTATTTTATTTGATTGCGATCTTATTGATGTTTTAAATGATTTTAATTCTTCATCAAGCGCTCTATGATACATTTTTTTCTTCGTAAAAATCCACTGATCATTTTAAGAAATCATGCGGAGATAATCCAGTAAATGGTGATGGTTGTCCGTGATCTCCACACATTATCACAGCAGTATTTTGCAATAATAGCCAGTCAAAAAAAATCTTTAATATTTTGAACGACACTGTGCAGGGATATATTTCTCTTCCATTTTTACAGATGTCTATGCATGACCGCTCCAACGAAAGAAGCTGTGATAAGTACAAGAATTAATTCTTCGATTTATATTTGCCTCGCAAGTCTGTTAGTATTAACACAATCATATCGGAATATTTTCAAAATAGTTCAATAACACAAATTGTTTTACCAAAACGTCTTGGACCGCTAAAAAACGGTTTTATATCTTGATATTGGATCGTATATAGACGGTGCATTTGACGATTCGGATATACAATTACGATAATACTCATCTTCGATCGTAAAATTAGGTGATTGACAATATTCGTGTATAGTTTCTTCTTTTATTCTCCACGAACTCCACTGATTATCAATGGTTGTATAACGAGCCACTGATTCTTTTCCTTTTACTTTGATGTAAAATGAATCTGTTGTAACTCCAACCGCGTGTTCGGGAAAATTGTTTATCATAGATGATAAATTAATAGATATTTATGTGAGCATTGGTGATCATAAATGGGTATCTTTGACTAGATTCTCCATAGGTATAACTAAGAATAGTTCCTAATTTTGTTCCGTCATATAAATAAACATTTCTCGGTTAATAAACGTTTCCTTTGCTATTGTATCAGCGATTATAAAATCTCTTTTGACATCATCTAAGGTTAATCATGCGTGATGTCGTTTATGGCCATTTGATTCGCCTTAAGTAAATTTACCGATTATTCTTCTACAGTGAATTTTTGTTGTGAATAGCTCGTTAAGATTGTCTACAAATGCGCCAAAATCTTTTTCGGAAATGTATTCTGGTGTTGGCAAAATAACCTCAGTTATTTTTATATGTGATATAATCGCTTCATTGGCCGTCAATGATTTTAATATATAATCATCAAGCATATTTCGCAACAGTACTAAAGATATGTTTACCAAACCAAGCATAATAACACGGATGATGATCTGGTTTTAATTCAAACGACACAAAACAAGCGAATCCTGTTAAATCAAAATCGGGTAATGGTCTATTGATCAATACTCGCGTCATTTCAAGTGTTGGATGATCAAATCTTACAAAATATTTTTTTTTACATTTCCCATTCCAAGATCTCCTCCTGGATACACGTGATCATATCAAAATTCATATTGGGTATTGAAGAAACCCCCGTGTCCGTATTCACATCAACTAGCTTCAACATCTTTGATAAACGAGCTCGTGTTTGCTTTTTCATGATTTTTTCGTTGCAAAATGTGATACGACCGAAGGAACTGTAAACCAAATTCGCGAGTAACTCATGATATTTTGTTGAATATCGATTAGCGAGTTTTGTCATCGCGTCATGAAGAGATTTTGTCCGATATAATTCACCATTAGGTCGAACAAATTGATCATATGGACAATCTTCGGAACTCTTAAACAACAAAACTGATACAGGATTAGACTTACATATTTGGTAAATAAAATCAGATATATCTTCTTAATAAAATTTTACAACTAGATCTCGTGGAAATATCGTGATTGTATTAATCCACGCATGTGAATTATGATTGATAATTATAATTGGTACTCCCAAGTTTTTAAATTTATTTTAATTCATAAAATATCTCTCTGCATATTTTTATTACGATTATTGAAATTTGTAATTTACCCGATACTACTGCAACATCTTCTATTGACGCTCCCTTATCCATGACATATTTAGCCCATTTGACTATTTTTAAACGCCTTTAATCAATTAAACTGATTCTTTTCGTTTAGCGTTTTAAAAGTGTTAAATTACTCGTTCAGCTACACAATTAAAAGGTGCAAATTTCATTGGAGTTAGTTTTTTTAATATCGGTTTGTTCGTCATATATATTATCGATTATTGTTAAGAATACTGGTTTGGCTTTATGTGTTAAAATCACATAATTGTTTGTGATGTTATCATACAGTCACGATTATGATTATCATAAACACGCCATCATTGAGTTTGAAATTTAAAAAAATTTTCTTTAAATAAAACATGATTTGCCATCACTGAAATCTATCGCGGCAAGTATTTCTCTGGCTCGCTTATCGTTCATAGTTGTATTGTCACGTATTGTTTTCCACGTTGAACATGTATGTTTGGCTCCGTCTAGATAAAACTCAAATTTTGTATGTCTTTTACAGTTGGTTATATATGATTACCACGATTTTGGTTTTAATACATCTGGATCAAAATATTTTCATTTTTTTCCTCCTGGATTTATAACAGTAATCTTGGATATTCTTTCCAAATATTTTCTTGAAATTGTTTTATTTATTTAATTAAAAAAATATTCGTATAACAATGACACAAATTCGTTGTATGTGCAAAATGATGGGATCAATAGATTACTGTTCTCGTGCGTGTTTAGGAAAATACTGTGCCCCTCATGGACAAACATATCCGACGAGGATCTAATGGAAACGTTTGCTCTATCAAATGTGGAAAAAAACATTATGTGGTAGTTGTGGTGGTAAAGCATATAGAGAATTATCACGATATTACTTCCCTAGATATAACTTTATTTTAACTGATCACGATTTTACAAATCGTTGTTTTCATTTTAAAGTTAAAACTACTAATTATACAGATTTTGTTTGTATATTGCATCATACGTTCGTACCACTTCCTGTTTTCATTAAGTACGAAGCATCTCGTGATTTTACAATCGGACATCGTCAACAAAAAATCCCTTTTGGTAGAATTGATAATATGGGTTACGTAATTGTTAAAATCAACGGTAAGATTCGTTGTGCTCACCGGGTTAGTTATGAGTGTTTTAAAAAAGTTAATTGATAAAAATCTAGTCATCAATCATATCAATTCAAATCGGTTAGATAATCGTGTTGATAACCTACGAACTGAAATTTTCCGCGACGGATAAGCTGGAAAATTAAAAGAAAAAAACCCAGTTGTCATGTTCATCGGCGAAAAATTATTTCATTTCAATCAGTGAATTCCGAGGTAAAATATTTTGATAATATTTCTAAATTGACAAAGAGTGTCGCTGAAGGAATAACAACCACGACGTACTCACGTCGATATAAAACACGAATATTATTTTCATACGAGTAAATCTGAATATAAGATTCAAATCTAAGATTCAATTCCATCATTATATGAAAAATTATTTGATAGAAAGGTTTTAATCGATATAATTTATCATTGTGTTTAAATGATAATTCTATTGAGACATATATATATATATATATATATATATATATATATATATATATATATATATATATATATATATATATATATGGAATCTTGCTGAGTTGATAAATGAGTTTGATACAATTCGACATTTGGTTGGATCTAGTGAAATGTTTACTAGTAAATTCACCATTGATGAATACGACAAAATTTAATTGAGATGTATCCAACTCATGAAAATGAATTTAGAAAAGTAAAAATATCAGCGAAGAAAGAAATAATATTTTGCTTTTTTTGTTCCAATTGGACGGTTATCAAAAAACACTGACGAAATGTCTAGAATCTTCGAAGAGCAATTGATGCAAAATAATTTCATCAACGACCTTGTAAAGATGTTAAATATCCATAATTTTGAATGATTTCTCTTGATTCCCTTCCTTTTGCTTGGATTCTATTCATGATTATATGATATCTTTTGTTTTATTTTGAGGCTTTTTTCAATCACGATTTCATATTCTTTTTTCGCCGAGATAATGTTTTCGGAAAATTTTGTTAATTCTTCAATATTTGTTTCAGGTTTTTCAATCGCGGTTCCATATTGCTTTTTCTTTGCCACTAATAATTGAAATTTACTTGTAATTTGTTGTTTTGTTTTGAGTTTCAAGTTTGATGATTTGGTTTTTTTTATCTCACAATATCATCACTTTATTTTATTAACGTTCGCATGATGTTCAGTCCGAACTTGTAATTGTTCATCATCTTCCCAAATTTTCTATAATCGTGTTAATCCGATTTTATTCTTCGCAGCAATTTTACTAGATTTTCTAATTCTGCGTAACTTAGAAACATTTTTTCCGAAGTCGTTAAATAAATACGTCGATTTCAGAGGCATATATTTAAAAAAATAATGTCGTAATTATCGCAGTAATAAAATACTACTAGAAATAATCATGGTAAGAAAAACCTTGATAACCGCGGATTTTAGATAAAAATGATTTATGGTTCTAAATATTTCTTAATTGAAATATATTTTCATTGAAAATTATTTTTATTATTTTTATTATAAAATTATTTCACTGCAAGTTAAGATATTTTTGGATTTCACAGATTTATTGATAACGTTTTACCACGTGTATCAAGTTCGGATTGGTCATTGAGCTTAAAATTTATCTTTGACAAGAAACGATTATGACAACGAAGAGAGCCTGGATTGAGAACGGTTCTTGTACTATAAAGGATCCAGGAGGAGCTTGTGGAGTAAACGTGTACAGGATATATACATGCTGAGCTTGATTTGATGTTTCAAGATCTATTGGAAAATTACCATCAATTACATCACATTCAAGATTGACTGAAATCGATGAAGTCTACAGCCACCGTGTGGATCATTGTTGTATCCGAGAATATTTAAAGGCGGTGCTATTTTTTCTATGATTTGATGATTTTAGAAAGATCGCTGAGTGATTTTTTTAGTTTGTCCGAGTTTTACAAATTTAAAATTGGATATAACAGCTTCCGTTATCAAAATATGCATTTAACAAATTTGTATAAACGTTTTTGTACTATCCGTATGGTCAATAATCGAATATTAATATAGGTCATGTCAAATACAAGCTGATTTAATATTTATATTGATTAATAATTATATCACGTGGTTTTGTTATCTCAGAGATATATATCGGAATCATTGTGGTAGTTTATCTACTTGTTTTTTATATTCTTAATTATGTCGACCTTATTAATCAATAACTCCTTATAAGAAACAACTTACATTTTGATTATTTCCACTATCATCAAAGAATTTAAAATGAAAAATCATTTTATTCTTATCTAAGATTTTAAATGCACTACTTATACAAATTTTGTTCTATTTTGAGAAATGCATGATACGGTGGAATAATTCCATGACATGATCTTTTTGTCCGTAATCAGATTTTACTGGTTTTGGTGGTCCATGATGGACCGGCGGTAATTCAGGCCTTCCTAGAACATGTCTGATCGAATGTTGATATATATCTACGACGTAATCGGAGCTTTTATTTCTAACGCGGATGATAATGTTGGTTTATGAACTGTTATAACTATTTCTGATTCGTTCCCTGTTATGTATTTTATTACACACCCGAAGTCATCATTTATTTATTTGTTTATTTGTTTGATCTGATAACTCCCCGTTTGAATAGAAACAACGTCGGAATCGGGGCTTCCATCTGGATTACTATTATTTGAAATTCCAAGAGAATTATTCGCGTATACTTTACCAAATGATTTTGATTGTGCGAGTGCAATCTCCTTTACTGGGATTCCCGTTTTTAAAGTTACTACTAAATTGAAGTTCGTTTCAACTTACAGATATTATTGTTGTTTTTGATGGTTTTGAATTTTTTTAAAATTTTGCAGTAGTTCCAACGACTACATTTTTTTATTTTTGTATCTTTTAAATCGGCGTTGTTAGTCGTTGATATTATAGTTGTTGCTTACTTGTAAATTTTAATCATATCATTAAATTCAATATCCGATATGTTTTCATCATTGAGCCCGGTTGATATTAACGAGCATAATTTAGAATAATCTTGCGTCGCTGTATGCATTTTGGAATTTGTATATATCTCTGGGGTACATAAATCACATCAGAATTTTTATGTCTGCCTGTGGAGAATATCCGATCAGGATTTGATTGTTTATCCAACAATACATCATCGTACACGACTAAATTAGTATAACTTCCATCAATGGAATCGACACTCGGTGCTTCATCGATATCAGTGATACAAATAATAATACCATCACCATCTTCATTTAACGACTTTGCGTTTTCATTAAAATATTTAAGTACATCATTGCACCGCTGATCATGTACGGTCGGATCAATCAAATACAGCTTATCCCACATTATGCATTCCATTGTTAGATTAAGAAGTAGTTGAGTTTTTATCACGTACAGATGGTCCAGTTATTAGCATTATCAATTTGGTAGCGCATCAATATGCTTACTAGGTTCTCGTGCTTTTCTCGCTGAAAAATCACTTACATTCATATTGAAGTTGTTACAAATGAATTATGGATCTATATTGTGTGAAATGCAAGACGCGTAGTAGCACAAACGATTTAACAGCAATCACAACAAAAAATAAAAGATCAGCAGTTGCTGGAAAGTGTTCACAATGTGGTACAATGAAATTTAGATTTATTTCTGCAAAATCAGGTGATGATTTAAAAAGAAAAACGAGGTGATATTGCAGCAAAATTGACAAATCTCCCGGGGACTCTATGGGTTGTGGAAATGCTGTTACCTGCGTTAGTCAGCGCGTGGACATTATGACCAATAATAATACATTTTAGCACCATTTTTAATATTTCGATTCGTATGATACTTCCCTTTTATCTTTGCTACGGTTATTGGGCATCTTAATGTTGTCTCTAGTCCAGCCACATCCCTTATTGTAGCTCCGGTACCCTACACTGATTCAGCCAGTTCGTTTATGTTTTTTACGTGTTAGATCTGTAAGACCATTTCTACGCATCGCATTTTTAAAATTCTCTGTTACTCGCTCAGCGGCGCACTATTATCTTGACAGTTTTAATGGTTTCAGATTCTCAACATTAGGTTTGTCACTTTTTGGATAAATTCTAAAAATAACCGTGGTTACAGGATACACTCGTTCATAATACGGTTTGTCATTTCCAGTCAATATTTCTGATTTTAAACCTTGATTTGCGATGATATTCTTTTATTAACTATTAGATTGTCATTTTTAACACAAATAATCCAATTTCCTGTTTCTACTAGTATGACAGCTGTCAATCTGACAATATGTTTGAGATGCGTGATTATCGTTGCTGCGCGTTAATCGTTGATGGTAGCATCAACACCATAACTGATTCGAAATATTGTTCTGCTGTGAGATGCGCCATCTTTCTTCAATTTGTTCTTGGCATCATGAATTCCATCGATTACATTTGTATTTCTCACTAGACCTTTTATTGGTGAGTCGACCGAGATTATGTCGAGATTACATTTCGATGTTTTCCAGTGTTTGATTTTGGATCATCTTTTGAACTCCTCGATACTATAATTAAGACAAGTATTTAAATGAAAGATATTTTATATAATGAATGATCACAAATGATGATATGATCCGTAACTCCGTGTAAGAAATCCTGCAGAAACAAATTTTGTGGAAATCATTCCGAAAGTGTGCGACGAGGATGCTTAGGTAAAAATACATTGTAGAAGATATGGTGTTGGAGTACAAGCTAAAACACAGTTGTGTCCGTCATGCCACGGTAAAAGATACAGAGAGCTTAAACGGTATTTTGATAATAGTAATAACGACCCTGACAGCGTCAAGGATAAAGTGATAATAATCTGGAAGGATTATATTAGTAGATTCTCGACAAATAATATTTAAAACAAATAATGATTTAAACAAATAAAAATATATTATATAAATAAACCAATCATTTCAACAGCATCCCACGATAAAGAACTACGACTCATCTCTTGATGGCTTAGTCAGAGACTGCCTGGTGAAGACGTCAGTGGGTGTTGTCAGTACTCGTGGTTATCTATTATTTACTGCTGCTGGGAAAATACCTTTGTCATCGTTTTATTGACGAAATATATAACGGAGAAATGAAAGATGATCATGTGAATGAGGAAATTGACGGAGATAAAAAAATAATAAACTATCAAATTTACAAGCTATCACACAAAATCAAAATACTGAACGCGGTTTAATCGGGTTTTGTAAATATGTTCCAAAAATACTGTTGAAATCAGCGAATATTGAGACCCGTGAGGAAAAATACTTCAATTGCTGAATGAAGCCGGTAAATATTTTGATATCTGTATGCCATCGGTACAGCGTATTGCAGATAAAATACGAAAATCTGCACTTTCTAAGAAATATAGCCATATCTTTCGGCCTTAATATATCTGAATATACAGGTAATTATTCCCATTTGTTACTATTTAAAGGTATATTTATTATATAATGAACTACGAAAAGATCAATGATATAATTTCTGCTATTTCAAATTTGAAAAGTCAAGGATTACAATTATCGTATAAACTAATTTGTGACAAAACTAGTTCTGATTTTAAATATTCACAAGAGCTTAAATTGAAAACACTATACGCTACCGTCGCATTAGATTATTCAAGGAAATCCAACAAGCGGTTTAGGCATCATTAGCAAAAAATAGCGAATTAAGTAAATTTATCCCCGTCTTTACCGTAGAAGAAAAAAAAATAAGATCAAAATTATCAAAGGAATATGAAACAAAGAAAATATTCATTCACGCGTACGACAACTAGAGAAGATAACAGAACTAGTTCCGAAAAAAGACGTGAATTTCTAGTAGCGAAGCGAAAGTAGGTCAGCACATAAGTATTTTGATTCAGAATATATTTTTCTACTAAAATCATGCACAATGATTTCATCAGCACTAACATATTTTCTCATTCAGACAGGGTAACTTCTGCTAAAAATATTGAAAATTGTCTGATTTCGTAACTTTGATAGGGCATTTACCCTACAAAACCAACCATATCGACGAATTTGCTACTTCTGAAGAGGTATTTACCAGTAAAAACCTTGCAAATTTATTGATTTCACAATAATGTATCATAATAAATTTATTTTGCGACTGAAATATATTCTGTGCAAAGCGACCGATCTGCTAAGTCTGATAGGGTAATTGCTAGTAGAAATCTTGCACATCGACCGATTTGATAATTCTACAGGAGTATTAATTAGTAAAACTCACGAAAATCGATTGATTTCGGACAACAAAAGAACAAACAATAATGCGACTGAAATATTTTATTTATGATATATTTTTTTGCACATCAATATTTCTAATAGAGTAATTAATAGTAATCCTGTTTTTGTGAAATCAGTCGATTGCGACGATTAGAATGACATTCAAGATTTCACATAGAAACCTGTTTGTAAATTCTCCCAATCGAGGTCAATCATATCACCAGTTTGGTCAGTGAGTTTAAAATTTATTTTCGTTAATAAATTATGATGACACTGCATATAAACGGGATTCACTGGTTCGTCCACGATAAAAAATCCAGGTGGAGCCAGTAGTGTAAGCAAAATTCCATGCTGACCCTGATTTGATATTTAGAGATTTTTTGGTAGTTTTCGTCAATAACATCACATACAATACAGTAATCACCGAGGAAATGTTTATATTTCCAGGTGATATATATAATCTATGTTGGGTTTTGGACCGAGACAATGAAATTCCAGCCTAGGGGTTATGTTATTTGTCTCCCCACCTCGCAATGTTTACATGTGGCGCATGAATACAAATAAGCTAATGAGGGCTGTGGTGTGACCGTTGCGTCCGAAATACACAGTTCATACGCGTGAGCAAAGAAAAATAACATCATAAAACACCGCATAGTAATGAGGTATTATCACATTTAATATATGAATGTTATATGAAATTAACAATAAATAGTTAAAATTTATTAGAAAGAAACTGTTTTCTTTCATCATTTCCAATTTTGAGTACCGCACACTCCCGTATAAAAGACCATCGTCATCCTCAAAAAATGCGGACCCCAGAGAATAACAATGTGCTAAATTTTCAAGCTCACGGATTCTTTGAAAATTTATATTTCTGTCTTGGAAAAATGGCAAGTGATGCAGTGAAATTTGCTTATTGATTTGTGTGTTGAGGGATAAATGTGATTCCTTCTGGCTGGTAAGTGTATTATTTGTCAATAAATATTGCAGGTATATTCAGTTGGAGCACAACGGAGATGCTTAACAAAAGTATAATAGAGCATGTTTAACATAACACATTTATGGCTGTTGCTAAGTTTTCCACTGTTGTTTACAGATTTGGGATGCTATGAAGTGTATAGGCATATAGTCTTATGTGCATGGATCAGTGTTTTCTGATAAACACCATTGAGAATTTTATCCTATCTGTAGCACAGTAAATTTTCAGGTCACCTTCATTAAATGTAGCTAACAGTATATGCAATGTTTCACGCGAAGTGTTTACAACTAATTAAGTTGCTTTAGCTACATTTAATGATCTGAAAATGTACTGAGCTAGTCCTGCATATAGAATAAACTTGACCATGCTAGTTTGAACGAACTAACATAATATCAAAATCTCGAAATAGTATGCGTGTGTGTATTTGTCGCTATCAAAATGTTTTGGTTTTGGTGTGTTTTTAAGACAGATTGACCTTAAGTAACTATGTTTTGGTTATGTATTATTTGTTGTTGTTGTTGGTGTTGTTGTTGATTTATTTGAAAACAACTATGGCACAGCAGAAGATAAGAATGTTTTTTTTTGGTTTAAAGTAGTTCTCAGCGCGTGAACACCATGACTGAGACGACTGGTCTGAGATGACTAGACTGAGATAAGAAAAGTAAAGTTAGCAAAACAGCTAGATTTCTCTGTCGCTTGGGTGAGAAATATGTCTCCCACCCCGTCTGGGTCTTTTATTATCCTTGAGGATTTTTCTTCATGGAGCTAGTATTTTAGGAAAGGTTGCATTGAATAGATCGCTGAGTGATTTCTTTAGTTCATTGGTTTTCAGTGTTGGTATTACAAATGTCGGTAACTGTTGTTCGGTTATTTTAAAATGATCAATAAATACCTTGTCTGAATATAATCTTTCCCCACCATTAGATGTGCGAATATATTTAATATTTATTATTCGATCACGAATTCGTAGAGTAATATACTCGATATCGCCAATTATTTGATTTAAATGCTGAATTGTTTCGATAATTTGTTATTTTAAGTCATCAGAATAATGCTGTATAATACTAACAAGTACATTGTGTAATCTACCAAATGCGCGAGTGAGTTCGGGAGTTATTCGTTCTCTAAAGCTATTAATATAGCTCTCATTAAAAATATGGCTCTGAAGTATCAGTCGTAAATAAATCATTTTTCGCCATCAGCTAGAATAAAGAATAATTCCCTTTCCTAAATCGGTTTTCTGTACACTGGTTCTGCTGTAAATTTGTTCACGTCTGTGGTTAAAATGCTTAGGTCTGGTTCTCGAGGACTTTGATAAACAGGTTGTGGAATTCCAGGCACTGTTCTGATCGATGACTGATAAATATGTACAACAAAGCCCGGGGAGTTTATTTCTATCGCGGCTGATAATGTTGGTACATGGACTATTATAGCTATCTTTGATTCTTTTTCAGAAATGGATTTTATTCTACGCTGAGGTTCATTATTGATATGTTCGATTTGATAACTATCGGATGGTATAGAAACAACGTACAATTCAGGGTTTCCATCATTATCACGTTTATTTACAAACACCAGATAATTATTCGGCTGTTGATCCGCGAATGATTTTGCCCGGATATTTGGCCAACTGTAATATACTCGTAATTTTGCTAGCAAGATTTCAATTACCATAAATGCGATTGGAAGGTTTACGCTGAATTCAGGGTTAGTTCAGGTAATGAGATGGTTGTGATTGCAGTAATTATGTCATCATTATTATTATGTCTTTCTAATTTTGATGTAGCTGTATCATACATCTTAATCATCGCCGAAAACTTGTTATCTGATATTGTTGTGTCATCGAGACTAGATGAGATCAACGAAGATAATTGGGAATATGCAGTCGTTACGATTTGTAACTTAATTATATACTCGTGTAGTTTATTCTGATTGCATGTGGATATTTGTTTTCCAATGATATTAAGAAATCCGGTAATTGTTGTTGCCGCTGAAACACAAATTGTGACAATTACAGTTGCCTCCATTGTCACCGCTGATAGCAATATACCTGCAGTTGAAGCCAAATTACACGATTATATCAACTGTGGTAATAGTCTGCAGTATTTTTTTTAAACCTTTACAGTATACATGTCAGCGAGATTTTTTAGTTTACTTTGTAATTCACGCATTTGATCGTATCGATATTGTTGGACGTTTATTATACTTCTTACTTAAATCCATTTTTTTTTAACGATAATATCATTCAAAGAAACATTACTCGTTTTCAATGTTCCTTGTTTCTGTAGAAATATAAGCACCTTATTTGGATCAATATTTGCAAGTTTTTGTAATTCAGATATTTCATCCTCGATAAATATGTTTACATCTTTGGTTGCCGATATTTCGACGGTAGACTTGTTAGGCTCGAGAGAGATCTCCTGTAAATATCAATCATTATACTTTAAGATCTCTTTAAAAAGTGATTACTCGTGTATTTCTGTACGACCTTATGAGGTGGTTTAGTGGACGCTGATATAGCTTCAAGTACATTTATTCATTCTTGGCCGCATTTTGGTGGGTCGATTATTGTCTGTATTGGTAGCGTCGAGTACCAGATTGGAATTTTAATTGATTCATGTAATACATGAATGCTTTTGCTGTTGCTAACCCATATGAATAAAAGTAAACGATTCCACCTGAATCAATCGCGTAAGCAGTCCAATGCGTTCCAGGTCCAGTGCTGTTATCGAGATTAATGATACCGATGTCAACGTTGTTTGCTGTGGAAGGTAACTGGCATCGCATAAAAACACCTCTGAAAGATTTTAATTTAATTTTTTAATAGCACCAAGTAAATCAAAATTTGACAATGGGTTAGTAAACCATCCCTGGTAATCTCGGGCCTTTTCTGCTGTACCTTGAATATGGAGTCCGTGGTAACCTTAGACCCCCTCCCTATTGTATCTATTAGACCCCCTATTGTATCCGCGTCCTGATGCTTTATTTTGTGCCATTCCTGCAGCTGTCTCGACTGCTCCTAATGCCGCAATGTTCGCTTGTATAGCCACGAGAAGTGGAAAAATATCACCCGATTTAAATGTGTCTTTGATCGCACCCTTAGAGAGAGTAACCTGAATACCTTTTTTAAATCTGTTTTGCATCATTAAAATGCTTAAGCTGACTCGCTGTCAGTGATAATTTATTCTGACCACCAGTGATTTGATTGTATTCTAGCAATATTGTGGTTTCACATTTTTTTAGCCGAGTCCGACTGCAACATTTTTATCTGACCAGGAGTCAGAGTAACAATAACGTGACTACACAACATTTATAATAATACGAGTGATCTAATTATGTTACATATTTTCTACTGTTGCATAAACTACCCTTATTCGTCCACCAACACATTCAAGTAATATCGATTTGTTGCTGAGTATGACGGCAATTTCTCTGTAATTAGGGATAAGTGGGTCTGGAGCAACCGGAAGAGTTACACAAGCTCGGAAGTGTATGTCAACGACACTTTGCCTGACTAAATCGAGATGTTCCGACAAAAAGTAATAAATGGGATATAGGTTTCTAAGATCTAATTGTGATATTTTCAGACCAGTATTTACATTCAAATCAAGTCCCATAAATGTCAGCAAATGATGATACACGCGTGCTATTTGGTTTTTATTCGTAATTAAGTAAAATATCCTCAGATGGTTCGTCTTGACTGTTTATTTTTAACAAGACCTCGGTAAATCCGAGTTTGTCAAATAACATATGGCTGCGTGTGTGTGCATTTAATCGTATTTTATCCAATAGCGCAACAAATATATGCCGTGGCGCTGAAACACCTTATTTTGGTACCATGTGCCAAGTATAGATACCGTTAATATAACTCTCCATAATATCCATCGAAACTGTTAGCCATGATAGCAATAATTTACCATCTGTTTCCATAAATGATAGTATTTTTTCCTCTGCGGTGATCGATGGAGTCACTACCGGCATCCACAATGAGAGTTTTGTTATATTTACTTCAATAGCATCAGCATCACCAGCACCTCGCCAGATTGTGTCATTATCATCATTTGTCCTTACGAGGACTACTGTGTGTTTAGCTCCAAAGATAACCTTTGCAATATTTCTACAAAATCCGAAAATATGAGACAGTGGAATTGTACATGAAAATAATCTAGGCGGTCCGTGCAACATTTTCTTGTGTTGCGAACCCAAAGTTGTAATTATCACTAACATCTACAACATCAAAGGCACCAAGTGGTCTCGTATAGGTTGGGTCTGGATCTTCAACTGCAGCATCTCGTGTTGCCTTTATTTTAACATATTTAACATGTTAAGCGCTATCAGTAATATCTTTTGCAAACATCATAGAAGGACCAGCCGATCTGGTATAATTATCAGTATATCTAGCTAAACCCACTATTGTGCTCAATAGATTGAATCTTTCTTCCATCAATCATATATGTAGCTCTATTAAATAATGCCATAATACCGTTATTGACAAAACCAACTCGCACATTTGCGTCATATTTCGCATTATCCGTCTTTACGAGTTCTCCTACTTCAATAAATGCTTCAACGTGTAGAAGGTATTTACTTGTATCCTGAACTTTAAGTTCCGTCCTTGATCGGCTATTTGGCTGTACTGCATTAAAGGAATAAAAATGATAATCAGATTCATCCTTAAGCACTGGTGCGTCTGTATCAAATGCCGGGTCAATCGCTAGTTTATTGCTCTGACCATGATGGTGACAGTGTATCATCATCTTACTAGTTATCGTTATATCTAATCCTGATGACAATGAGCCACCGGTGAAGATCAGTCACTGAAAACCAAAAACGATACCACCTTGAAATAATCGTCTACAGATATCAGCTGCTTCATTAATTATTTCCGCGGAATTATTTCCAGTCCGTGCTGCCCCTATGAGAATTTCTAATCGTGCAATGTCGGTGGTTGTGCGGTAGTTATATCAGTTGGAACATTTAGTACAATCTTTTTTGTTTGTTTAGTTTTCTGTTTGCTATTTTTTCAAGTTCAGGAAGAACACCTTTTTCTCTTCTCCTTCTCTTCCATATATAACCTCTTTAAAAGTTGCAGTAATGGGTTTGAATAATTGTTCAGCACCTGTTGCAAATCAACTTGAGATTCCTGTCGCTGTTGTAATATTGTCAGACAAAATCACGGACGGGTATAAATATCTTGATCGCCGCTAGTTTCGCTCGTGCTAATCTAGTTGTCAATGATTCTATTACCATTATTGTTATATGACACGATTTAATTTGAAGCAGCAGAGAGGGTGTGAAAACGAATGGGTGTGTACATGTTTTCCGTTTTTGTACGAAACATTGGTTTGACAAATATACACCTATAAAAGGTTGTAGGGTTCACCCTTTCTGCTGCTAATCGTGTAATTTTGTATACGCCCACGTGCATATTTTTGTGTGTAATTATATTAAAAATACCAGCAACTGTTGTTGCCGTTGAAACACAAACTGTTACAACCACCGGTGACATCATTGAGATCGCAGATAATATAAGAATAATCGCGGACACTGAATAAACGTTCACGTCAATGATGATTAAAGGTATGTGCTATTTTTTTGTTTTTCTTGTGTACAAATTAAAGATGGTCTATAGTTTGGTCTGCCAGTCACGTGCTTGATTGTATTGATTGTATTGATATTTTTGGACGTCCATTATTATTTTACTTAATAATCAATTGATGTTTCCCTGAAAAACTCTAAACACCAGTAATCTACTGTGTTTAATTTGTTATCTTCTGAGTCCAAGATAAATATTTCTTCGGTTCCTTTATTTATAACAAATGAAGCAAATCCAGCATCAATATCCTTTGCATGACGCCACGGATACATGATAATCATCTCAAATTTCTCTTTTACTAAATATAAATAATCTATTAACACCCGTAACTTCTGCGCTATGTTTTATAATTTTCTCTCGCTGAGTTCATGTTGCTGATCCTGACGATACCGTGCCATCAAGTTTGCCGATAGCATCATTTAGATCTTTATTAATTTTTTCAATGTTTGATTGGATATCGCTAAGTTTAATATCAACGACTTGTGGACTTCATGAAGATATCTATTAATGTTTCTACAAAAATTCATATCCATTTTTTTCCATAATTACTAAAATCAGTTTTCAATATTGTTATTGATGAATTAATCGTTGTTATTGAATATGTTAATGGCATATTTTTGTCGTAGACGTATTTCTTTGTAACAGCGTCGTCGGTTGATTATGTTGGTCGAAGATCAGTAATTTTATTATTAGACAACTTGCATTGTAGAATCTGATTTAAGAACTCGACCACGGATAATATCTATTATCGTTGACATAGTAACACCAGGCTTAAATTTTCCGCTATTATCAAACACAGCCACGGCATTTTCAATTACTCGACTAATTTGGGCAATGATATCTTGCAAATAAAGATTACTCGTTTTTAATTTTCCTTGTTTATCTTGCAATTTAATCAATTAGTCTGGATCTACATTTGCAAGATTTAATAATTCTGCTATTTCATCGGCAACAATCTTTTTTACGTCTTCCTACGTTTTTTATTTCTTTTCATAAGATCTTCCATAAATGTCAACCATTAAACGTACTGCTAGTATATCAATGAACTGTTTCTATTTAGGAAGGGGGGATTTCGAAATAGCACTGAGTACATTAATTATTTTACTGCCGCATATCGGTGGATCCGTCATTGTTTGCGTCGGTAACGTTGAATACCAGATTAGAACTCGCGTGCCACTAATATACTTTTAAAAATTCTTTCGGTGGAGCTAACCCATATGAATAAAAAAAAACAATTCCTCGTGAATCAACCGCGTACGCAACCCAGTGAGTTCCTGGACCAAAATTATTATCAAGATTAAGAATTCCTGTTTCAACAGAATTTGGCTGCTTTGTTAACCGATCACATTTAAATTCTTCTCTAAAAATGTGTATATTTAGTTGCTTAGCAGCATCGAGTCAATCAAAATTTGACATTGGACCTATATATACGTTCCTGGAAGTCTAAGACCTCTTCCTAAATTAGAACCTGGTAATCATAGACCATTTTCCTTTTTGTATATTATTTCCATGTAGTTTTCTTTAGGGCCATTCCACCAGCTGTTACGACAGCCACGGGAGCCGCAGTGTTTTGCGACTGCAGAAGCGGCCGCGGCAATCAATGCTGGTATAGCCACGAGAAGTGGAATTATACCACCTGTTTCAACCATATCGTTGATGACACAAAGGTGAAATTGAACTTCAGTTTGTGATTCCAAAGTATTATTAAAGTGTTTAAATTGATTATTGGTCAATGATAACCTATTTAGACTACCGCAAGTTTGAAATTGTTTAAGAGATATTTTTATTCCTCATGTACTCGCAAATTTTGATTGTATTTTGTTTACTTGATCGTGTGTCATAGTAACGTTAACTTGACTGTACGACATTTTTATATTTATATTTAATGACTAATTGTAGCTAAGTAGTAATGTACATGTTTTCTACAGGAGCATCAACGACTCTCATTCGTCCACAAGCACCTTCAAGTAACATTGCTGTATCGCTAATTATAACAGCAATTTCTCTGAATCCACCAGCGGAGAATGGAGTCATCTCAGCTCGAAAATGTATATTCGACGACGGAGTATCTAAATAAATCTAAATGTTCCAATGAAAAGTAATAGATTGGATATAATGTTGCGAACTCCCGCTGAGATATCAGTACACTATTATCTACGTTTTGATCACGTCCCATAAATGTCATTAAGCGATGATATACACTTGCTACATGATTGTCTTCAAAATCTAACGACATTTCTTCTTGATGTCCGTTTATTCTCAAAAACACTCCAGAAACTCTAAGTGTGTCAAATACCAATGTATTTCTTTCCTGCGAATCTACTCTTGTTCTATTTTGAAGTGCGACGAAACTGTGTCGTGATAGTGAAACTCCGTGTTGTGATACTATATGCCATGTCAATAACCCAGCAGCGTCACCTTGAGCACTATCTGTGGTCATTGTTAACCATGATAACAATGATTTACCGCCTTGATCTATAGAAGAAAGTACTTTTTATTCTTCGGTGACAGATGAAGTTATTACTGGCATCCACAGATATAGTTTTGTTAGCATTGCTTTACCAGCATTAACTGTGTTTGGTAGCCATATTGTATCATCGTCGGTGGCTTTTCTGACAAGCACCACAGTGTGTTTAGCACCGAAGATAACTTTTCTAACGTTTCTACAAAATCCAAAAATATGAGATAGTGGAATTGCACATGAAAACTCTTCATCACCGTTTAACATAGATCTGCATGCCGTAAATCCCAAGTTGAAATTTTCATTCATCGATACAATTGGATACCCAGCTGCGTTCGTTGTTACATTTCTGTTTTCTGGTTGATCAACGGTATATTTTACAAACATCATTGATGGACCAGCTGATCTTGTGTAATCATCACCGTATCTTGCCAAACCTAATATCCTCGTAGCATCGTCAACATTTTCGTGACATTTTACAAAATCTTTTCCGTCAATAGAGTATGTAGCACGGCTAAATAAAGCCATGATACCGTTATTAACAAAATCAACTCGATCACCAATTCCATATGCTGTACCATCTACTTTTAGGGGTCTACCTTCGACTTCTACAAATGCCTCAGCGGGCAAGAAATATCTACTTGTATCATGAACCTGTAATTCAATTCGTCCGCGCTGATCTGGTTGTCGTGAATCATAAAAATAAAATTGATAATCGCGTACAGAATAATCTTTGAGAACTGGCGCGTCGATGTCAAACGATGTATTGGATATACATTTAAATATTTTATTATAATTTGTTATCGTCTAACATGAAGACCACTTCCAGCAATAAATTTGCAGCTATATTTTGTTCCGCTTTACCAACTGATTTTGCTAGTTTTTCCTTTTGCACTCCACCAACCAACTCTGCTAGTTTATATTTGCAGCCTGATTTACGACTTTGCTGACATTTGCAGGCATAATCTAGGTAACTTGGCAATTTTACTGGTTATGATTTTCGTTGTATTAATCTTGATAATCTATGTTTTACTGGCAACATTACCAATTAAAGTGGGAGCTTTGTCACCAATAAAATCAATAGCCTTCATTCCAAGTTGTTTTACAATTGGTATGGCTTTTTGGGTTACTCATCTAAACAAACCTTGAATATTATCACCATCTCTATCTCCGTATATTGCTTAGTATACTAGTAATCGTGAATTGATTGTTCTAATCATGATTGGTCCACGTTGAGCATTATGTATAATCATTTTTTTTATTTATAACCATTTATCTAATTGCTGTAATAATCATTGGTAATTTCATCGATGAGTTCCCGGTGAATATTATGGTCCATGAAACCACCAGTAAATAGTCGCTGACAAATATGAGAAATGTCATTGGTAATTTCCCGAGAATTATTTACAGCATGTTTTCCTCCAATCAGAATTTCTAATCTATCTATGTCAGCAAGAACGTTGTTAGGACTAGTAAGGTCACTTCCCGAAAAATCACTTCCAGTAACGACGTCATCAGATGTGTCTTTAGGAGGTTGGAATAGTTTCTGTGGTTTAATTAGTTGCTGCCGCGAGGGATGTAATTGTGATTGTTGTATTTGTTCGAAATAATTATCGTCGACATTTTCGGAATTAAATTTTTTTGTTTTTGATCATAACATAGCACAGCAAACGCAGCTAATTTATTTATGATTTTAGTTTTGATACCTTCTTCGGTAAAACAAAATTATATATCAATTTAAACACTGGTTTGTTCTGCTTCTGTTTATAGGTATGCGATCTTTTCGAACATCTTCGATTACTTGTATTTCTTCACCGTCAGGTGGAATTTGTGTGGCAGTTATTTTAGCTGGAAGATCTCGTAAAATCTCTTCTTTTTGCTTTTTTTCTTCTTGCTATTTTTCCAGTATCTTCAGCGGTTTGTTTTAAAGTCGGAAGAAGACCTTCAGTAGCTTTCGCAACTCTTTCAGTAACTTCAGTAACAACGTTAAATAATTGTTGAAAATCTTCTGCAAAATCAACTTGAGATTCTTGTTTTTCTTGTAATTTTCTTCTGACAGAATCACGAACAGTTAAATATTTATTGATTGCTTCTAATCGTTCTCAAGCTACACTAACTGTATGAGATTCAGAATGAACAACACTTATGAGAAAGATGTCTACTTTTAATTAACAACGACTACACAGGAATTGATAAAATATTGGATAATCTTAGCTAAAGAGTGGCTGAACACGCCACCGGTAGGATTCCCAACGAGACAAAAAAATCATTATACGAGAAAATATAAATGACAAAAAAATTAGTAATAAAATTAACTAGCCAAATGTATAATCTCTCATTAGTTAGCAATTTTAATTTCATGAAACTGTTATATTCCTTTTCCGGTTGTGTAGGAAGCCATATTTAACTCGCGGACCTTTCTAAAAAGTGTCGGATTCAGCCTCCCTGCTGCTAGTTTCGTTAACAATTTTTAGAAGCTATTGATGAAAGCAATGAAACAAACTATCTCCGGGATATTTACGCGCGTTCCTGTTTAATTAGTTGTTATTTGATACTAGCGAATAGATTTTTAAATATGTCAAGATGATAAAATAATCTGTGATGGGTAATTTATGTTTGCTTGGTTTGGAATCAAGATGGATGCGATTCTATCCGAGTTTTATGGTATTTGCGATAAAGTAAAAGGAAAACAGTATTTCATCTGAGAATAAAATTGTTTAAATTTTGAATTGCCATATATCCGCGGGATAATGGATATCACGATGTTTTCTATCTGTCTGAAAGACATTCCGGCGGAGGAGATAGAAAATGGATACATGTTCGCTATGAACAAGGTCATGTCAGTTGGATAAAAAATCGTACGTATGTAATAAGCTCCATGGCAAGGGGAAGCAAGAAATGCAAAGCTGCCTGCTGGGAAAATGCGAAATCTAATTATGAGTACTGTAATATCAACATGCGCGATGGATTATTGTTAAAACCCTGCCTGAAAATTCAAAGTTACACTACGGTACCAACTTTGTCAGCCTAGTGGATCTGTTGGCGAGTCTATAACGTGGCCAGAATTAATCAAAACCACAAGCAGCTGTGGCTGCCCAAGCACAAACACAAGTAGGCACCACCATCATCACGACAAAGAAACAATATAACAAAAGTAGATGAAACAATTACAAGAGTGCAATTTGTGCCGAAGCTACCATGAACTGAGGCTCCTAATTTTTGTTTGTTTACCTACTTGCAGCATGTTTTTGACAAACTAGTATTTCGACACCGACAACCAAATCCACAACCGAACACAAAACCTAGTACAAAAATTAAATACAAAACAAAAACAATGAACCAAACAACACAAATTCGATACTTGCCCTACTATACGACAAACAAAAATTGGAGAGATACCACTGCCTGTGTAATAGAATGGAATGCAAAGTATCTTGTAAGTGCAGGAAGACAGAACAAAACACAAATGTACCTCCTAATATAAATGTCAGTAATACTAAATATAATCCAAGAAAACACTTGCGAAAGCAATCTGAAACCGGACATCTCATCCTTCGACTATCAACAAAGGCACCATGGTTGAACATATTTGCTAACACACTCCAGTTGTCCAACTTTTGTCGATATACGTGTTTGGATGCATTCACTGCAAAAATAGCGTGCTCTGTACAGCCGGGGATGGTGGGTTTGCCTGCGCAATGTACACAATCTACGCCATAACGTCTTTATTTTGCATACAGTTGGTGTTGGTTGCAGCGGAAGTATAGTGCGATCGACAATTTTGCTGATCAAATCCGACACAAACCAACGAGCTCGATTCCTATGGAATTCGAAAAACAAATTCAAATCGAGTACACGCGCAGAAGCTTTATTGGCGGCAAAAGTGGATGTATTTAAATTACATATGTATCAATTGCAGTCCTGTTTTGGCAGATTTTGATTGGCGCCTACTTCTTTACAGATATGGACTCTACTATTACACACGCGATTCTCTGGTGTAGAATGTATCTATGGTGTCGTCGTCGCAAGCAAAAAAGAAAAGGCATGCCAAAAAGACTTGCGAAGATAGGCACAGGCGCCCTGACCAACCGAAAAACGAAGCCTGCAATGGGATTGCTAGCAACCCTTGTTTTTTATATTTATTTGGAATTTTTGAGAACAAAGACAAATTTTCGGGAATACTTGAAAAAGATACCATAACAGCCGCAGACAGCAATACGTTTTCCCTCGTCGCAAATTCCTGGGTCTTGTTGCTACCACTTCGAATAGCCGTCACCAATCTTTCCAGGAATGAAACTCTCTGTTGCACCCAATCTTGCATAGTACCATCTGGAAGTAGTTTGTGTTGTTGGCTATCAGAGGCTACATAGGTGCGGATATTGGTGTCTAACTGGTCTGCGATCGGAACCTTAAATTGACAATTGGTAGTATTGGTTGTGCAAATAGCATTGGACTAGAATGGTCAATTGTACTATAAAATATTAAAGCGAATATTTAGTGTTGGTGGACAGCCCATAGAAAATAGAATGTGTCCAGGACCATCAACGTTGTCGGATATAAATAAAAACACATCAGTGGTAGTGTTGTGGCCAAGCACGAGCTCGACGTTGTTTTCGAGTACCACCATCCACTCGTCTTGGTAAATAAAAAAAAGATATTAACCCCAAGTCATGGTATATTCCTTAACAAATGGGTTAGAATATACTGAAAATATCCAACGTGGAATTTCAAGATAACATTGTCAAACTCAAACTTTATGTTAAAAGACCTGACTGAGGTCACGAAAAACGGAGACAGTATGCTGATATTATGGCTATAAAACAATACATGGATGATCAAATTACTAAACGAAAACACATCATACGCACAAAACCACGCACACATACAACATCCCTTCAAATGCATGTAGATAAACAAAAACAACCAGCATTACAAACACAATACGCGGTATCTGCTCATACAAAACACAATAACACAGACAAGAAACACATTTTGCATGAAAACTACTACAGGTTTCATGATAGAAAATACACAATTAAAGACCAATGCTGAAATTTAATTTATTTATAAATTACGATATGACCTAAACTAGATCGTACGAAGTTACTATAAAAGGTTAAGATGAGACTAATTACAAGTAAATATTTCTCTAAAGAGATCATGCTCATGTTATACGTCTAATTTGGTACCACAGCTAGTTAGTTCATAAGCTGCGATGGTCGTTTCATATGCATTTACGAGGCACATCTGAAAACGAATATTGTGCACAAGTTGACATTTAAAATTTAAGCGTCGGCTTTGTTTGTCCACATTAGTTTACATGTATAGATCTATACAGGTGAAAATCTGTTGACCCTAAGACGTTAATAGTATCAATGAGAACGACATTTTCAATATATTGACCAAAATACCTTGTCCGCAAAATTATGATATTTTCTTCTAAACATGAGTTCTTGACACCATGCATCCAGATTTACATCGCAGAATAGCATATCTGTACACGCTCGTGACCAATATGAACTAATGTTCCTGAACATTCTACGGGTACTGAGATACAAATATTTTCATCGTAATATTGACATACGTATTGTTATATTCAGCACTAACATGGCGCTCGTCGGAGCCACTTCCGATGTACACTTAATCTTTCATGCGAGTGTTGCATGCAGAGAAAGCAAACACTATCTGTGGAATACTTGGATTTTTGTAGTAAACGGCCTGATTCAAAACACCCTGATTGAAAATATAGGCTATATTAAAATGCAGATATTAGGAATATTTACGGACAATACTGTTTTCAGAAGTGAAATATAATTCACACAATTTATGTTACGTTGAGACATAAACCAGTCGATGTTGGATATTTATGTGACAACAACGAGCTTTGCCTTTATAGATAGGTATTCTTTGTCTAAGGTTAAATATGCAAATCGGGAAAGAGTTCCATACTGTCCATTCCGCCAGGTTTTATCCTATGCAGGTTATCCTGTATATATCTTGACATTTATACAAATCTACCTGCTAGTATCCAATAACAACTAACTGAACTGGAACGAGCGTAAATATCCCAGAGATAGTTTGATTCATTGCTTTTAACAATAGCTTCGAAACATTGTTATGGAAGCTCACGCTGCCGTAACTCTGCAACTGCGAATATTACATAGCAAACACTTTTCTTCTCTCGAGAGTGTGGTAAAACTGCGTCTCCTTTCTGGTATCATGGCATACGTCTTGCTATATTCATTACTAATACTCTTGGCATTTCCCATTGAACCTCCTCATCGCTGACCTCAACAAAAAACGTCGTTTGCTACTAAGGCAATGGGCCAATTATTATGTTTTTTTTTGGAGGATGCACTCTTTCATTCACGATATTTCGCAGATTCCCTTTGCTTTGATTGGTTTGAAATTCTGCCCAAGTATTTTCGTTCTATCACTAAGGTCAACACCATATTCACCATCTTATACATGTTCTCTGATATATGTCGGAAAATACACAAGATCGCCTGCGTTTCATTGTTGAAATTGTACGATGGATTCAAACGATATACCGATCTCGGTCTGTCTGGCACATTCATAACATTAGACGATCTACGTTAATATTACAGAATTTCATCAATTCTTTAAATTCCTTAGTTTCAGCAGCTACTCTGAATTTTAATTTTACCCGCTAGGAGCATTTCTTTAATACAATATTAGTCTCATCTCAACTAATATATTTTCTTCCTTTGTAAGTATATATATCATACTGTAATAAACGGCAGAAAATCAATACTTGGCAAAGCAGGCTATATCCACGTTTGTTCATTGTACTCGAATAACAGCGAATGTTGTTTATACTTATCGCTATCAAAGACTTCTTTGTTGGAGTACATTTCGCTGTGCACAATTACTTTAGTTGTTTCTATAGTCACTGAAGAGAGTAGTAAGAAAAGAGGGTTTACCTTACGGATACTCTTTTCCAACCGGACGAGACTATAACTACCATAACTAAATCGCACGCGCCACGTGTCAGCTTGCCTGTGTAAAAAGTGATTATTAATCGTTACATACATGTCACCATGCTAACCAATCAGTATTGCCTAAAGTTCACAGATCAGGCTAAATATTTGCTTGATTAAAAATGGTTCCTTGGACGTTCATGACGAGAACTGTTGGTCTGCTATATATGTTAATGCACTTTAGCTTCGTTTTCTAATGTATTTCCTATAGAAACCCCAAATCCGTGGGCATCAATCAACTTTACATTTTGAGCTCACCTGACCTGCTGCAATGCATTCTGGAACTGATTTTTTCCAATGGAGGCCACTATCCTGGCTTTGCCATCCTAAGACCTTTGGAATATCCTCTGCTTATATCATATAATGGATAACCAAAAATATTATGGTAATGTAATATACATTCTGGATATCCCCGGTTGCACGATATACATTTTGGATTTTAACCTTAACAAATATTACGTATTTCTTACGTCATCTGATAGTATCGCAAAGGCATATCAACAGTTTCGGATATGTTCATATTATATCCGTAAGAAATATTTCAAATTTTTAGACATATACAAAGTTAAACCAATATATTAAGTAACGTTTATCAAACACTTTATTGTTTGGAGTTACAAAATTAAGATTTAAGATACACTACTGTATTGCAAATTCAATCACCAATAATCCTAAGTGTTACTTTACCTGTCGAAAAATTTAGACAAGTTCAGAATTAACTCCAAATAATCTTGAACGTCTTAAGGTATTACACTAATGTAATTATGAATGTCTTTGAATAATCTTTAAACTGTATTTTAGTCCAAAAATGTTTTAAATCCAACGAATACTTTAATTTACTAATTCCTCTCAAATTGTATCTGCTCACAATTAAAAATAATTTCCATCAACTGATATTAATTCAGGAATAATTGTTGCCCACTTCCCGTACGAAACGTTTCACTTGACCAAAGACAATAGAATGTCCTAGGGAAAACCCATTTGTTGAACGCATGTCCAAGGAAACAAGTTCTTTGCCTCTTAGCATCATGCAAACACCGAGTAGACATTACGCTCAAGTGTGCACACAACATTAAGCATACGATATATATATATATATATATATATATATATATATATATATATATATATATATATATATATATATATATAAATGTGTGTTTGTGTGTGTGTGTGTGTGTGTGTGTGAAAAACTGGATTTCAAAATATTTTGTTACTTGTACAGGAAGGTTGATATTCTGGTAATTAGTATACCCATCGCGACCAAGGTGCAATATCTTTATTTAACTACTGATAAGTTTGAGTCTCACGTGAGTCATCTCTTCCTCGTGGAAGTTTTTTGTTACCTCAAATGTTGCACCTGCTGGATAGACTCTTTCATTTTCATCAAACATGGCGTTGCTTTCAATATTTCTTGGTTGATACATTGAATTCATTGTATTGACAATGGTAAAGGTTACCATTTTTTCACCTTTTGCACCGCTGAATGTCGGAAATGGGGTGGCTTTTTTAACGTCGACAGAGGATGAAACGAAAGCTAGCCATGTAAATTTGACACCTAACTGATATTTGTCCAAATCTTTTCCAGTCAGAAGCATTTTGCGATAGGTTATGGCATTTTCACGCTTCAGCTCTCCCCAGAAAAGGAGAAGTATCTGGTACATAACTGCATATGGACCCATTGCTAGATCATTGGCTGATGGTTTGTAACCAGTTTCTTTTTGCCTTCGTAAGGCTGTATTCATATATGCATAGAGATATGTTGTTTCCACAGTGTAAACATTGATGATTTTCTTGTAAAAGTCCTCTCTGGACGAACAACTCTTGAGTGTTCTTGCCGTTGAGTCGTTGACAACATAGAGAGAGTCGCATATCTTATCGCGTACTTCTATCCATCTATTATCAGAGGTGTTGAGATCCTTAAAAATATCTTCAAGTATTGCTAATACAGACTTACCAGGATCAATCTTTTTGGGATGAAATGTGTTCTTGTAAGCAGCAAGAGTGAGACCTATCAGGCCACGTCCCTTCCGTTCAATGTCAGTATGCCAGGGTTGGAAAGTGTCAATTTCTTCTTTTACTTCTTTAAAATTAGCAATGTGGTCTGAGAGTACCTTCTCCACTTCAGAATAGCCATATGCAAAAGCTATTTCTTCCGCGGTCATACCACTCGTGATACCTACTTCCGATGTACACTCTTTAGCCCTTAAGACAGGATCACATGCATGAAACGAAAGTAGTTTCTGTACAATTCTTGGATCTTTCCAGTAGACGGCCTGGTGCAGAATAGCCCATCGACGATTCTCTGGTATACAATTTATCAAATATGCTTTATTAGGCTTTTCTGGAGCGCCGATTATGCGCCAGACTTTATCCCACTTTCCGTATTTTGCTGATAGTAACAGGGTACTAATTTCCTCCATCTCTTCCTCGATTCTGTTTCCGACTGATCTGCAAAATGCACAAAAGTGTCGTAGATATTTATTGGAAAACACTTTCAAACTATAATGGAGGAAAAGCATATTGTTGATCGAACAAGAGAATCAGATAATATACATTGTTCGGAATGGTTCTGAATGGTATGTTCTTTATTTTTGAATTATGAAACCTGAGTGGATGAATTAATTTAGATCTCTTTGTCAACATTAAAGTCATTAGTACCTATCTGGAGTCAAAGAAGTAAATAATACTACTAATAATAATAATAATAATAAGAAGAAGAAGAAGAAGAAGAAGAAGATGAAGACAAAACACTACAATCTGATTTGACTTCCTTGAATAATGTCTTGGAATATATCTCAAGTCATGTTTGCCGATTTCACAGTATTATATCTTTACGATTTAAACTCTATGGGTACCAACAAATGTATAGCACATTAAAAAAATCTTATGTTATATTTGTAGGACAAAATCAACGCAAACTGTGTCATTTTCTCTCTCTCTATATATATATATGTGTGTGTGTGTGTGTGTGTGTGTTTCTAAAAGATTTGTTGTGGCTATAAATTTGCTATAACATGAGCATTCACCACGTCAAGAAATTTTCAATTTAAAAACAAAACTTGAACATCAATTTACATAATAATATACCATGTCCATGTTCATCCACACATTGCACTATTTTGTATATTTCAGAAGCAAGCACATTTTCCCAACAAACAAAAATAATATAACGAAGTCTGTGATTACCAAATTCTGTTTTTATATTTAATCGTCCAAAAAACAAGCAACAAGTTGAAACTAAACCGAATTCAAACATGCAAGCAATACAAATAACCTTCTTTACCATATGAAATGTTAAAACAATCATTAATAAATTAATAACAAGAAATTATAATCCTTGCTACACAAATTAAACGTGACTCTCGCGTTATGGACGAAGCGAGAAAAGCAAAACCACCACCTATTTTCTTTTTACGCAGATATTCTAAGTATTTTAATTGTAATGTTAACTAATTCAAATATATCTGCAGACCTGAAGCTATAGCCTATGTCATAATAATTTCAAAGCATTTAATTTTTACCCTTATAACGGCGAGTAAAAGAGAGTCAAGTCTTCACCAGTCATTCTTTAATTTACCACCCATTATGTTCTATTTTCAATTGATAACACTGACAAGATAAAAAATATATATAAAATCTGAAACAGATTAATTATAGTTGCAAGATTTTAATAATTGAATAATGATAATAGGATATTCATGTTACCTATGCCCAGCACCTCGGGTAAACACATTGTATATTGCCAATTGCAGTTGTCCCAAAAGTTAATTTATCAAACCAATTCGACGAGATGGAGTTAATGTCCTCAGAAAATAGCTATTATAGACATAGAGACACAGACAATTTACCACTTTGATCTTTACATTGTGTAATTATGTAATCATCAATAATGAATCGCTGCGTCTAGTTAATATTAGTACAGTGCTCTTTCGCTGATGCACACTTAAGGTTTATAAAATTTGTATTAATTTTAATCAATTTATTAATCATGTTCCGTGTCTGTGGCGTCACTAGGGTTGGTGTCACCCAGTGCAGTAACTCATGGTGTCACCCCCATAGACCTCATTCCTACACAAAAATTCAAATATTGTATAGCCAGTCATGTGTGTTACTCATGGTGTCACCCCCACGGACCTTTTTCCTGGACAAAATTAAAACATTGCATAGACAGTCATGAGTAGCTCATAATGACACTCCCTTGGACCTCCTTCCTGTAATCGACGCATGGATGCCGTTACCACTGGCTATAACAAACTGACATGAGTAAATGTTTACTAGATACTATTAGTACGTGATGTTCAGTCGTCTACATAGTGACTGTGTTTCAGCAATCATAAATAAAACAACTCATATTTTACAAAATGTCAACTTACGGAGAACTTGATAGAAAGGACAGCAATCTTTCCAAGAAGAACGACATTTCCAATAAAATGAGTTTTCACTAGATGGAATGTTATATATGTTCTTGCTTACACCGTTATCCTGCAAGTATATTTAATGACACGGGATTTCCAGAAATACGTCACAATTTTAGGTCACCGTATTCCCCGAAAACAGGTCATATATATTCCGAATATATTATGATGTTACTCGATTAGCGAATATGCGCCTCCCCGCAATCATTCGGAACCAGATTAGATCCTTCAGCAAGACACTATATACCTCAAATGGATGTTGGCGCAGTAATTTTCAGAACAAGTATACATTTTGTTTGCTGACATTTCTACGCAACAAGCGATATCCCAATCCATTCAGACCGTCTCGGCTATTTCTGTAACTGGCTAATGATAAGGTAGACCGAGAAGTCACAAATAAATACATAATTATATGCATTCGTAACATCCAGGTCAATCCTTGTTTCGAGCATAACCAATTCGTTTGCCAGGTAAAGACCTGCATTCATGGTGTGATCCGTTTGATTGACTTCGATGACGCGAGTGCCACATAACGTTCTAATTATACATCTGGGTTCCCTTGGTCGTTGACTAAAACACAAGATTGACTGTATCTTAGGGTACATGGATGTTCAGTTATATATTTTAATCATTTCGTCAATTACTTTCACTTTCAAAAATACATTATGTCAGTTCGTCGAATGTGAAAGGCTGCCAGCTATTTGAAAATGAAAATAAGCATACTTTTTCTTAACACTAAAATGTATATCAAGTTATACATACGACCAACTTATCAGCCTACTTTATCATATTAACACATTCATTTATGCCACATATGTAAATTATAAGAATAAATAATACCTGATATATGTACTCAGATTGTATTAGAAAACTAAATGATATGGAAGTCCTAAACCTGTACGTCTTTATCAAGCAATTCTGCAGTCAAGATGTATTGTGGAAAAAGTTAAACGCCCCAGTGGTATCAAAGTTAAACAGTTCCTCACATGTGCAGGAAAAAAAAAGATTATAACATGGCATGATTATGAATCTCGCGTAATTAGAAATAATGACCAATTTAAGTAATATAAAAAGGGATAGAAAGGGACAACATACACAACTACGTTTTCGTTTAATTCTTTTTGGTAACAGATCCGCACAATATCGCTTCTACATATACATTCTGTGTGCGTGCGTGTGTGTGTGTGTGTGTGTGTGTGTGTGTGTTTTCTGCAGTGAGAATAAACTGGTTATGCTCTGTATTTGTAATCATTTTTTAGATATAATTAATAGTTTTATTTGTTTCAAAATGACTTCAAGGGCAGTTTAGAATGGTTGTTATTGTACTTTTTATTTTAGAATAAATCCCACAATCAGGAAGCGATGAGAGAGAGAGAGAGAGAGAGAGAGAGAGAGAGAGAGAGAGAGAGAGAGAGAGAGAGAGAGAGAGAGAGAGAGAGAGAGAATAGATAAGTTACCATAGGACATACTGAAACACTAAAAAGACCGAGTTATTGCAAACCCAAACCTCCCGTTTTCTATACTACTTCAAATGTCTTTCTAGAACATGGAGTATAGTAGTTTATACATTACCGCAATGTTACACAATAGGATGTTTGTAAAAATTATTGACGAAAGTGAGATATATCACTTAATTCGTGCATGATTTATCTTCACACAATATAAATGGTGAATTCCTATATTCTATAGAGAGTACTTTGCGCATCCTTGCTACGAACCTGTTAAGTCCGGTTTCTAGTGTCTGGAGCCGCCAAACTGTTAGGGAAGCATTAAAGTGTTGTCTTTCTTAAGCAAAGAATAAATCAGATGCTGGCTCACCAAAATGTTTTCCACACTAAATATCTGCTATGGAAATGCATGTACATTACAAAGTCGAAGATTGGTCGAAGGTTAAATCTGAGTTTATTTTCAGTGGTATTCGGATTTCCAAACATCCAAATGTAGTTGTGAAACATCAGGTTTCCTTCGAAAGTATCTGCCAATAATGATGGGGTCAAACAGAATTATTGGTTTCCAGTGAAAGGGAAATGGTAAACTGTGCTGATCGGTTTTCTCTTTTTTTTTCGAGCTAACTGATAATCAGTATTTCAACATTATTTCAACATTATACCGCTAAAAGATCATAATAATGTTATATATATATATATATATATATATATATATATATATATATATATATATATATATATATATATATATAAATTTGCATAAACCATTTAGTACATTTTTTCAATTAGTCTACCTGTCGGCAATTATACCAAAATGTTAGATCTATTGTTTCATTTGAGAAATATTTGAGTACACAAAATATGCATGTTACCAAGTCAGCTGTAATTTTTTTGCCAGATGGGCTAGTTCATTTGAAGTACAACGGTTTGAGAATATAAACTTTGTTTGGGTGAGGGAGCATCTCAGGTTCGTACTACTGGGGGATTTTACTTCTTTCACTGATCCATCTCTACGGTATGCATAATACATTGGTACATATTTAGGACTTACACATCTTTCAGTTTTCAAAAGCAATCTAAGTACACATATAATTTCATTTGACATTATTTATCTTATTTTCGGTTCCTTTGACATAAATGAAGATTTGAATATGATACGTTTGACTGGTAGGTTAATCCTGTGTATTATTTTAAAGTGCTTGATATATTTTAATGTAAAATGAAAGTACACATGTTTTCTTTAAAACAGCCAGGAGCATGTAACAGTCGATGCTCTTACATAATGAAACTGAAAGTAATCGATGAGATGACTAAAACATAAGTGGATACTTTTGTGGACGTCAGTTAAGACATAGTTAATATATGGTTTTTAACTAACGACCCAGGGGATCCAGTTGTATGTATAGAATCTAATGAGGCAATTTAAACTTGGAGGTCAATCATTTGGATCACATCTCGAACTATTGTCTATAGCTAGCATGCTAACTGCCTCGGCTATATCCGAGAAAAGGATTGACCGAGAAGTTACAAATGTATAGGACTATTTATTTCTTAGTGACTTCTCGGTAAAGTCCTATAGTCAGTCCAGTAATGGCTGAGACGATCTGAATGAATCTGGATTTTTGTTGCAATGATATGTCTGCAAACAGAGGCTATTCCTGATGATGGCGAGGAACAGAATCACGAATTGAGTAATATGATTATTGAGTTCCGAATAACGTTATTCGGAAAATCCCGTGACCTATAATTATGACATTTTTCTGGAAATCCCATGTCATTTAACAGAATTGCAAGACAACTGTAAACGCGTAAATCTATAACATTCTGTCTCGAGAAAACTCATTTTGTTGGAAATGGCGGCTTTAGCAGGAATGCAGTCCTTACAGTTAGGTTTCGGGTAAGTGATTTATTGCTAAATATAAACAATTGATTGATATAATGCATAAATGTATTTTTTTTTGTGCAGGCTGAATTCCATGTACTAATTTGAATGCTAATAATACCTAGATACATGGGCATGTTATACCAAATACCCACGCTTTACAATGTATGTTATATTAATAGAACACTCCTACTCAAGAAACTTCTTATCTCCGGTCCTGACAGTGACGAAGATATAATAATGTAAACAAAATCCGTCATGTATACTCCTTTGCAGATTATCTATCTATCTATCTATCTATCTATCTATCTCTCTCTTTCTCTCTCTCTCTCTCTCTCTCTCTCTCTCTCTCTCTCTCTCTCTCTCTATATATATATATATATATATATATATATATATATATATATATATAATCCCAATGTTGGATTAGGTCAGGTGTTGGTGAGTGTCTGTACGCTTGTCTGTATGGTATTTGTTTAGCCTTTGGAGGTTTCTGGAAACCCAAGAAACCTCCCGTCGCTCACTTCCTCTTTCCGAGGCTGCACATATGGAAGCTAAGATACCCTCCTCGCTCTCGTTAATACAGTGTCTAGTAAGTTTCTTTTAATTGCTTAGAGCGGAATAGGTAAAGATTTGTTAAGGAACAGGCAGCATTGTGTTGGATATTATGATTCCCAATGCTTCTCGTGTAAAAATTATATACTACTACTACTACTACTACTACTAATAATAATAATAGTAACAATTAGAAATGATTACGGCCATGAAGCGAACCCAGTCTGAGCACGTTCTCTTGAATTTAAGCGTTAGTACAGTTTACACATAACGGCTTCGGCAACATATCAGAACTGCTGTACCAGGACCACTCATTTGTAGAGTGCTGCGTGCCAAGTCACAATATTCCTTTTTTCTAATTTAATTGTTTATTTTTAAACAACCAATGCACACAAAAAAAATTCAACTAAGGCGTGCCTTTCCAAAGGGTCCTGCGTGATATGTAAACGACAGTTTTTCAACACACGATAGGTTTTACGTTGTTGTTATTGTTGTTGTTGTAAGGTTTAACGCCATTTTTCAGCACAATATAGGCTATACATGGCGGTCAGTATTATAGGTGTATGAAGAACCCAGGAACACCCCGGAAAGAACCACCGACCCACGAGAAGCAACCGGCAAGCTTTCTCACATACCCACATTAGCCGAGCCTGAGACTCGAACACACGCAGACAGAGGTGAGATGGCAGTGATCCGTAACGGTGAGCGCTTTAGACCACTCGGGGCCTCCATATATGTTTTATGTAGCGGCCAGTATGTTTGGTATAGTACGAACTCGGTAGATCCTCTGGACTAACCAACAACCCACGGGAAGCGACTGGCAAACGTTCTCACATACCCACGTTAACCAAACCAAAGACTCAAACTCAGCCGACAAAGGTGAGACATGATTGCTTTGTAAAGGTATGCGCCTTAGACCACTTGGCCACACGGGACACTCTATTTATCGACAAGTTACAACAATGAACCAATGCCTACAGACAATATTTTAAATTTTCAAATTTAACATACTTACAAACTAAAGACTTTTAAGACGGATATTGAAATAAACACGGCACGGCTCAATGATCTAATCCACAAAGTATGCAACACAACGTAAACATGAAAGTGAAAGTAATTATAAATATTAATGTAATATATGCACATATTTCTGTACAGGTAGCATTAAATAGATATGAAGCGTGTGTGTGTGTTGTCTGTAGTATGGCAGTTTAAAGTGACGTCTAGCACTGGGGCATCATGCCGTAAACATGTAGCATGATGTCCCAACCAGTCATATTATCCTGACACAAGGCCGACCAGTTCTAACACTAACCTTTCAATGCTGAGCGCCAAGCGGGGCAGCTATTAACACCATTTTTAGAAGTATTTGCATTTTTAGAAGTATTAAATCGACAGGCCGACCAGTTCTAACACTAACCTTTTAATGCTGAGCGCCAAGCGGGGCAGCTATTAACACCATGTTTAGAAGTATTTGCTATGACTCGGTCGGGATTCTAACCTACGACTTCCTGGGTGGACGCTCTAACCACTAAGATATCAGAGCGGTAATATGTATGAAGTTAAAAATATTATGTACTTACATTAATAGGTGGATTTATATACAAAACTAGCTTGTTTATTGTATTAAATCGAGTGCAATTAAAATGTATTAATGTATGATTGAATAAATTACCTATACAGGATAGCATCCTCCTATAAAAAAATAACTTCAGTGGAGAGAGAGAGAGAGAGAGAGAGAGAGAGAGAGAGAGAGAGAGAGAGAGAGAGAGAGAGAGAGGGTGATATATTCATTCCAGTAGCGCAAACGGACCGTGATGACAAATTGTTCAATTAATTTAATTGATTGGGGGATAGATAATATACTACATCAAGATGGCATTATTTTCAACATACAATATACATAGAAACCGAGTAAGAAAGTAATGTAAATATTGACATGGATTCAGATTAATGAAAAAATGACGCAGTTTACATAATATCTCCGTAATGGAACTGTTGTTGTTGCTGGGTTTAACGCCATTTTGCAGCACATGATAGGCTGCACATGGCGGCCGAAACGAAAATGGTGGAGGAAGATCCCTGTAGGGAAAATAAATATTGACAGTATTAAAGACAATGAAGAAAAAAAATCAGAGGTTAAGTAGATTATATTAAAGTAGATTTGGCAAAATAGCTACAATATTTCTAAATATATAACGGTATTTCTATGATTAAAAGCTTATTAAATATATGCGGTAAATTCTTAAAAATTCTGTTATGCATAAGATTCTTGAATATTTAATAGAGAAAAGTGTTCATTTTCTTTCCTTCACCCTTCCTAACTCTCTGTGGTTCTCATTTGAGGCACTGGAGTTTCATTTTCACATGTTTAACCATAGCCTAGGTTTCTATTGTCATGTCCTCTATTTGTCCTGTAGTGCCATTGGGTTATTGCTACTTGAAGCGTCACTAGGTATTGTCCTGGTTACGGTTGAATGCGTGTCCCATCTGCGTTTTGATTTCGTTGCTGTGTACGCACTGAACTCTCTGTGCTCCATCCTTTTTCTTGACCATTCGTATGATCTGTACACCATGAATTCGCTGATATCACTGTCATGGGTGGCACTCTATCTTTTAGTGGAGAATGGTGTTCCTCATCTTGATCCACTTCTGATTCCAATTCTTCATTTATAATGTTATGCAATAAAGAATATCCTCAATAAGTTAGATTATTGTTTCTTAGAATTTTCATTGCATGCTCATGATTGTGCTTGTTCTACGCCTCTTTGTTCGATGAATGACCGTGTCTCGTGTTACAGAAAGGCATCCTTCTCCAGATCAGATGATACATACATTCGTGAAGAGGGAGAGCGAGCTGGATAAATGAGATCCAAAGTTCCTTCAAAAAATGACTTGGGTCACACAGTCGTTCTCAGGGAATAAGGAGATCTAGTGGGCTCGAAACTGCAGGAGTCGGCCGCCTACAGGTAGGTTGTCTGCAGATGGTACGGATGGTAGGTCAATATTTACTGTTAGAAGGTTAAACGGTGGAAATTTTTGGTTTCTGACCGTCATTGTATGGTTGCGTCCAGATTGGGTTAGACTGGTGCCTACTAGCATTGGGTTGGAATCTATGTTGATTCAAATCTGACGGAAACGATCCCTCTCCTGAGGTAGCTTAACACCCTTCCACACTAGCAGAGGATGAATGTTCCAAAACGCCTGTGTGGGTTGAGAGGCGAGTGGGCTTGGAAATTTCTGAGCTGCTGAAATCCGTACTTCTTTAATTCGTCCTCCAAAAAGCAGCGATGACGCAAATTACAATATTTCTCCGTTAGGCAAGGACATGATGAGGCTTGATCAACGTGGACCTCAGACATGCGTCATGTCGTATCAGATCTGAGTGGTTCAAAGCAGTTAACGCGTTAACAATGGCACGGTGAGCTGTCCGCTTAATTACTGTAGCAATACTGAACGTCGCATCCCTAGGGTGGTTCTAGACTGATTTCTCCTCAAGTCGGAAAATTGCCAATCCTCATTGCCAAATCTAACATTGAAGACGTAGCACATATGTTCCGTACTGGATTTGACGAGGCATGGAACACATTTTAATCAACTTTATAAAACTGTGGAATGGACACATGAACGGCTCCTATATTCTTGTCAAGGGATTGGGGATCAGCAATGAAGGCATTTGAGCGTGTTTTAATAAAAGCTAGAAGACAATGTTGCTTGAAATGATTGGGCAAGGAGCCGGAAAAAAGGCGTCTTTTCCTCCTTGTCGAGACATACAGATGCTTTAACTTTATAGTCTTATGTCGCGGGGGGACATTCTGAAGTAGACAACACTTCATACATTTCCTCAGCGATTGCATTAAATTTAAAGTCAGTCCGTTCCATGGTCAGATTTGATTTCGACTGATTTGAAGGAGCTTCTTCAGACTAACTGTGAGTGAAGTTCCAATCTGGGTCTGCTTGTAACTCTGGATAATTCATACCTGGTGTTATCGATGACTCATTTATATCGTCTTTGATCATTTCACTAACTCTCCTCTTCGGAAAAGTTGTAAACAAACGGAACTACCGGCTGGTTTACTTTCCGTATGGTCGGCTTGGTTAAAAGGCCCGCTCCAATGACCTGGCTGGATGAACAGATTTCTCACCGAAATCTCCATCCTTGTAAGGTTTTTTCACCAACGGTAAGGCAATAGGGACTAAAGAACCCCTAAATCCATGTTGGCTCGACCGTTTCAACAAAATGGTACCCGTGCTGGAACGGCTGGACGGTGGACAATGGTGAGGTTATATTGTGTATTGGATCCAGTGGATCCGATACAAAACCCATGCGTAGTAACAGGCCTAACGGTCATGCTTAGACATGGGGGTGGGAGACTTAAACCCACAGGGCGTCCTATAATTGATGCGACACTACCCCAAGAAGTCAGAAAACGGTGCGGAAGAAATCGAGGGAAATAGAGGCAATTTTTGACCTGTTGTCAGTAATTGTGACATCGTCTATTGGACCAGTCGACGCATATGTTCAAAATCGGGCGGTTACATCCTTTCCACATAATCCTCATACACTGGCGCTGTTGTTACTGTAGCAGATTACTGCAAAGAATGAACAAAATTGCTGGGGGACCCAAGTATCTCCAATACGGCTGGTAATGCAGGTCGACTTGTGACATACGAAAGACATCGGCCGTATAAATCCTCGATTTATTCCGTCTCTCCTTCCTTTCAAGTGCCTTCTAGACTACTATGGTCTTGTATTCCTTTGATCACGTGCAACATACGCTGCATGGCATTGACGATATGTATTACATACATTAAATAAATCATGACTGTTTTAATTATCTTGGAACCTTTTGCACTTGATGCTTTTGGATTACATTCTCGCTGAAACAGCACAAGATGAGAAAAACACAAAACACATTAGTAATTCAGTATATTACTAACTCACCAAAATCACACTACCGTTAATAACTTAAAAAGAGAAAATAGTGACGTGTTTTAGATGCCCTCTAGACTATACTGTGAAATTATGCATTTGTGTATCTTATTAAAATTGCTATCCAAACGACATAAGCGAAGAAACGACAAAAAATGAGTCAACACTATAGTGTGTTATTAACTGGCTAAAAGGAAATATTCCAAGTCTAATTGACTAAGAGGAAATAGTCAAAATCTAATTGGCTAAGAGGAAATAGTCCAAGCCTAATTAGCTAAGAGGAAATAGTCCACGTCTAATTGGCTAAGAGGAAAAAGTCCAAGTCTAACTGGCTAAGGGGAAATAGTCCAAGCCTAATTGGCTACGAGAAAATAGTCCAAGTCTAATTGGCTGAGAGGAAATATTCCAAGTCTAACTGGCTAAGAAGAAATAGTCCAAGCCTAATTGGCTAAGAAGAAATAGTCCAAGCCTAATTGGCTAAGAGGAAATAGTTCATGTCTAATTGGCTAAGAGGAAATAGTCCAAGTCTAACTGGCTTAGAGGAAATAGTCAAAGTCTAATTGGCTAAGGAGGAAATAGTCCAAGTCACACTAACTCGTAAATGAGAAGACGTAAACGATAGTGTGGTGTAATGTGGTTTTAATTAGCCGAAGACCATAATGGTGACAAAGTCACTCAATATTTATTACAATAAATCAAAAAGGAACGTTGGATGGTCCAATTTTGAACACAAACATGGCTTGGATTATCTGAAATAAACTGTACAATGTTATCGATACAGCAGAGTGCCTGAAATATAGCTACACTTGGCGGTGGCAAGGGGAGGTAATGGGCAAGAATTAATCTCTGTGTCTACACGACATACAGACAAAAATGATTTTCGTCATTTTATTAGTTCATGGTTCAAGAGGCAGCGGGCTAACGTAATGTGATTCGGGAACATATTGGAAGGGTAAATTGCTTTGCTGACTTGCATGGAAAGGTTGCACATAAAAGAATGACACACTACGGGAACCTTTCATTATATCCTATCAATCTATACATTTTTCTTTGATGACAGTCACCTTGATAACCAACTTTGCTGGATAGTGGATCGATATTTGTGCGATTGAATTTCTTAACTTGTGACCACACTCTATTTCATACTTCCACAATTTTTCGTGAATGATCTCTATCAAATTATTAGTTAGTGCCCTTCAAGACCTTGGAATTTTCTAAAATGTATTCTTTGTCAAATAAGTCCAGGAGTGACACTCTTTTGGGCCGCAATCGCTTAAATACCTTGGTGTAACGGTTGTTCCTGTGGTATACTCCTAACTTGTGCGCAGGAGTAATGTAGAGGAAGTCATCATCAAGCTTCATATGACTACACATAATATCTATCAAAATAGTTTTCTCTCACATTTTCATCAATATCCTACAAAATCAATTGTTTTCTCCTACATCTTGTTTCCATATATCCTGGTCTGTATGCCATAATCTTTAACATATCTACACATTTATTTGTAACTTTAATGACTTGGTTAACCTTTTTAAAAAACGGATAGCAGGACGGATTCACAGGATTAAATACTTTCAGAAAAAGCATTTTGTCCCGATTTTATTATCTGTAAAATGAATGCTATTTTATCCTCCATTGAGGCATATACAATCATGTTTGGTCGTCAAAAGTTCCCTCATGTATTTACCCACCTGTGTTTAACGGTTACTGTTTGAATCCGCCACTGTACGTCTCATTGACATTTAGCCTAGAAAATGGATTGTTCAACAGCACATTGAGTTCAAACCTTGACACCATGTGTGGTGTCATAATTGTAACTCCATATAAAAGTCTTGACTTATGGACTCCTTATAATGGCAACACTACAAAGAAACGCCTTCAAGCTGTCAAACTAAAATCGAGCCAGTCTCATAAGCTTATGCATACAGCTGTACTAAGCACATCTTTTTAATAAAGACCACGTTTATTCGTAACCAAACCACACACATTGAATTTTCTCATCTATGTAAGATATATATAATCCAGTCAAATAAATATATGTATATGGAATAAAGTTATAATTGTACAAAATGAATAAAATTGTAACAAAGCTAATCAAATTTAATTAACAAATTTATGTGATGTTATGGTTAATTCATACAATACTAACTTAAAGCGTATTTTGTAAGGTAAAATTGATTAAAAACCAATGTATCGTGTCCAATTATGAACCGCAATTGTATAAATGCTTCTGTTTGAAGTCTTGCCATACAATTCCAATAGCGTTATGAAATCTAGCTAGAGAATCTCTAATAGTGATGCCTATGTTTGAGGTTAACCTGAGACAATGTAAATGGGTAACAGTTAATGAAGCGATAGCGTTGTAAATGGGTAACAGTTAAAGAAGCAATAGCGTTGTAAATGGGCAACAGTTAAGGAAGCAATAGCGATGTAAATGGGCAAGAGTTAAAGAAGCAATAGCGATGTAAATGGGCAACAGTTAAAGAAGCAATAGCGATGTAAATGGCCAAGAGTTAAAGAAGCAATAGCGATGTAAATGGGCAAGAGTTAAAGAAGCAATAGCGATGTAAATGGGCAACAGTTAAAGAAGCAATAGCGATGTAAATGGGCAACAGTTAAAGAATAGCGATTTAAATGGGCAACAGTTAAAGAACCAATAGCGATGTAAATGGGCAACAGTTAAATAAGCAATAGCGATGTAAATGGGCAGCAGTTAAAGAAGCAATAGCGATGTAAATGGGCCACATTAACTGTTGCCCATTTATATCGCTTATTGCTTCTTTAACTTTTCGTAATCTTAAATAAACTGTCCCTATGTGTCGCTAGTTTATTTAAGTTTACGAGAAGTTCAAATGCCAACACATTAACCAAAAATAAATAAATCAATTACTATATGCATGTATTAATTATGGAATAAACACATCAAAAGAAGACTCGTATCAGAGTAGATTTTAGTGAGCTAAAGCCAGAAGGGAAAAAAGCATTTGCTGAAGATAACCACCAAAGATTAAGAAAGTTTTAGAAAATAAATATCAAGTATTTTCGTTTTCCTCAGACAGAAAACAGCATATAGTATATAAAAATATTGAAAGGAAATTGTTAAACGAA